>NC_069427.1:44609042-44681637 GCF_026875155.1 Cherax quadricarinatus
CTCGACGTCCCGACATGATAGCTATTGTTGAAGCATTTTTGGATGACAGGACTCCATAAAATTTTGCAACAATTGCTGGCTACACCTCATGGATGAGAAGAGACAGGCAAGGGCAAGGAGGTGTTGCTGTGTGCTTCTCTAAAAGTGTTCATGCCCAGCACATTGATGTTGCCACCCCTACACATCTTGAAATGATGTTCTTCAAGCTCTGCATAAACACTAGTACCTCTGTACTAGCATGTGCAATGTACAGACCTCAGTGGCAACATGCAGACCCCATCAACTTCCTAATGGAAAATATTGACTCCCTTCTGCTACAACACAACTGTCAACATATCATAATTGTTGGTGACCTCAACCAGCACCTTATACAGAGGGACTTTGATGACCTTCTTGCAGTGTTTGACATGAGAAACTTTGATTTCTCTACTCACATCTCTGGCTCCTCCCTTGACCCAGTAGTGAGTGATCTGGCAGAAGGCATAGTCACTTGTCAACCCCTCGGCTATGTTGGATTGTCTGACCACAAGGCTGTTTTTACGACACTTAACCCTTAAACGGTCCAAACAGATCGACGTTCAAATTCGTAGTGCTACAAAAGTAGATCTACTTTTTTTACATATTTTCAAATATAACAAAAAACAATGTAGATAAAAGTTTTTTTTACACGTTTTCACATGTAAAACAAAAAAAAAAGATCTACATTTTTTTACATACTTTCAGATGTTGAAAAAAACGTATATATATGTATGGACCATTTAAGGGTTAAGATCCAAACAGAACGAGGCGAGGAGTCCACACGCACAACCTATCTATGGGAAAGAGGTAATTGGCTAGCCCTTCGCTCTGAGCTCGCCACCACCGATTGGAATGTTCTTCTCCAAGGGGATGTTGATAACCAAGTGAAAGCCTTCACTGGACACATCCTTAATCTACAACAAGAACATTCCTCACTGACAATATGTGACAAAGCCTACAGATCAGCCTTGGTTTGGCTTTCACTGTAGAGAGGCTGCTACTGCTAAGTACAAAGCATGGAGAAAGTATAAGAGACATCCTACCACCTATAACAGGAACTTGCACAGACAAGCCTGTAGGCATATGGGTGACATTCAAAAGTGGGCCATTGCTAAATGGGAGGTGGACACTAAAAGAAAGCTAGCATCAGGTAGGGTAGGCTCCAAAACCTGGTGGTCCCTGGTCAAGGACAGACAAGGTTATCTGCCTGATGAACTCATTCCACCTCTAAATCGACAGGATGGGACCACCTCTACTAGTAGTCAAGAGAAGGCGGACCTCTTTGCTGAACACTTTGCTACCAAAATGCAAGTTCCTGATCCAGCAAGGGACCCTCCTTGGCTAGCTGCAAGATCTGTGTCAAAACTGTCAGTGGTGACAATAAGGCAGGAGGAGGTGCATTTCCTTCTTAAATTGCTTGACCAAGAAAAGGCTGTGGGCCCTGACAAGTTGAGCCCAAGATTGCTGAGAAGATGTGCAGACCAGCTAGCAGCACCTCTAACTTGCATCTTTCAGCACTGCCTAGTACAGTGTAAATGGCCCTCTCTATGGGAAGAGGCAAATGTAGTCCCTGTTCACAAAAAGAAGAGCAGAGCAGAAATCAGCAACCAGTGTCACTCCTGTCAATCACTGGTAAGATCCTTGAGACAATAATCTCAAAACAAATGACAGAGTTTTTTGAATATCACTCACTACTTTGTGATCATCAATATGGCTTCAGGAAAGGCTACTCTGCTGCTGATCTGTTGTTAAACCTCTCCACTAAGTGGCACCAGTCACTGGATGAATCCAAAGTCAGCTGTGTGGTAGCACTGGACATTGCTGGAGCTTTCGACCGGGTGTGGCACCAGGGCCTCTTACCAAAACTTCAAGCACTGGGAATTGCAGGCTCTACGGTATGTCCTCTCAGTGATTACCTTCATGGTAGATCTCTAAGGGTAGTTCTCAATGGAATGGAATCAGCAAGACATCCTATTGGGGCAAGTGTTCCACAAGGAAACATGCTGGGACCATTGTTATGGAATGTCTACTTCAACGACCTTCTTCATCTCATCCCAGAATCACATGCATATACAAACGACTGTACACTGACATTCACTTATCCAAGAGAAGAAATGCCAGCTGCTCTAAGATACATCAATCACCAGCTGAGAGCTATATCAGCTTGGGGAAATAGATGGCAAGTAACATTTGCACCTGAGAAAACGCAAATGATGATCGTCTCTAGGCACCAGATGTAATGCTGTGCAGTAGTAAGGATAATGGGAGGATGTTGGCACCTGGAGAAGAAGTTGATATCCTTGGGTGAAATTTGACTCCAAACTAACCATGAAAACCATGTTGTAATCTTGCAAACAAGGGCAGTCCAGGAAGCTTACAGCACTGTCGCCGTATCTCGCATCTGCTTGACAGTAGGGGTTGCAAGATCCTGTACGAGGCACAAGTATGCTCACACCTTGAGTATGCTCCACTTTCTTGGTTTGCCTGCCCCCCCCCCCTCTCATCTGCGACTGCTTGACAGAGTAGAGAACAGAGCAAGACGTCTCATCTCTCACCTGGACCCATCCTGGATAGATCTGTCATTTCAGCAGAGCCTTCAACATAGGAGGGATGTGGGTGGCCTTACTGTTATGTACATACAAGGCTAATATTGTCAAAGTACCACACTTGGATCCACTTCGAGGACAGCGTGAAACCAGCTTTTATGCCACAAAACGGGCAGAAAGCAGCAACTTCACTCTGGCTGTACCCTTCTCCAGAACATCACTCCATCTGAGATCATATACACCCAGGATGACTCGAATATGGAACACATTCATACAGCATAATGATGTCAACAAGATAAAGTCAGTTAATCAAATGAAAATGCTGGCACACAGATGTCTCCAATTTCATCCTGTTCCCTACTTGTATGTCTCATAACAATAAAAATGTTTTCAAATGAGCTGATGTAGGTAACAGCTCTTAGCTTGCCAATAAAGTTAGGAATCCTTAACCTGTAAATAGCTTGTCAATAAAGCTAGGGATCCTTAACCTTGTCAAACCCTGTGTAGAGAGAGAGACAGAGAGACAGAGAGACAGTGACATAGAGACAGAGACAGAGAAAGAGAGAGAGAGAGACAGACAGACAGACAGACAGACACAGACAGACACAGACAGACAGACACAGAGAGACACACACATTCAGTCAGCCAATCACCCACCTGGCCTCCCACCCACCCGGCCAGCCAGCCAGCTACGTATTACACATGTTCCAGAGTCGTTTCTCTTTACTTAGGGTATAGGTTATACTACATTCTGGCAGGATGACACTACCAGTGGTATTCTCCCATTCCACTGTGTCGACAATACATAAAGATAACAGTAACATATGATACTGTATGCGATGTAAAATTTACAATACAGTTCACTACCATGTATACATTATATACAGTAAATAAATAATTACAATATAACAATAGAAGTAAATTATGGTAAAAAGAATGAAATAATGATTGTACATTACATTACAGTACTATGTAGGTAGTTTATATAGGAAAAGTTTGACATTATGCCCTACCCAGTATGTCGGCAATTTTCAAAGGTTCGACTTACGTCCATTTTGACTTACGACCGGTTGGTCGGAACCAAGCTTGGTTGTAAGTCGGATGGTAGGTGTATTTGTACTGTGAGGTAATGATGGTTATAATAAAAAAAATATTGTGAGGTAAAAGTTTTACAAACTCTTACAAACGTACATGAATAAACTAAAAGTAGACACATATTAATATACATTTATTTTGCCTGACAAAGTGATCACCCACTACCTGTTCAGTTTGTGTTCTTACATTGTCTGAACTCTGTATCTCATTCTCTCTTGTTTACTCTTTCGTTAACTAGTTGGCTCTCATTGACGATGGCGTCTAAGCTTAGCTGTGATAAAAGGAGGAGTCGTAAGCCTGTTTTAAGTGCCAAGTTAGAGGATGATGGTGTGCCATTCTGATTTTATTCAATAAACACCCTGCCACTCACCTCTCACACATCAATATTAATATTTTAAGGTAAGTAATAAGTGTACTCTTTGTGTATCTTACCTTTTAATGTGATTTTAATGCCTATTTCTATTGCTAACTTAATATTAGTATAAACTTCTTGTCTGGCATTTATTGCATATTTTATATGTGCTCTGATAATAATACTTGTGGACCTGTGTGGTACCCGGGTGGAGGGATAACATTACGTTTTCTCTAGTCAGGCACCAGAGAAAACGTGTATGAATCTGCGTTTGGCCCAGCCACTTCCCCACCCCGCTTTTGTTTACAATTCTCGGCATGAATTATTCATAACTTCTCACTTTGTTCATGATGGCAACTAAAGGTAGTTGTTAGAAACGATTAAATTCACTCTGGGCCACAGTGTAAGTAGAAGGTAGGTGTAGCCCAGGTGGGCTACACCTACCGGCTCCCTTCACTGACTTCCTACAAATAAATACCATTCACCTCTCTTCCTACATTAAGACTACACATATTTTAAGGTAAATAGTGAGTGTACTGTATGTGTATTTTAACTCTCTGGGATGTTTTAAATATCGTTTATTAAGTATGAGACGGGGAGTCAGGGCTGCCTATGCCTGATTTCCTACAAATAAGTACTACTCACCTCTCACCCTACATTAAGATTACAAATACTTTAAGATAAGTAATGAATGTACTGTGTATGTATTTTACTTTTTGTGTTTTTAATGCCTAGTTCTATTGCTAACTTAATATAATTTAGTGTAAACTTGCTGTCTGACATTCATATGCATTTATAAATGGAAAAAATGGCATTCTGCTTTCCGGAGATAGCCTGGAACAGTATAAGTGGGGCCTTACTGTAATTAGCTGGTTATGCAGAACATTACCAACTGTAACACAATGTCTACTGGACAGTTGGAAATGAAATAATGAATTTTGATTACACTGAGCTAACCATCCCTATAGTTGATTGCAAATTTTTCAAGAAATAAGAAGACTGAATTGAGTCACTGAATGGTTTGCTGGTATGTGATCATGCAGAAACCTACCCACTTCTTTATTTATTCTGAAACTATGTGGACCAGGTGTTTTTCTTTTAGTTTCCTACTGGAAAGTGTCCACCCTTTCCTGGTAGGGTGCTAAGGAAAGTGTTGTAGGTACAACACGTGTGAGGAATATAATGTTAATAAAAAGAACTGACTTGACATACATACAAAATCAAGTTATGAGAAAAAGAAAGTTCAAAGAATGAATGAAGTAGCCATGCCAAAATACAGGCTAACATAACAGTGCTCAATTATACACAAAATAGCATGACATATAATACAGTATTACTTATCACTGCATAAATAAAGCATTTTGAGCATAATCAATCACTACTCAACATAATATATAATAAAATAAGATTCTTTAGCTATTAAAGAAGAAACAAGTTTTGCAGTAATCAAAGAATACATACATGTGATACAGCATACCATCTTCATTAAAATACAGTAATAACAATTGCAATAAATGTTAACCTAATGATATTGTTCAGTTGCTAGGTCAATAAATACTACACACAATCACAAAATGTAATAATCAGCTTCATCATTACTGCCAAAATAGTGAAAATAGTGAGAATGGTTATTATTTTATGCTATTTGGTCATGTATTATAAAATAATAATAAACCACAGTTCTGTTATATACAGTCAAATCCTGTTAACCTGAACTCCTTGAGGCAGAGAGCAGTAAGCCATTACAGAATTTTCAGCTTAAACATTTTTGAAAACTCTAGGAGACTCCCCAACCAGAAATTATTTTAATAAACAGGGATTCAGAGAAACCAATTGTCCAGATTGGAGGTAGGACATACAGTTCCTGCACCCTGAAGGAGAGCCGAGGATGTTGCAGTTTCGAGGGTCATCTCAACTGTGATGTCAGCATACTAGTGGTAAGACAGCAATTGAGTGAATGATGAGTGTTTTTCGTTTTTTTTTTTTGGAGGGGGGATCAACTACCTCCATGGGAGACAACTGGAATATTAAAAAGTTTTTCTCATCTAAATGCAGTCATATTTTCATATGTTCATATATGCATTTTTTTTTTTTACGTGCTGGCCATTTCCCACCTTAGCAGAATAACCCAAAAAGAAAGAAAACCCCAAAGAGAAAGAAAAAAACTTTCATCATTCAACACTTTCACCATCACTCATACATAATCACTGTCTTTGCAGCAGCATTCAGATACGACAGTTTAGATGTCCCTCCAAACTGCCAATATCCCAAACCTCTCCTTTTAAGTGCAGGCATTGTACGGTGTACTTACCATTTCCAGGACTAAAGTCCAGCTAACCAGTTTCCCTGAATTCCTTCACAAAATATTACCCTACTCACACTCCAACAGCTCATCAGGTCCCAAAACCATTCATCTTCATTCACTCCTATTTAACAGGGTCACAAATGCATGCTGCAAGTCCAAGCCCATCGCCCACAAAACCTCCTTTACCCCCTCCCTTCAACTTTTTTGAGGATGACCCCTACCCCACCTTCCTTCCCCTACAGATTTATATGCTCTCCAAATCATTCTACTTTGTTCTATTCTCTCTAAATGACCTAACCACCTAGACAACCCCTCTTCCACCCTCTGACTAATACTTTTAGTAGCTCCAAGCCTCCATCGTATTTCTACACTACGAACTCTCTGCATAATATTTACACTACACATAACCCTCAGACAGGACACCTCCACAGACTCCAGCCACCTCCTCACTGCAACATTTACAACCCATACTTCACACCCATATAAGAGTGTTGGTACCACTATACTCTCATACATTCCCTTCTTTGCCTCCATAGATAAAGTTTTTTGTCTCCACAGATACCTCAATGCACCACTCACCTTTTTTCCTTCATCAATTTTATGGTTAACCTATTCCTTCATAAACTCATCCACTGACAAGTCAACTCCCAAATATCTGAAAACATTCACGTCTTCCATACTCCCTCCCTCCAAAGTGATATCCAATTTTTTTTTTTATCTAAATCATTTGATACCCTCATCACCTTACTCTTATCTATATTCACTTTCAACTTTCTACCTTTACACACACTCCCTAACTTGTCCACTAACCTTTGCAATTTTTCTTTAGAATCTCCCAAAAGCACAGCATCATCAGCAAAAAGTAACTGTGTCAACTCCCATATTGTATTTGATTCCCCATAATTTAATCCCACCCCTCTCCCCAACACCCCAGCATTTACTTCTTTTACAACCCCCATCTATAAATATAACAAACAACCATGGTGACATTACACATCACTGTCTAAGACCCACATTGCTCCTGTATCCACTATCATACACCTTTTCTGAATCCATAAATGCAATGAAAACTTCCCTACCTCTATCTAAATACTGTTCAAATATACAGTAGGGCCCCACTTATACAGTAAGTTAGGTTCCAGGCTACCGCCGTAAAGCGGAAATCACCGTTAAGTGGAACACCCGTTTTTTCCACTTATAAATGCACATAAATACAGTGGTCCCTCAATAATCGTCCGGCCTGAAAGTTGTCCATTTCGGAAATAGTCCCGTTATTTCGACTAAACATTGGCTCACAAATGGTCCATTAATTTGCTTATCGTCTTTTGTCCTGGACGCGTACTCATGCTCTGAGCTGCCTCGGCCTGCCTTCCCAGCCAGTGAGCCATTGTTTACCAGTGAGCGACGGTCCCCTCTCATGTTCATACGAAATATTTCATAATATTCTATTGATTTTAGTGCTTGCAAGTGCTAAATAAGCTACCATGGCTCCAAAGAAAGCTCCTAGTGCCAAGCCTTTGGTAAAGGTGAGAAATACGACTGAATTTAAGAAAAGCATCATTGAACAATATGAAAGTGGCGTACATGTGGGCGAACTGGCCAGGATGTATAACAAATCCCGTAAAACCATATCTTCCATCATAGCCAAGAAAAAGGAAATCAAGAAAGCTGTTGCTGCAAAGGGGGTAAATATGCTGACAAAAATGAGATCACCAGTACTCGAAGATGCTGAGAAGTTATTATTGGTGTGGATAAACGAGAAATAATTAGCAGGAGATAGTCGTATGATGTCAATTATTTGTGAAAAGGCTAGGCAGTTGCATGACGATTTGGCAAAGAAATTGCCTGCAACTAGTGATGTGAGTGAATTTAAGGCCAGCAAAGGCTGGTTTGAGAAATTTAAGAAGCATACTGGCATACACAGTGTGATAAGGCATGGTGAGGCTGCCAGTTCAGACAAAAAAGTGGCTGAAAAATATGTGCAGGAATTCAAGGAGTACATGTACCTAGAGGCTGAAGGACTCAAACCTGAACAAGTGTTCAATTTTGACAAAACAGGCCTCTTTTGGAAGAAAATGCCAGAGGACCTACATTACTCAGGAAGAAAAGGCACTGCCAGGACACAAGCCTATGAAAGACAGGCTGATGCTCATGTTCTGTGCTAATGCTAGTGGGGATTTCAAAGTGAAGCCATTACTAGTGTACCATTCTGAGAATCCCAGTGTGTTCAAGAAAAACAATGTTATGAAGAGTAAATTGTGTGTGTTTTGGAGATCTAATAATAAGGCATGTGTCACAAGGGACATTTTCGTCGAGTGCTTCAATGAAGTGTTTGGCCCTAGTGTGAAGAATTACCTCCTGGAAAAGAAATTGGATCTCAAGTGCCTCCTAGTAATGGACAATGCACCTGCTCATCCTCCAAACTTGGATAACCTAATTCTGAAGGAGTTTGGGTTCATCACAGTAAAGTTCTTGCCCCCGAATACCACTCCTCTCCTCCAGCCCATGGACCAGCAAGTCATTTCAAACTTTAAAAAACTCTACACCAAAGCAATGTTTGAAAGGTGCTTTAATGTGACCTCAGACACTCACTTGACCCTACGAGATTTTTGGAAAGAACACTTCAGTATTCTCCACTGCATAAACCTTATAGGTAAGGCATGGGAGGGAGTGACTACCAGGACTTTAAACTCTGCTTGGAGAAAATTGTGGCCAGATTGTGTCCACAAGAGAGATTTTGAAGGGTTTGAGGCAGCCACTGATGAGCCTATGTCAGTTGTGAACTCTATTGTGGCACTGGGGAGTTCCATGGGGTTGGATGTGAGTTTGGAGAATGTGGAAGAGTTGGTTGAGGACCACAACGAAGATCTAACCACAGGACTCCAGTGACTCTCAAGCTGGTCCTAGTGGCATTAAGAAACAGAAAAGAGAAGTAACCCCAGAAAAGCACTTGGTACCTGAGGTGTTGATGGAAGGGGATTCCCCTTCCAAACAGTAAATAATCCAATCTCTCTCGTTCTCCAGTCTTCCATACACTAAGAAGAATCGCCAATAAAGGTAAGTGTTATTCTGTTAATGCTTCATTCATCATGTGACATTGTATTGTTTATGTACTACATCTATATTTCATATAAAAAATTTTTTGTTTTAATACTTCTGGATGTCAGGAACAGATTAATTAATTGTATTTACGTTATTTCTTATGGGGAAAATTGATTCGAAAATCGTCTATTTCGATAATAGTCCCACTTCCAGGAACGGATTATGGACGATAATTGAGGGACCACCGTACTAGATAACAAGTTTACACTAACATATATTAAGTTAGCAATAGAACTAGGCATTAAAAAGCTAAAAAAGTAAAATACACATATACAGTTGTACCTTGGGTTACAAACAGCTCAAAACTCGAACAATTATGTAACTATATTTATGTAAGTGCTTTTGTAAGTGTATTTTTAGAGGTCAGAAATGGATAAACCTAATTTACATTATTCCTTATGGGAACAAATTCGTTTGGTATCGCCACTCGAGCAGCCTTCTGGAACGAAATAAATTCATATCGTGAGGTACCACTGTAGTGCACTTATTACTTATCTTAAAATATTTGTAGTCTTAATCTAGGGTGAGATAAGTAGAATTTATTTTATGAAATCAAGTGTGGTAAGTATGGTAGCCAGCCAGGCTACCATACCAGGCTAACCCACTCACACATAATATTCTAGGACATTTAAGCGTCCCAGAGCGATAAAATGCATATACAGTTCATTCATTACTTTTTTCTTTTATTAACACATTGGCCGATTCCCACCAAGGCAGGGTGGCCCGAAAAAATAAACTTTCATCATCATTCACTCCGGCACTGTCTTGCCAGAGGGGTGTTTTACACTATAGTTATAAAGCTGCAACATTAACACCCCTTCTTCAGAGTGTAGACACTGTACTTCCCATCTCCAGGACTCGAGTCCGGCTGCTGGTTTCACTGAATCCCTTCATAAATGTTACTTTGCTCACACTCCAACAGCACATCAAGTATTAAAAACCATTTTTCTCCATTCACTCCTATCAAATACGCTCACGCATGCTTGCTGGTAGTCCAAGCCCCTAGCACACAAAACCTCCTTTACCCCTCCCTCCAACCCTTTCTAGGCCGACCCCTACCCCGCCTTCCCTCCTCTACAGATTTATACACTCTCGAAATCATTCTGCTTTGTTCCATTCTTTCTACATGTCCGAACCATCTCAACAACCCCTCCTCAGCCCTCTGGACAATAGTTTTGGTAATCCCATACCTTCTAAAGCCTCCTTGTTCATCTGCTATCCTACTCTTACTCTTAATTCTTTCAATAATAACTCTACCATACATTTTACCAGGTATACTCAACAGACTTATTCCCCTATAGTTTTTGCACTCTCTTTTATCCCCTTTGCCTTTATACAAAGGAACTATGCATGCTCTCTGCCAATCCCTAGGTACCTTACGCTCTCCCCTACATTTATTCAATAACAACACCAACCACTCCAAAACTATATCCTCACCTGCTTTAAACATTTCTATCTTTATCCCATCAATCCCAGCTGCCTTACCCCCTTTCATTCTACCCACTGCCTCACGAACTTCCCCCCATACTCACAACTGGCTCATACTCACTCCTACAAGATGTTATTCCTCCTTGCCCTATACACGAAATCACAGCTTCCCTATCTTCATCAACATTTAACAATTCCTCAAAATATTCCCTCCATCTTCCCAATGCCTCTAACTCTCCATTTAATAACTCTCCTCTCCTATTTTTAACTGTCAAATCCATGTGTTCCCTAAGCTTCCTCAACTTATTAATCTCACTCCAAAACTTGTTCTTATTTTCAACAAAATTTGTTGATAACATCTCACCCACTCTCTTATTTGTTCTTTTGAGATTGCTTCACCACTCTCTTAACCTTTCTTTTTTCTCCATATACTCTTCCCTCCTTGCATCACTTCTACTTTGTAAAAACCTCTCATATGCTAACTTTTTCTCCCTTACTACTCTCTTTACATCATTCCACCAATTGCTTGTCTTCCCTCCCGCACCTACTTTCCTGTAACCACAAACTTCTGCTGAACACTCTAACACTACATTCTTAAACCTACCTGATACACCTTTGACCCCATTGCCTACACTCTCACTAGCCCATCTATCCACCAATAGTTGTTAATATCTTACCTTAACTGCCTCCTCGTTTAGTTTATAAACCTTCACCTCTCTCTTACTTGCTGCTTCTATTTTCCTTGTATCCCATCTACCTTTTACCCTCACTGTAGCTACAACTAGAAAGTGATCTGATATATCTGTAGCCCCACAATTACTCTCTCACTTGGTTCAAAGGTTCCTATACATTTGCTAAACATCTCTCAAAATCTCTCTCTCTCCTCTACACTCCTCTCTTCTCCAGGTGCATACACGCTTATTATGACCCACTTTTCACATCTGACCCTTATTTTAATCAATATAATCCTTTAATTTACACATTTACATTCCTTCTTCTCTTTCCATAACTGGTCCTTCAACATTATTGCTACCCCTTCCTTAGCTCTAACTCTCTCAGATACTCCTGACTTAATCCCATTTATTTCTCCCCACTGAAACTCGCCTACCCCCTTCAGCTTTATTTCACATAGGGCCAGGACATCCAACTTCTTTTCATTCATAACATCAGCAATCATCTCTTTCTTATCATATGCACTACATCCACGCACATTCAAGCATCCCAGTTTTATAAAGTTTTTTCTTCTTCTCATTTTTAGTGTGTACAGAAGAAGGGGTTACTAGCCCATTGCTCCCGGCATTTAAGTCGCCTCATATGAAATGCATGGCTTACGGAGGAAAGATTCTTTTCCACTTCCCCATGGATAATAGAGAGAGAGAAAAAAAAAAGAACAGGAGCTATTAAGAAAAAGAAGAAAAACCCTAGATGTGTGTATGTATATATATGCATGTGCATGCCTGTGAAGTGTGACCTACATGTAAGTAGAAATAGCAAGATATACCTGTTATCCAGCATGTTTGAGAGTCTTAATGTAGGGTCAAGAGTGAGCAAATGAAGAGAGAGAGAGAGAGAGAGAGAGAAGAGAGAGAGAGAGAGAGAGAAGAGAGAGAGAGAGAGAGAGGACAAGAAGAGAGACAGAGAGAGAGAGAGACAGAGAGAGAGAGAGAGACAGAGAGAGAGAGAGAGAGAGAGAGAGAGAGAGAGGCAAGCGTTCCACAAGGAAGTGTGCTGGGTCCACTGTTATGGAATGTCTACTTCAACGACCTTCTTCATCTCATCCCAGAATCACATGCATATGCAGACGACTGTACACTGACATTCACTTATCCAAGAGAAGAAATGCCAGCTGCTCTAAGCTACATCAATCACCAGCTGAGAGCTATATCAGCTTGGGGAAATAGATGGCAAGTAACATTTGCACCTGAAAAAACGCAAATGATGATCGTCTCTAGGCACCATGATGGTAATGCTGGTGCAGTAGTAAGGATGAATGGGAGGATGTTGGCACCTGGAGAAGAAGTTGATATCCTTGGGGTGAAATTTGACTCCAAACTAACCATGAAGAACCATGTTGTAAATCTTGCAAACAAGGCAGCCAGGAAGCTTACAGCACTTCGCCGTATCTCGCATCTGCTTGACAGCAGGGGTTGCAAGATTCTGTACGAGGCACAAGTACGCTCACACCTTGAGTATGCTCCACTTTCTTGGTTTGCCTGCCCCCCTCTCATCTGCGACTGCTTGACAGAGTAGAGAACAGAGCAAGACGTCTCATCTCTCGCCTGGACCCATCCTGGATAGATCTGTCATTTCAGCAGAGCCTTCAACATAGGAGGGATGTGGGTGGCCTTACTGTTATGTACAAGGCCAATATTGTCATAGTACCACACTTGGATCCACTTCAAGGACAGCATGAAACAAGCTTATATGCCACAAGACGGGCAGAAAGCAGCAACTTCACTCTGGCTGTACCCTTCTCCAGAACATCACTCCATCTGAGATCATATATACCCAGGATGACTCGAGTATGGAACACATTCGTACAGCATAATGATGTCAACCAGATAAAGTCAGTTGATCAAATGAAAATGCTGGCCCACAGATGGCTCCAACTTCATCCTGTTCCCTACTTGTATGTCTCATAACAATACAAATGCTTTCAAATGAGCTGATGTAGGTAACAGCTCTTAGCTTGCCAATAAAGCTAGGGATCCTTAACCTTGTCAAACCCTGAGTAAAAAAAAAAAAAAATTGTGTACAAGTTGTCTCGATGTTGATACGGTAGAATAAATAAAGAGGAACACTCTCATTCTCATTTAACACCTTTTTTAGAAGAAATGACGCTCTGAGTGAAGGCATACGAAAGGAATAATTTTCTACAGTTACCCCCAGTAACACATTTTCTCTTATGTTGGACTAGAGAAAACGTTATTCTTGCTGTCACTCATACAAGTCATCTGGCTACCCCATCTCATATTTGTTTATTTATTCTACTGTGGGATGTATTTATCATCTTTATGAGTTATGTATCATATTTATTGTATAATTTTGAATAAATATCATAGATGGATTAATGAAAATGTGTATATTAACAGATGACAGCTAAGAGACTGAACAGTCCCTGGTTAACACCCAGCATTCTCAAATCCATAAATACAAAACACCGATATGAAAAACAGTACAGAATGGGTCACATAACCAGAGACCAAACAAAACGTTACTCGTCAATCTTAACCAGCCTGATAAGAAGGGCAAAAAAATTGTATTATGAGAACAGATTATCCAACTTATGAGGTGATATAAAAAAGACCTGGAAGACCCTATCTGAAATTCTGGGAACAAAAAAGATATCACGAAATAGCGAAATAAAATTAGCAAAATCAGAAGAACCCCAACTCCCACCAACAGAAACAGCAAACAGACTCAATGATTTCTTCTCCACTATAGGACAAAACCTTGCCAATAAAATCCCAAGCTCAGATACCCCACCAAATGACTACCTTACTGGCAACTACCCGAACACACTGTTCCTAGCTCCAACTAACCCATACGAAGTCTCCCTTATTATCAATGCACTAAAAAACAAGGCAGGAGATTTGATGAATGGTTTTGAAAACCGGCAAGTTGAAGAATTGAGACACTTATGCAACACATGGGAATCTTTATTGAAGAAACGTTTCGCCACACAGTGGCTTCATCAGTCCAATACAAAGTAGAAATGGGTAAGGAGAGTAGAAGTATGAGGTAATCAGTCCCTCAACCTGGATTCGATGTGTTCAGTCCATCACTCTTGTAGTAAGTGCAGCATAGGGCCAGAGAGGTGGCTTATATACTGCGGTGAGAAGAGTTGAAGCAGGAGGAGGCGGGATCTTAGTGGGACCTGCCACTAATGTAAGTAGGTCATCGTCCAAAGGTTTGGGCAAGCGTTGAAGTCTTTGTACCAAGATTCCATGATGTTGCAGTGTCTGACAGATGTGATGAATGGTTTTGAAAACCGACAAGTTGAAGAATTGAGACACTTATGCAACACATGGGAATCTTTATTGAAGAAACGTTTCGCCACACAGTGGCTTCATCAGTCCAATACAAAGTAGAAATGGGTAAGGAGAGTAGAAGTATGAGGTAATCAGTCCCTCAACCTAGATTCGATGTGTTCAGTCCATCACTCTTGTAGTAAGTGCAGCATAGGGCCAGAGAGGTGGCTTATATACTGCGGTGAGAAGAGTTGAAGCAGGAGGAGGTGGGATCTTAGTGGGACCTGCCACTAAGATGACCTACTTACATTAGTGGCAGGTCCCACTAAGATCCCGCCTCCTCCTGCTTCAACTCTTCTCACCGCAGTATATAAGCCCTATGCTGCACTTACTACAAGAGTGATGGACTGAAACACATCGAATCCAGGTTGAGGGACTGATTACCTCATACTTCTACTTCCTTACCCATTTCTACTTTGTATTGGACTGATGAAGCCACTGTGTGGCGAAACGTTTCTTCAATAAAGATTCCCATGTGTTGCATAAGTGTCTCAATTCTTCAACTTGTCGGTTTTCAAAACCATTCATCACATCTGTCAGACACTGCAACATCATGGAATCTTGGTACAAAGACTTCAACGCTTGCCCAAACCTTTGGACGATGACCTACTTACATTAGTGGCAGGTCCCACTAGATCCCGCCTCCTCCTGCTTCAACTCTTCTCACCGCAGTATATAAGCCACCTCTCTGGCCCTATGCTGCACTTTATACAAGAGTGATGGATGATGAACACATCGAATCCAGGTTGAGGGACTGATTACCTCATACTTCTACTCTCCTTACCCATTTCTACTTTGTATTGGATGATGAAGCCACTGTGTGGCGAAACGTTTCTTCAATAAAGATTCCCATGTGTTGCATAAGTGTCTCAATTCTTCAACTTGTCGGTTTTCAAAACCATTCATCACATCTGTCAGACACTGCAACATCATGGAATCTTGGTACAAAGACTTCAACGCTTGCCCAAACCTTTGGACGATGACCTACTTACATTAGTGGCAGGTCCCACTAAGATCCCGCCTCCTCCTGCTTCAACTCTTCTCACCGCAGTATATAAGCCACCTCTCTGGCCCTATGCTGCAGTTACTACAAGAGTGATGGACTGAACACATCGAATCCAGGTTGAGGGACTGATTACCTCATACAGTGGACCCCCGCTTAACGATCACCTCCAAATGCGACCAATTATGTAAGTGTATTTATGTAAGTGCATTTGTACGTGTATGTTTGGGGGTCTGAAATGGACTAATCTACTTCACAATATTCCTTATGGGAAAAAATTCGGTCAGTACTGGCACCTGAACATACTACTGGAATGAAAAAAGTTCGTTAACCGGGGGTCCACTGTACTTCTACTCTCCTTACCCATTTCTACTTTGTATTGGACTGATGAAGCCACTGTGTGGCGAAACGTTTCTTCAATAAAGATTCCCATGTGTTGCATAAGTGTCTCAATTCTTCAACTTGTCGGTTTTCAAAACCATTCATCACATCTGTCAGACACTGCAACATCATGGAATCTTGGTACAAAGACTTCAACGCTTGCCCAAACCTTTGGACGATGACCTACTTACATTAGTGGCAGGTCCCACTAAGATCCCGCCTCCTCCTGCTTCAACTCTTCTCACCGCAGTATATAAGCCATCTCTCTGGCCCTATGCTGCACTTACTACAAGAGTGATGGACTGAACACATCGAATCCAGGTTGAGGGACTGATTACCTCATACTTCTACTCTCCTTACCCATTTCTACTTTGTATTGGACTGATGAAGCCACTGTGTGGCGAAACGTTTCTTCAATAAAGATTCCCATGTGTTGCATAAGTGTCTCAATTCTTCAAGGCAGGAGATTTAAATACCTTGCCACCCTTCATATACAAAAAAGTGTCACAAGTGCTATCACCAATCATTGCAACACTCTTTAACAAATCCATTGAATCCTCCACCTTCCCTACAGTTCTCAAAATAGCAAGGGTCACCCCGATCCATAAAGGAGGAGACCAAACAGAGTTGAATAACTATAGGCCAATATCCAATTTACACCCTCTCTCAAAAATCTTTGAAAAATTAATTCATAAACGAATCTACTCCTACCTCATCTCCCAAAACATACTCAACCCCTGCCAATTTGGATTCAGGCCTAATAAAAATACTAATGATGCTATTATACACATGCTAGAACATATATACACTGCAATAGAGAAAATAGAAGTCCCACTGGGGATCTTCAATGACTTACGTAAAACTTTTGATACAGTTGACCATGACCTTGCTCCACGTAAAATTGTCACACTATGGTATAAGAGGGCACTCCCTCAACTACCTCAAGTCATACCTCAGCAACAGAAGCCAATATGTGTACGCAAATGGGGCAAGCTCTTCCGCACAACCAATTACAGTTGGTGTCCCACAGGGAAGTGTCCTTGGCCCTCTTCTCTTTTTCCTATACATAAATGACCTACCAAATGCTTCAAATTACTCAAACCCACACTATTTGCAGATGACACTACATACGTCTTCTCTCACCCGAGCCCAGTCACGCTAGCCAATACTGTAAATACCGAATTACAGAAAATATCTACCTGGATGAGGACTAACAAACTTACACTAAACATTGACAGAACCTACTTCATTCAGTTTGGTAACAGAGCTACAGATGTCCCTCTTAACATAATGATAAACGGATCACCTATCACAAAGCTAACAGAGGGAAAATTCTTAGGAATCCACTTTGATAATAGACTCAAATTTCATACACATATACAACAAATTTCTAAGAAAATTTCCAAGACTGTAAGCATACTATCGAAGATACGGTACTATGCTCCACAGTCAGCCCTCCTGGCCCTATATCACTCTCTTATTTACCCCTATCTCACCTATGGAATTTGTGCATGGGGCTCAACAACAATTAACCATCTCAGACCACTAATTACCCAACAAAAGGCTGCAGTTAGAATGATAAAAAATTCTCACTACAGGCAGCACACTCCACCAATATTCAAAACACTCAACCTACTCACCATACAAAACATCCATACTTATTATTGTACCTACTACATACATAGAACACTTAACTCTGATATTAACCCTCCCCTCAAACATCTCCTTGCCAACCTCAACAGAACACATGACCATAACACAAGGCACAGATCACTCTTTGATGTTCCTCGTGTCCATCTCATGCTATGCAAAAACTCAATGCACATAAAAGGCCCTAAAATCTGGAATTCATTACCTGTAAATATAAAAGAAACACTACTGTTTATAAATTCAAGTCTCTTCTCAAAGATCACTTACTCACCCAAAACCAAATAAATACTGAATAACTGAACCTTATAAATTGTATATCTTAAATGTTTCTCACAATTATATCACATGAATGTTAAACCTAAAACCCAATCTAACAGAATACTCCATTCGACTGAATGTACAGCAATGCATGCAACCATATGACCTGTCTTTGTAATACTCATTTGTGCTTTATAGTTATCTGTTTACAATAATGTCTTATCACTGATTTCATCATTGCTTAGTTAATCTTAAGTTAATTTTAAGCCAGCCCGTAATGCTATGCATATAAGTGGCTTTGGCATGCTGCTCTTACCTGTATTTTTTTTGTACCTCTGTATGTATGCTCAAATTACTAAATAAATAAAATAAATAAATAAATAAATAAGTAAATTTAAGGAGACTCAGTGATTATTATTATCATTACTAATATGGCAACTCGAGACATACGACACTCTTACTGATCTTAATGTGTACCTGCACGCCAGGACAGTGTGTAAGTTTATTTAGGTACAGGTATATGTAAGTATAATTATCAGAGTATATATAAAATATGAAATAACTTTTAAAAACACTTGAAATTTTGGAGACATAATGGAGAAACATGATGCTTATGAAGCTCACAGAGAATGTAAACAAACCAGGTAGGGCACAGTGAAGGTATTAGAAAGACAGGTGGGGGGAGCTGTATTGAGTGTTTTGGTCATAATTTGAAATGTCCGTATTAGCGGAACGCCATAAAGCGGGGCCCTACTGAATGCTTCAAACACTTGATCAACACATCCCCTACCCATTCTGAAGCCTCCTTGTTCATCTGCAATCCTGCTCTCTGTCTTACCTCGAATTTTTTCAGTAATAACCCTACCATACACTTTACCTGGTATACTTAATAAATTTATTCCTCTATAATTTTTACAATCTCTTTTGTCGCCGTTCCCTTTATATAAAGGAACTATAAATGCTCTCTGCTAATCCCTAGGTACCTTCCTCTCTTTCATACATTTACTAAACGAAAATACCAACCACTCCAACACTACAGTGGACCCCCGCATAGCGATATTAATCCGTGCAAGAGAGCTCATTGTTATGCGAAATTATCGTTATGCGAATGAATTTTCCCAATAAGAAATAATGGAAATCAAATTAATCTGTGCAAGACACCCCAAAGTATGAAAAAAAAAAAATTTTACCACATGAAATATTAATTTTAATACACAAACTGAAAAAGGCATGCACAATTACATGACACTTACTTTTATTGAAGATCTGGTGATGATTGATGGGATAGGAGGAGGGGAGAGTGTTAGTGTTTAGAAGGGGAATCCCCTTCCATTAAGACTTGAGGTGTCAAGTCCTTTTCTGGGGTTACTTCCCTTCTTCTTTTAATGCCACTAGGACCAGCTTCAGAGTCACTGGAGTTCTGTCGCACAACATATCTGTCCATAGTGGCCTGTACCTCTCGTTCCTTTATGACTTCCCTAAAGTGTTTCACAACATTGTCAGTGTAATAGTCACCAGCACGGCTTGCAATAGCTGTGTGAGGGTGATTTTCATCCATAAAGGTTTGCACTTTCAGCCACATTGCACAGATTTCCTTAATCTTTGTAGTAGGCAATTTCTTCAGTTTATCTCTCCCCTCCTTCGAACCAGTTTCCTCAGGTCTGGCCTCTTGCTGTTGAAGTTGATCTATCAGCTCATCAGTGGTTAGTTCTTCATTGTCCTCCTCCACCAACTCTTCCACATCATCCCCACTAACCTCCAACCCCAAGGACTTTCCCAATGCCATAATGGATTCCTCAACTGGCATAGGATTCTCAGGGTTAGCCTCAAACCCTTCAAAATCCCTTTTGTCTACACATTCTGGCCACAGTTCCGTCCAAGCAGAGTTCAAGGTCCTCTTAGTCACTCCCTCCCAAGCCTTACCTGTAAGGTTTACACAATTGAGGATATTAAAGTGATCTCTCCCAAAACTCTCTTAGAGTCAGTTGAGTTTCTGAGGTCACTACAAAGCACCTTTCAAACAGAGCTTTTGTGTACAGTTTTTTGAAGTTTGCAATAACCTGCTGGTCCATGGGCTGCAGGAGAGGAGTGGTATTAGGAGGCAAAAACTTCACCTTAATGAATTTCATGTCCCCATAAAGTCGCTCTGCCACGTCTGTAGGATGACCAGGGGCATTGTCTAACACCAGGAGGCACTTAAGTTCTAATTTCTTTTCAGTTAGGTAATCTTTCACATTGGGGGCAAATGTATGGTGTAACCAGTCATAGAAAAAGTCCCTAGTGACCCATGCCTTACTATTTGCCCTCCACAGCACACACAAATTTTCCTTGAGGACATTCTTTTGCCTGAACGGTCTGGGAGTTTCAAAGTGATACACTAATAAAGGCTTCACTTTGCAATCACCAGTAGCATTGGAACACATCAACAGAGTAAGCCTGTCTTTCATAGGCTTATGTCCTGGGAGTGCCTTTTCCTCCTGAGTAATGTAGGTCCTGCTTGGCATTTTCTTCCAAAACAGGCCTGTTTCATCACAATTAAACACTTGTTCAGGTTTCAGTCCTTCACTGTCTATGTACTCCTTGAATTCCTGCACATATTTTTCAGCTGCTTTGTGGTCCGAACTGGCAGCCTCACCATGCCTTATCACACTATGTATGCCACTACGCTTCTTAAATCTCTCAAACCAACCTTTGCTGGCCTTAAATTCACTCACATCATCACTAGTTGCAGGCATTTTTTTAATTAAATCCTGATGCAACTTCCTAGCCTTTTCACTTATGATCACTTGAGAGATGCTATCTCCTGCTATCTGTTTTTCATTTATCCACACCAATAACAGTCTCTCAACATCTTCCATCACTTGCAATCTCTGTTTCAAAAACACAGTTAAACCTTTGGCAAGAACAGCTTCCTTGATTGCCTTTTTGTTGCCCACAATAGTAGCGATGGTTGATTGGGGTTTACTATACAACCTGGCCAGCTTGGAGACACGCACTTCACTTTCATACTTATCAATGATCTCTTTCTTCATCTCTATAGTAATTCTCACCCTTATTCCTGTAGGGTTGGCACTAGAAGCTTTCTTGGGGCCCATGGTCACTTATTTTGCAGATAAAATCACCAGAAACACTGTAATAATACGAAATGTTCCGATTGTATGCTTGGATGTTACCGCGGAGGCTGGCTGGTAAACAATGCCACAGGCGGAACATGTGAGGCTGGCTAAGGGCGCACATTAGACGCGTCTCGGACGAACAGCGTTGAGCAATTTTTTTAGCGGTATGCGAGGCAAAATCTTGGCGATAAAATGTAGCGGTATGCGGATTTAACGTTACGCAAGGCCAATGGTATGCGGGGGTCCACTGTATATAACTCACCTGCTTTTAACATTTCTGTCATAACCCCATCAGTTGCAGCTGCTTTACCCCCCTTCATTCTACATAATGCCTCATGCACCTCCCCTGCATTCACATCCTTCTCTTCTTCTCTCCTAAAAGATGTTATACCTCCCTGGCCAATGCATGAATTTATTGCCTCCCTTTCTTAATCAACATTTAAAAATTCCTAAAAATATTCCTGCCATCCACCCAATACCTCCAGCTCCCCATCTACTAACTCTCCTACACTGTTTTTAACTGACAAATCTATTCATTCCCAAGGCCTTCTTAACCTGTTCATCTCACTCCAAAATTTTTTCTTATTCTCAGCAAAATTTGGTGACAGTCTCTTTCCCACTCTATCATTTGCTCTCATGCACTCTCTCACCACTCTCTGTACCTTTCTTTTACTCTCCATATACTCCACCATTCTTATATCACTTCTGTTTGGTAAGACACACATGCAACATTTAGGTATCTTTATTTCGAAACATTTCGCCTATACAATAGGCTTCTTCAATCGAGTACAGAAAAGTTGATAGAAGAGACGTGAAGACGATGTAATCAGTCCATCACCCTTGAAGTTTTGAGGTGGTCAGTCCCTCAGTCTGGAGAAGAATATTGTTCCAGACTGAAGGACTGACCACCTCAAAACTTCAAGGGTGATGGACTGATCACATCGTCTTCACGTCGCTTCTATCAACTTTTCTGTACTTGACTGAAGAAACCTACTGTGTAGGCGAAACATTTTGAAATAAGGATAGATGACTGTTGCATATGTGTCTTACCTCACAACCTATCGGTATTTTATACCATTTTAATATTCACTATATCACTTCTGCTTTGTAAAAACCTCTCATAAGCTACTTTTTTCTCTTTCATCGTACCCTTTACCTCATCATTCTACCAATCACTCCTCTTTCCTCGTGCACCCACCCTCCTATAACCACAAGGTTCTGCCGCACATTCTAACACTGCATTTTTAAAGCTAACCCATCCCTCTTCAACCCCCTCCCCCTACTACCCATACTTGCACTAGCCCACCTGTCTCCCAATAGCTGCTTATATCTCACCCTAACTTCCTCCTCCCTTAGCTTATAAAGTTTCATCTCTCACTTACTTGCTGTTGCCATTTTCCTCTTGCCCCATCTACCTCTAACTCTAACTGTAGCGACAACTAAATAATGATCCAATATATCTGTTGCCCCTCTATAAACATGTACATCCTGAAGCCTATCAACCTTTTATCCACTAATACATAATCTAACAAACTACTTTTATTATGTTCTATATCATACCTTGAATACTTATTTATCCTCTTTTTCATAAAATACGTACAGTATTACCAAACCTCTTTCTATACATAGGTCAATTAAAGGCTTCCCATTTTCATTTACTCCTGGCACCCCAAATTTACCAACTACTCCCTCCACAAAATTTTTACCCACTTAGCATTTAGATCCCCAACCCAAGTGCTCTCTCACTTGGTTCAAAACTCATCATGCACTCACTCAACATTTCCCAAAATCTCTCTCTCTCTCCTCTACACTTTTCTCTTCTCCAGGTACATAAACACTTACTATAATCCAACCATTATTTTACTTCACATAATCCAACCATTATTTTACTTCACATAATCCAACCCTTATTTTACTCCACATAATCCTTGAATTTATACATTTATATTCCCTCTTTTCCTGCCAA
The DNA here is from genome assembly GCF_026875155.1 of Cherax quadricarinatus. Lineage (NCBI taxonomy): Eukaryota > Metazoa > Arthropoda > Malacostraca > Decapoda > Parastacidae > Cherax > Cherax quadricarinatus. Next base: position 44,632,294 of record NC_069427.1, read on the forward strand.
AACTTATTCTACAACATTATTGCTAGTCCTTCCTTAGCTCTAAGTCTATTAGAAACCCCTGACCTGATCCCATTTATTTCTCCCCACTGAAGCTCTCCTACCCCCTTCAGCTTTGTTTCATTTAGAGCCAGGACATCCAGCTTCTTTTCATGCATAACATCCACAATCATCTCTTTCTTATTATTCACACTACATCCATAATATGTCCTATATATGTCCAAATAAAATATGGTGCTCTGATATGTCTTACAGAAAAAGTTATACAGTAGACCGTCATTTAGCACGAGTTTATTTGGCATGATTTAAGAACAGTGGACCCCCACCTAACGTTGGCATCACATAACGTTAAATCCGCCTAACGTTACATTTTATCGCTAAAATTTTGCCTCACATAGCGCTAAAAAACTCGCTCAACGTGATTCGTCCGAGACGCGTCTATGTGCGGCCTGAGCCAGCCTCACATGTTCCGCCGGTGGCATTGTTTACAAGCCAGCCTCCGCGGTAACATCCAAGCATACAATCAGAACATTTCGTATTATTACAGCATTTTTAATGATTTCACCTGCAAAGTAAGTGACCAAGGGCCTCAAGAAAGATTCTAGTGCCAACCCTACAGGAATAAGGGTGAGAATTACTATGGAGATGAAGAAAGAGATCATTGCTAAGTATGAAAGTGGAGTACGTGTCTCCGAGCTGGCCAGGTTGTATAGTAACCCCAATCAACCATCGCTACTATTGTGCCCAAGAAAATGGCAATCAAGGAAGCTGTTCTTGCCAAAGGTGCAACTTTGTTTTCGAAAGAGAGATTGCAAGTGATAAAAGATTTTGAGAGACTGTTATTGGTGTGGATAAACGAAAAAGATAGCAAGAGATAGCATCTCTCAAGCGATCATAAGTGAAAAGGCTAGGAAGTTGCATCAGGATTTAATTAGAAAAATGCCTGCAACTAGTGATGATGCGAGTGAATTTAAGGCCAGCAAAGGTTGGTTTGAGAGATTTAAGAAGCGTAGTAGCATACATAGTGTGATAAGGCATGGTGAGGCTGCCAGTTCGGACCACAAAGCAGCTGAAAAATATGTGCAGGAATTCAAAGAGTACATAGACAGTGAAGGACTGAAACCTGAACAAGTGTTTAATTGTGACGAAACAGGCCTGTTTTGGAAGAAAATGCCAAGCAGGACTTACATTACTGAGGAGGAAAAGGCACTCCCAGGACATAAGCCTATGAAAGACAGGCTTACTCTGTTAATGTGTGCCAATGCTAGTGGTGATTGCAAAGTGAAGCCTTTATTAGTGTATCACTCTGAAACTCCCAGAGTGTTCAGGCAAAAGAATATCCTCAAGGCTAATTTGTGTGTGCTGTGGAGGGCAAACAGTAAGGCATGGGTCACTAGGGACTTTTTCTATGGCTGGTTACACCAAGCATTTGCCCCTACTGTGAAAAATTACCTACAAGATGAAATTGAGACATGTGCAACATCTGGGTATCTTTATTGTAGACGTTTCGCCATCCAGTGGCTTTATCAATACAAATTCCAGGACATAACTTGAAGACAGGAGAACTATGTACAGAAGATGAGGTAATCAGAACTCACGAAATCGTAATGACACGATTGCAAACAAACCATACCCCGGCCGGGATTGAACCCGCGGTCAGAGAGTCTGAAAAATCCAGACCGTCGCGTTAGCCACTAGACCAGCTAGCCACAATAAGATTCGTCCAACTAGGTATATTTCTACACCATAGGAAGGTTAGCACAGGCACCACTGTGACCACAAATGCAAGTTTTTACAGACGAATCTCCAGCTAGCGTGGCCGTGACGAACTCTAGCTCAAGTCCCCTCACTGCCGTCAACATGACTCATGAAAAAGTAATGACACGATTGCCTGTGCTAACCTTCCTATGGTGTAGAAATATACCTAGCTGGACGAATCTTATTGTGGCTAGCTGGTCTAGTGGCTAACGCGACGGTCTGAAGTTTTGAGACTCTGTGACCGCGGGTTCAATCCCGGCTGGGGTATGGTTTAGTTTGTTTGCAATCGTGTCATTACGATTTCATGAGTCATGTTGACGGCAGTGAGGGGACTTGAGCTAGAGTTCGTCACGGCCACGCTAGCTGGAGATTCGTCTGTAAAAACTTGCATTTGTGGACACAGTGGTGCCTGTGCTAACCTTCCAATGGTGTAGAAATATACCTAGTTGAACGAATCTTATTGTGGCTAGCTGATCTAGTGGCTAATGCGACGGTCTGGAGTTTTGAGACTCTGTGACCGCAGGTTCAATCCCGGCCGGGGTATGGTTTATGAGGTAATCAGTCCCTCAACCTAGCAGTAGGTGCGAAGAGCACCACAGTCGTGGAGATTCTGAAGCAGAAGCAAGGCGCCTGACGCTTATATAGTAACGTCAGGTGGAAATGGGATGGGAAGCAGACGAGGGCATAGTCACTGGTAGGCGGGATTCCCTAGTGGAAGTAGGTCCTACCCAAAGAGATGGGTAAGTTGTAGCAGTAGTTGTTGTAGTCGTGAAGGTTATGTACACGTCCTCATAATCAAGATTCCATGATGTTGCAATGATTGACAGGTTGTACAAGAATGGTATACAATACCGACAAGATGAAAATGAGACATGTGCAACATCTGGGTATCTTTATTGTAGACGTCTACAATAAAGATACCAAGACATTGCACATGTCTCAATTTCATCTTGTCGGTACTGTATACCATTCTTGAACAAAAATTACCTAATTGAAAATAAATTAGACCTTAAGTGCCTCCTGGTGTTAGACAATGCCCCTGGTCATCCTACAGACTTGTGGGGACATGAGCTTCATTAAGGTCTAAGTTTTTGCCTCCTAATACCACTCCTCTCCTGCAGCCCATGGACCAGCAGGTCATTTCAAACTTCAAAAAACTGTACACAAAAGCTCTGTTTGAAAGGTGCTTTGTAGTGACCTCAGAAACTCGACTGACTCTAAGAGAGTTTTGGAGAGATCACTTTAATATCCTCAATTGTGTAAACCTTATAGGTAAGGCTTGGGAGGGAGTGACTAAGAGGACCTTGAACTCTGCTTGAAAGAAACTGGCCAGAATGTGTAGACAAAAGGGATTTTGAAGGATTTGAGGCTAACCCTGAGAGGCATATGCCAGTTGAGGAATCAATTGCGGCATTGGGGAAGTCCTTGGGGTTGGAGGTTAGTGGGGAGGATGTGGAAGAGTTGGTGGAGGAGGACAATGAAGAACTAACCACTGATGAGCTGCTAGATCAACTTCAACAGCATGAGGCCACACCTGAGGAAACTGCTTCGGAGGAGGGGAGAGAGAAATTGAAGAAGTTGCCTACTTCAAAGATTACGGAAATATGTGCAATGTGGCTTAAAGTGCAAACCTTTATGGATGAAAATCACCTTCAGACAGCTATTGCAAGCCGTGCTGGTGACTATTACACTGACAATGTTGTGAAACACTTTAGGAATGTCATAAAGGAACGAGAGGTACAGACCTCTATGGACAGATATGTTGTGCGACAGAAGTCCAGTGACTCTCAAGCTGGTCCTAGTGGCATTAAAAGAAGAAGGGAAGTAACCCCGGAAAAGGACTTGACACCTCAAGTCGTAATGGAAGGGGATTCCCCTTCTAAACATTAACACCATCCACACTCTCCCCTCCTCCCATCCCATCAATCATAACCAGATCTTCAATAAAGGTAAATGTCATGTAACTGTGCATGTCTTCTTCAGTTTGTGTGTATTAAAATTAATATTTCATGTGGTAAAATTTTTTTTTTTCATACTTTGGGGTGTCTTGCACGGATTAATTTGATTTCCATTATTTCTTATGGGGAAAATTCATTCGCCTAACGATAATTTCGCCTAACATTGAGCTCTCAGGAACGGATTAATAGTGTTATGCGAGGGTCCACTGTATTGCACGATTGAAGAATTGCGGCACAATTTTATGTAACACATCATATTATTAATTAAACATTGTTCAGTTTGTGGGAAGAAAATAAAAATTCTCTTTTGCTCAAGCGGCCGCCTTGTTGTGGAGCAGCTGGGGAGCCCTCCCACCATCCCCTACCACTCCCCGGCACCACCCCACCATCCCAGCGCTTGTAATTCATACATGTCCAGTCCAGTCTTTCTCTGCTACAAGGCAGAGAAAGACTGGACTGGACATGTGAATTGTGTTATGATATTTTAATCACTATACCTTGTATTTGCCAAGCAATCATGATGCCCAGTAACCATAACAGTGTTGCTGAAAGTGGCACAAAAAGGTATAAGCACTTAAGTCTTAGAATTAACAAAGAAACAAAGATATTAGGCAAGAGATAACCTGTAGCCATAATGAAGCGTTACTTTGTACACAGAAAAAGAAGTAAACATGTGCTTTTGTGACTGACTGACTGACTTACTGAATGACTGACTGACCGAGTGACTTGACTGACTGAATGACTTACTGAGTGACTTACTGAATGACTTGACTGACTGACTGAATGACTTGACTGACTTACTGAGTGACTTGACTGACTTACTGAATGATGTGACTGACTTAACTGATTGACTTGACAGACTTACTGAATGGCTTGACTGAGAGACTTAACTGACTGAATGACTTGATGGACTTACTGAATGACTTGACTGACTTACTGAGTGATTTGACTGACTTATTGAATGACTTGACTGGCTTACTGAGTGACTTGACTGACTTACCGAGTAACTTGACTGACTTACTGAATGACTTGACTGACTTACTGAATGACTTGACTGACTTACTGAGTGACTTGACTGACTTACTGAGTGATCTGACAGAGTTACTGAGTGACTTGACTGACTTACTGAGTGACTTCACTGACTGAATGACTTGACTGACTTACTAAGTGACTTGATTGACTTACTGAGTGACTTGACTGACTGACTTGACTGACTTACTGAATGACTTGACTGACTGACTGAATGACTTAAAGTGAGACACTCCAGTACAACCATCAACTTCAGTACAAGAACCTCTACCATCCACCTCAGCCCAGTAGGACCACAACATAACTCTCCACTCTCTTCACAATCATCCACAAACACTAGCACCCACAATTTAAGGTAAGAAATATTATTATTTCTGTTACATTTGTAGTCAGGGTGGATAGGGGGGCAATGTGGCAGATGTTGCAGGTGTATGGTGTAGGAGGTAGGTTACTGAAAGCAGTGAAGAGTTTTTACGAGGACAGTGAGGCTCAAGTTTGAGTATGTAGGAAAGAGGGAGATTATTTCCCAGTAAAAGTAGGCCTTAGACAAGGATGTGTGATGTCACCGTGGTTGTTTAATATATTTATAGACGGGGTTGTAAGAGAAGTAAATGCAAGGGTCTTGGCAAGAGGCGTGGAGTTAAAAGATAAAGAATCACACATAAAGTGGGAGTTGACACAGTTGCTCTTTGCTGATGACACTGTGCTCTTGGGAGATTCTGAAGAGAAGTTGCAGAGGTTGGTGGATGAACTTGGTAGGGTATGCAAAAGAAGAAAATTAAAAGTGAATACAGGAAAGAGTAAGGTTATGAGGATAACAAAAAGATTAGGTGATGAAAGATTGGATATCAGATTGGAGGGAGAGAGTATGGAGGAGGTGAATGTATTCAGATGTTTGGGAGTGGACGTGTCAGCGGATGGGTCTATGAAAGATGAGGTGAATCGTAGAATTGATGAGGGGAAAAGGGTGAGTAGTGCACTTAGGAGTCTGTGGAGACAAAGAACTTTGTCCTTGGAGGCAAAGAGGGGAATGTATGAGAGTATAGTTTTACCAATGCTCTTATATGGGTGTGAAGCATGGGTGATGAATGTCGCAGGCGAGGACAAGGCTGGAGGCAGTGGAGATGTCATGTCTGAGGGCAATGTGTGGTGTGAATATAATGCAGAGAATTCGTAGTTTGGAAGTTAGGAGGAGGTGCGGGATTACCAAAACTGTTGTCCAGAGGGCTGAGGAAGGGTTGTTGAGGTGGTTCGGACATGTAGAGAGAATGGAGCGAAACAGAATGACTTCAAGAGTGTATCAGTCTGTAGTGGAAGGAAGGTGGGGTAAGGGTCGGCCTAGGAAAGGTTGGAGGGAGGGGGTAAAGGAGGTTTTGTGTGCGAGGAGCTTAGACTTCCAGCAGGTATGCGTGAGCGTGTTTGATAGGAGTGAATGGAGACAAACGGTTTTTAATACTTGACGTGCTGTTGGAGTGTAAGCAAAGTAACATTTATGAAGGGATTCAGGGAAACCGGCAGGCCGGACTTGAGTCCTGGAGATGGGAAGTACAGTGCCTGCACTCTGAAGGAGGGGTGTTAATGTTGCAGTTTAAAAACTGTAGTGTAAAGCACCCTTCTGGCAAGACAGTGATGGAGTGAATGATGGTGAAAGTTTTTCTTTTTCAGGCCACCCTGCCTTGGTGGGAATCGGCCAGTGTGTTAATAAAAAATAAAATATTGTAATCTTAAGTAGTAGAAACAACATAATACATCACAACAATGAACTAAAACTACATATTCACTTTTATTTTTGTAAGATGTTCCCCATCAGTTCCTGGGACACTGACCTAAGGAGGCCTGGTCACAGACCGGGCCGCGGGGGCGTTGACCCCCGGAACTCTCTCTAGATAAACTCACTCTCTCTCCAGATTAAAAAAAAGTTGTTTTCCTTTTTGGGGGGCTCCCAGGAACGTAACCCTATTTTTCCAATAAGTTCTTCAGTTCGTCTAACATGATTTTACCTAACACGGCATTTTCAGGAACGTAACTACCATGCTAAATGACGGTCTACTGTATTTTATGGATCCAGTTAAGAGAGAAAAATTATGGCTCATTCATTATGAAGTAATCAGTATGGGATATTGAATTTTTATTTTAATCAGGTCTGGGTTAATGGAATTTGACTGTAGTGAAGTACAAATACACAATTGTGTGATATTTTTAGAGGGCAATAGTACAGTAATGGTATATTTGGAAAAAAGACTAGGAACACTAATTAAGGATTACTATCTTAACTAAGAGCAATTTTTTTTATTAATTAGTGACTTATCACTGGATAATTACAGTCTCTGTAACATTAACATTACAGTGGACCCCCGCATAACGATCACCTCCCAATGCGACCAATTATGTAAGTGTATTTATGTAAGTGCGTTTGTACGTGTATGTTTGGGGGTCTGAAATGGACTAATCTACTTCACAATATTCCTTATGGGAACAAATTCGGTCAGTACTGGCACCTGAACATACTTCTGGAATGAAAAAATATCGTTAACCGGGGGTCCACTGTATTTTCATGCATTTAGGTACGTAAATCTTTCACAAGAACGTAATTTACACTGCTTTAATTCATTTACAATGATGTTGTAAAATATATACTCGAAACCTAAATCTGATTAAAGTATAAAATCTGAAACAAATCTGTAATACAATAGAATAAGACTATTCACCTGCTTTTTCTCGTTCCCGTTCAGCAGCAGATCCCATTGCTGAAAATGAAATGGCATGTTGCTTCAAGTCTGAGGAGAAGTCTGAAAGTACAAAGAAATATGATCATAATTACTGTGGAGCACAAGATACTTTCTTCAATCAAACTTACTTTATATCTATCTAAATGAATTGGGGATGAACGCTACACTTTACGTAAGTACCCATATGTATCTTAATACTGTACCGAGAGAGAGTGAATGTGTGCATGTGCGTGCGAGCGTGCATGCATGCGTGCGTGCGTGTGTGTGTACAGGTAGAAAGTTGAAAGTGAACATAGATAAGAGTAAGGTCATGAGGGTATCAAATGATTTAGATAAAGGAAAATTGGATATCAAATGGGAGAGGAGTAGTATGGAAGAAGTGAATGTTTTCAGATATTTGGGAGTTGACATGTCAGCGGATGGATTTATGAAGGATGAGGTTAACCAGAGAATTGATGAGGGAAAAAAGGCGAGTGGAGCGTTGAGGTATATCTTCTTTCAACAAACCGGCCGCATCCCACCAAGGCAGGGTGGCCAAAAAAGAAAAACTAAAGTTTCTCTTTATAAATTTAGTAATTTATACAGGAGAAGGGGTTACTAGCCCCTTTCTCCTGGCATTTTAGTCGCCTCTTACAACACGCATGGCATACGGAGGAAGAATTCTGTTCCACTTCCCCATGGAGATAAGAGGAAATAAACAAGAACAAGAACTAGAAAGAAAATAGAAGAAAACCCAGAGAGGTGTGTATATACAGTATATGCTTGTACATGTATGTGTAGTATGACATAAGTGGAAGTAGAACTAGAAATACATACCTCAAATCATGTATGTTTATGAGACAGACAAAAGACACCAGCAATCCCACGATCATTTCATTTTACACTCACTTCGCAAGGACGGTAGTACCTCCCTGGGCGGTTGCTGTCTATCAACCTACTACCTAGGTTGAGGTACATGTGGAGACAAAAAACATTATCTATGGAGGCAAAGAAGGGAATGTATGAAAGTATAGTGGTACCAACACTCTTATATGGGTGTGAAGCTTGGGTTGTAAATGCTACAGTGAAGAGGCAGTAGGAGGCAGTGGAGATGTCCTGTCTAAGGAAAATGTGTGGTGTAAATATGCAGAAAATTCAGAGTGTGGAAATTAGGAGGGGTGGAGTTAATAAAAGTATTAGTCAGAGGGCTGAAGAGGGGTTGTTGAGGTGGTTTGGTCATTTAGAGAGAATGGATCAAAGTAGAATGACATGGAGAGTGTATAAACCTGTAGGGGAAGGAAGGCAGGGTAGGGGTCGTCCTCGAAAAGGTTGGGGGGACGGGGTAAAGGTGGTTTTGTGGGCGATGGGCTTGGACTTCCAGCAAGCGTGCATGAGCGTGTTAGATAGGAGTGAATGGAGACGAATGGTATCTGGGACTTGACGAGCTATTGGAGAGTGAGCAGAGTAATATTTAGTGAAGGAATTCAGGGAAACCGGTTATTTTATATAGCCGGACCTGAGTCCTGGAAATGGGAAGTACAATGCCTGCATTTTAAAGGAGGGATTTAGGATATTGCCAGTTTGGAGGGATATGTTGTGTATCTTTATATGTATATACTTCTAAACTGTTGTATTCTGAGCACCTCTGTAAAAACAGTGATTATGTGTGAGTGAGGTGAAAGTGTTGAATGATGATGAAAATATTTTCTTACTGGGGATTTTCTTTCTTTTTGGGTCACCCTGCCTCGGTGGGAGACGGCCGACTTGTTAAAAAAAAAAATTATATATAGTATATATATGCATGCAGGGGATGAGATGAAAAGCTTTAAGCCTTCTCCCTGAAAGCTGGCTGCCTTGGAACAAAGTCTAGCGCAAGCTGGACTCCAAGGTATTGGTCCAGTGTGGGTAGATTGGTAAAGCACTGCATACCTTGTTCCAAGGTTCGTAGGTTCGAGTCTCCTTCAGCCAGAGATCAGTGTTTGTGTATATTTCGCCTGCTCTTGCGAATTCCTTGCATTGTTAATATCTCTAGTAAGGCTGATGCATGCAGGGGATGAGATGAAAAGCTGTAAGCCTTCTCCCTGAAAGCTGGCTGCCTTGGAACAAAGTCTAGCGCAAGCTGGACTCCAAGGTATTGGTCCAGTGTGGGTAGATTGGTAAAGCACTGCGTACCTTGTTCCAAGGTTCGTAGGTTTGAGTCTCCTTCAGCCAGAGATCAGTGTTTATATATATATATATATATATATATATATAATATATATATATATTATATATATATATATATATATATATATATAGAATTGATGAGGGAAAAAGAGTGAGTGGTGCACTTAGGAGTCTGTGGAGACAAAGAACTTTGTCCTTGGAGGCAAAGAGGGGAATGTATGAGAGTATAGTTTTACCAACGCTCTTTATGGGTGTGAAGCGTGGGTGATGAATGTTGCAGGGGAGGAGAAGGCTGGAGGCAGTGGAGATGTCATGTCTGAGGGCAATGTGTGGTGTGAATATAATGCAGAGAATTCGTAGTTTGGAAGTTAGGAGGAGGTGCGGGATTACCAAACTGTTGTCCAGAGGGCTGAGGAAGGGTTGTTGAGGTGGTTGGGAACATGTAGAGAGAATGGAGCGAAACAGAATGACTTCAAGAGTGTATCAGTCTGTAGTGGAAGGAAGGCGGGGTAGGGGTCGGCCTAGAAGGGTTGGAGGGAGGGGGTAAAGGAGGTTTTGTGTGCGAGGGGCTTGGACTTCCAGCAGGCATGCGTGAGCGTGTTTGATAGGAGTGAATGGAGACAAATGGTTTTTAATACTTGACGTGCTGTTGGAGTGTGAGCAAAGTAACATTTATGAAGGGATTCAGGGAAACCGGCAGGCCGGACTTGAGTCCTGGAGATGGGAAGTACGGTGCCTGCACTCTGAAGGAGGGGTGTTAATGTTGCAGTTTAAAAACTGTAGTGTAAAGCACCCTTCTGGCAAGACAGTGATGGAGTGAATGATGGTGAAAGTTTTTCTTTTTCGGGCCACCCTGCCTTGGTGGGAGTCGGCCGGTGTGATAATAATAATAATAATATATATATATATATATATATATATATGGTGTAGGAGGTAGGTTACTGAAAGCAGTGAAGAGTTTTTACTAGGATAGTGAGGCTCAAGTTAGAGTATGTAGGAAAGAGGGAAATTATTTCCCAGTAAAAGTAGGCCTTAGACAAGGATGTGTGATGTCACCGTGGTTGTTTAATATATTTATAGATGGGGTTGTAAGAGAAGTAAATGCGAGGGTCTTGACAAGAGGCGTGGAGTTAAAAGATAAAGAATCACACACAAAGTGGGAGTTGTCACAGCTGCTTTTTGCTGATGACACTGTGCTCTTGGGAGATTCTGAAGAGAAGTTGCAGAGATTGGTGGATGAATTTGGTAGGGTGTGCAAAGAAGAAAATTAAAGGTAAATACAGGAAAGAGTAAGGTTATGAGGATAACAAAAAGATTAGGTGATGAAAGATTGAATATCAGATTGGAGGGAGAGAGTATGGAGGAGGTGAATGTATTCAGATATTTGGGAGTGGACGTGTCAGCGGATGGGTCTATGAAAGATGAGGTGAATCATAGAATTGATGAGGGAAAAAGAGTGAGTGGTGCACTTAGGAGTCTGTGGAGACAAAGAACTTTGTCCTTGGAGGCAAAGAGGGGAATGTATGAGAGTATAGTTTTACCAACGCTCTTATATGGGTGTGAAGCATGGGTGATGAATGTTGCAGCGAGGAGAATGCTGGAGGCAGTGGAGATGTCATGTCTGAGGGCAATGTGTGGTGTGAATATAATGCAGATAATTCGTAGTTTGGAAGTTAGGAGGAGGTGCGGGATTACCAAAACTGTTGTCCAGAGGGCTGGGGAAAGGGGTTGTTGAGGTGGTTCGGACATGTAGAGAGAATGGAGCGAAACAGAATGACTTCAAGAGTGTATCAGTCTGTAGTGGAAGGAAGGCGGGGTAGGGGTCGGCCTAGGAAAGGTTGGAGAGAGGGGGGTAAAGGAGGTTTTGTGTGCGAGGGGCTTGGACTTCCAGCAGGTATGCATGAGCGTGTTTGATAGGAGTGAATGGAGACAAATGGTTTTTAATACTTGACGTGCTGTTGGAGTGTGAGCAAAGTAACATTTATGAAGGGGTTCAGGGAAACCGGCAGGCCGGACTTGAGTCCTGGAGATGGGAAGTACAGTGCCTGCACTCTGAAGGAGGGGTGTTAATGTTGCAATTTAAAAACTGTAGTGTAAAGCACCCTTCTGGCAAGACAGTGATGGAGTGAATGATGGTGAAAGTTTTTCTTTTTCGGGCCACCCTGCCTTGGTGGGAATCGGCCAGTGTGATAATAATAATAAAAAAATATATATATATATATATATTTTTCAGCAATTCGGTTGTCTCCCACCAAGGCAGGGTGACCCAAAAAAGAAAGTAAATCCCCAAAAAGAAAATACTTTCATCATCATTCAACACTTTCACCACACTCACACATTATCACTGCTTTTGCAGAGGTGCTCAGAATACAACAGTTTAGAAGCATATACGTATAAAGATACACAACATATCCCTCCAAACTGCCAATATCCCAAACCCCTCCTTTAAAGTGCAGGCATTGTACATGTACTTCCCATTTCCAGGACTCAAGTCCGACTATATGAAAATAACTGGTTTCCCTGAATCCCTTCACTAAATATTACCCCGCTCACACTCCAACAGATCGTCAGGTCCCAAGTATAATTCGTCTCCATTCACTCCTATCTAACACGCTCATGCACGCTTGCTGGAAGAACAAGCCCCTCGCCCACAAAACCTCCTTTACTCCCTCTATCCAACCCTTTCGAGGACGACCCCTACCCCTCTTTCCTTCCCTTATAGATTTATATGTTTTCCATGTCATTCTACTTTGATCCATTCTCTCTAAATGACCAAACCACCTCAACAACCCCTCTTCTGCCCTCTGACTAATGCTTTTATTAACCCCACCCCTTCCCCAAATTTCCACCCCCAAATTTTCGCAAAATTTTTTTTCCCACACATTCCCCTTAGACAGGAATCCCACTGCCCCCAACCGTCTCCGGTGCTTTACCCCCCAAGCTTACTCCATTAAGAGTTTTGGTACTACTATACTTTCATATATTCCCTTCTTTGCCTCCATAGATAATTTTTTGACTCCCATATCCCTCAACGAAACCACTACCTTTTTTCCCCCATCAATTTATGATTAACCTCATCCTTTCTTAATCCATCCGCGGGCACGTCAATCCAAATTCGAAAACTTACTTCTTTCCATATCCCCCTCCCCCAAATTTTATATCCAATTTTTTTTTATTAAATCATTTGAACCCTCATCACCTTTTTTTTTCTTTTCATTTCAAATTTCTACCCTTTTCACACATTCTCAACTGGCCCGTGGCCCAGGGGTAAAGCTCCCGCTTCACACACGGAGGGCCCGGGGTTTGATTCCCGGGGGGTGGAAAAATTTCGACCGTTCCTTACACTGTTTTCCTGTTACCTAGCAGCAAATAGTACCGGGGGTTAGTCGACTGGGGTGGGTCGCATCCTGGGGGGAAAATTTAAACCCCAAAAAATAAATTTAATCCTCTACCCCCGACCCGGGACAAAGGTTAAAACCCCGGGGTTTTAAAAATCCAAAAAATCTTTTTTTATCTCATCTTATCCCCTAACCTTTCCCAATTTTTTTTTTTGAATCTCCCCTAAGCACAGTATCTCAGAAAAAGTAACGTGTCAATTCCCATTTTGAAATTTTATTCCCCATAAATTTTAAACCCCCCCCTCTCCGAACACCTTCATTTTTTTTTTACAACCCCCCTCTTAAATTATTAAAAAAAACCAGGTGACATTTACACTCCCTGTCTAAGACCTACTTTTACCGGGGAAATATTCTCCCTCTTTCTAACACCCCAACCCGGCCCACATCCTCAAAAAACCTTTAAACATTTAGTAACTTACCACCTATTCCATATACCTGCAACATTGCCACATTGCTCCTCTATCCCTTATCATATGCCTTTTTTAAATCTAAATGCAATAAAAACTTCCCACCTTTATCAAAATATGTTCACATATATGCTCAATGTAAACACTTGATTAACTCCCATCCCCACTTGAAGCCCCCTTGCTCTTCCGCAATTCTACATTCGTCTTACCTTGATTCTTTCAAATAACCCCACCGTATCTTTCCTGGTTATCAGTAAAATTATTCCACTATAAATTTTACGATTCTTTTGTCCCCCTTTTCCCTTTTATAAAAGGGACAAAACATCTCTCCGCCAATCCCTGGTACCTCCCCCCTTTCATACATTTATTAACCCTTTGAGGGTTTTCGTCGTACATATTTACGGTAGGGGTTTTTGAGTACTAACTCTAAAAAACTAGCGGGCCCCAAATCAGTGGGAGAAAATGGAGGCCTTCTATGAAAGAATGGGGCATGTGGTCAGTGTGCACAGTCTAAAAAAAAACCTGCAGCAACAGTGCATAATGGAAAAAAAAAACTTTTACCATTTTTTTTTTTAAAAAATCAGCGACTTTGAGTTATTTTCGTATGGTATTTTTTGGGTTTTTTCTAGTTTCTTGGCTCATTTTATAGAAAGGAAGACATATTTCAGATATTGAATGATTTTTTACTGGTTTTACAAAGAAAAGTGCCCTTTAAAATTTAGCTCAAATAGCGAAATTTCGATTTTTACCCAAAATTCAAAAGTACCAAATCGGCCAAAACGTGCAACACGTCAAATGGGGAGTCTAATATTTTTTCACAAGGCCAAATAATATTTATACCATTTTTTTCACTAAAACATGTCTCATAACAGTAAATCTTATATTTTTTGTGAAAAAAAATTCAAAGTGGAAAGCAAAAAAATATAAGAGGGCCTTGAGACTTTACTAATGACTAGAGGAAATGTCTTTTTAGTGCTAGGAATGTCTTTCTTGTTTATTCTGGACCCTATTCGGAAATTGGCATCTTTTGAAATTTGTGTGAAATTTTGGGGCAAAATTGCTAAATTCTGACACTGTACTGGATAGTTGAATTTCATAAATGAGTGGTTTCTTGCACCCATTCGATAGAAAAAATGGAGTTCTAGCGAAATATTCTTGTTTTTTGTCGAAATATACAGTGAAATTGGCCGAAAATGGGGGTCAAAATGGGCAAAATCGCCGATGCGTAACATCGCCGAGACCGCTAACTTGCGAGAGCATAATTCCGTAAGTTTTCTATCAAATTTCAAACTTTGGTGTCGTTATGATCGGGAAAAGATTCTCTATCTTTTCATAGAGAAAATAATTTTTTTTTTTTTTTAAATTTGGCCGACCCTGAGAACGAGTTTCGGAGAGGGCCTGTCGACCCTCAAAGGTTAAACAAAAGTACCCCAAACCCCTCCAACACTATATCTCCCCCCGCTTCTTTAAAATTTCTGTCATGATCCCATCAGTTCCAACTGCTTTACCCCCTTTCATTCCACGTAATGCCTCACTTAACTCCACCACACTTACATTCTGCTCTTCTTCACTCCTAAAAGATGTATCCTCCCTGGCCAGTGCATGAAATTACCTGCCTCCTTTCTTTCCTCAACACTTAAAAGTTCCCTTCAAAATATCTCGCACATCTACCTAATACCTCCCTCTCTCCCCATCTACTAACTCTCCCCTACTACACTGTTTTTAACTGACAAATAAATACTCTCCCTATGCTTTCTTAACTTGTTTAACTCACTCCCAAAATTTTTTTCATATTTTCATTAAAATCTTGACAGTTGCCTCTCCCACCCTTTCATCTGCTCCTCCTTGCAATCTCATTCATCACCCTCTCTTCACCTTTCCTTTTACTCTCATATACTCTGCTCTTATTTATAACACTTCTCCTTTGTAAAAACCTCTCGTATGGCTATCTTTTCTTTTATCCACACCCTTTAAACTTCATCATTCCACACCAATAACTCCTCTTTCCTCCTGCCCCCACCCTCCTAAAACCACAAACTTCTGCCCCACATTTCTAATACTGCATTTGTTAAAAACTATTCAACCCTCTTCAACCTCCCCACTACTCATCTTTGCAGCTAGCCCACCTTTCTGCAAGAGTTGCTTATAATCTCGCCCCGAACTTCCTCCTCCCTTAGAATTATACACTTTCACCTCCCTCATACTTGTGTTTGCCACCTTTCCTCTTTTCCCATCTACCTCTTACTCTAACTGTAGCTCCAACTAAATAAAAATCCGATATATCCGTTGCCCCCATAAACATGTACATCCTGGAGCCTACCTCAACCTTTTATCCACCAATACAATAATCTAACAAACTACTTTCATTACGTGCTTACATCATACCTTGTATTTTATTTATCCTCTTTTTTTTCATAAAATATGTATTACTTAAAACCAAATTTCTTTCTAACACATAGCTCAATATAAAGGCTCCCCATTTACATTACCCCTGCACCCCAAATTTACGCCACTACTCCGATCCATAACATTTTTTACCCACTTTTTGCATTGAAATCCCCAACCACCAATACTCTCACACTTGATTCAAAACACCCCACGCATTCACTCAACATTTTCCCAGAATGCTCTCTCTCTCCTCTACACTTCTCTCTTCCTCCAGGTGCATACAACACTTACTATAACCCACATTTTTCACATCCAATCTTATTTTATTACTCCACATAATCCCTTGAATTATACATTGTAGTCCCTCTTTTCCTGCCATAGCTTATCCTTCCAACATTTATGCTACTACCTTCTTTAGCACTAACTCTATTTTGAAATCCCTTTACCTAATCCCATTTATACCTCTCCATTGAAACTCTCCCAGCCCCTTCAGCTTGTTTCACTAAAGCCAGGACATCCAATTCTTCTCATTCATAACACCACAATCATCCTCTTTCTTATCAATAGCACAACATCAACGCACATTCCAGACTTCCCACTTTGACATTTCTTCTATTATTCTTTTTAGGTAACATTTAAGGAAAGTGGTTTAACTAGCCCATGTTCCAGCATTTTTTATTTGACTTGTTAAACAACACCATTGCTTACGGAGGAAATATTCTTACTCCACTACCCCAAGATAAATAATATATATATATATAAATATATATATATATAAAATATAATATATATAAAATATATATATATATTTTTATTTATTTTTATTATCACACTGGCCGAATTCCCCACCAAGGCAGAGGTGGCCCGAAAAAGAAAAAACTTTCAACCCATCATTCAACTCCAAAACTGTCTTGCCAGAAGGTGCTTTACACTACGTATTAAACTGCCCCATTAACACCCCTCCTTCAGAGTGCAGGCACGTCCTTCCCATCCCAGGAACTCAAGTCCTGCCTGCCGTTTCCCTGATCCCTTCATAAATGTTACTTTGCTCACACTCCAACAGCAAGCACAGTCAAGTATTAATAACCATTTGTCTCCATTCACATCCTATCAAAACACGCTCATGCAAGCCTGCGGAATCAAGCCCCCTCGCACACAAAATCAACCTCCTTTACCCCCTCCTCCAACCTTTCCTAGGCCGAACCCCTACCCCGCCTTCCTTCCACTACAGACTGATACACTCTTGAAGTCTCCGTTTCGCTCCATTCTCTCTAATGTCCGAAACCACCTCAACAACCCATCCTCAGCCTCTGGACAACAGTTTTTGGGTAATCCCGCACACCTCCAAACCTTCCAAACTAACGAAATTCTCTGCATTATATTCAACACCACACATTGCTCTCAGACATGACATCTCCACTGCCTCCAGCCTTCTCCCTCGCTGCAACATTCATCAACCACGCTTCAACACCCATAATAAGAGCGTTGGTAAAACTATAACTCTCATACAATCCCCTCTTTTGCCTCCAAGGACAAGTCTTTGTCTCCACAGACCTCCTAAGTGCACCACTCACGGTCTTTTTCCCCCCACATCAATTCTATGATTCACCTCATCTTTCATAGAACCCATCCGCTGATACAAACGTCCACTCCCAAATATCTGGATACGTTCACCTCCTCCATACTCTCTCTCTCCCTCCAATCTGAAATTCAATCTTTCATCACCTAATCTTTTTGTTATCCTCATAACCTTACACTTTTTCCTGAATTCACCTTTAATTTTCTTCTCCCTGCACACCCTAAACCAATTCATCCACCAATCTATGCAACATCTCTTCAAATCTCCCAAGAGCACAGTGTCATCAGCAAAATAGCAGCTGTGACCAACTCTCACTTTGTGTTGATTTCTTATCTTTTAACACTCCACGCCTCTGCCAAGACCCTCTCATTTTTACTTCTCTTACAAACCCCATCTTAAATATATTAAACAACCTCTGTGACATCACACATCCTTGTCTATATAAGGGCCTACTTTTACTGGGAAAAAATTTCCCTCTTTCTACATACTCTAACTGAGCCTCACTATCCTCCGTAAAAACTCTTTCAACTGCTTTCAGTAAACTACCTCCTTACACCATACACTTGCAAACATCCTGCCACATTGCCCCCCCTATCCACACCTTTCATACGCCTTTTTTCCAAATCCATAAATGCCACAAAGACCTCATAGCCTTATCTAAAAATACTGATTCACATTATATTTTTTCACTGTAAACACCTGGTCCAACACCCCCTACCTTTTCACTAAAGCCTCCTTTTTCATCTGCTATCCTATTCTCCTTCTTAACTCTTAATCTTTCAATTATAACACTACCATAACACGTTAACCAGTAGCACTCACAGACTTATCCCCCTATAATTTTTGCACTCTCTTTATCCCTATTGCCTTTATACAAGAACTATGCATGCTCCTCTGCCAATCCCTATTACCTTACCTCTTCCATACATTTATTAAATAGATTGCAGCATTGCACAACACTTCCAAAACTAAATCCCCACCTGCTTTTAACATTTCTATCCTTTATCCTCTCAATCCCTGCTGCTTACCCCTTTCATTTTACCAACTGCCACACGAAACTTCCGCCCACACTCACAACTGGCTCTACATTCCCTCTACAACATGTATTATTCCTCCCTTGCCCTATCACGCCTGAAATCACGCTTCCCCATCTTCATACAACCTTTAACACTTCCTCAAAAATATCCCACCCATCTCCCAATACCTCTAACACTCATATCAAAAACTCTCCTCCTCCTATTTTTTAACGACAAATCCATTTTTTCTCTAGGCTTTCTTAACATGTTAACTCAACTCCAAAACTTTTTTCTTATTTCTCAACAAAAATATTGATAGATAAACAACTCGACCCACTCTCTTCATTTGCTCTCATTTTACATTGCTTCACCCTCTCTTAACCTCACTCTCATTTTTCCATAACTCTCCTCCTTGCATCAACTTCTGTCTTTTTAAAACTTCTCATATGCAAACTTTTTTCTCCCTTACAACTCTCATTCCATCATCTTTTCACCAATCGCCTTCCTCTTACCCTTCCCGCACCCACTTTCCTTTAACACAAACACTGCTGAACACTCTAACACTACATTTTTAATCCTATCCCATACCTCTTCGACCCCATTTCCTATGCTCTCATTACCCCATCTATCCTCCAATAGCTGTTTATATATCATACCCTAACTGCCTCCTCTTTTAGTTTCTAAACCTTCACCTCTCTTCCCTGATGCTTCTATTACTCCTTGTAACCCATCTACCTTTTACTCTCAGAGTTACACAACTAGAAAGTGATCTGATATATCTGTGGCCCCTCTATAAACATCGTACACATCCTGAAGTCTAACTCAACAGTCTTATATCAAACCATACATAATCCAACAAACAACTGACTTATTTCCCCTAACAATCATATCATGTAAACTTATTTTATCCTCTTTTTCTTAAAATATGTATTACCTACAAACTAAAAGACCCCTTTCTAAACAAAGTTCAATCAAAGGTCTTCCCATTATCATTACACCTGGCACTCCAAACTTACCTACCACACCCTCTCTAAAAGATTCTTCCTACTTAGCATTCAGGTCCCTACAACCAATTACTCTCTCACTGGTCCAAATGCTCCTATACATTCACTTAAACTCTCCCAAAATCTCTCTCTCTCCTCTGCATTCTCTCATCTCCAGGTGCATACAACGCTTAATTATGACCCACTTCTCGCATCAACCTTTAACTTTAATCCACGAAATTCCTTGAATTTATCACATTCAATTCTCTTTTCTCCTTCCATAACTGATCATATAACATTACTGCTACCCCTCCTATTCTCTAACTCTCGCAGATACTCCAGATTATTAATCCCATTTATTTCCCACCACTGAAACCTCCTACCCCCTTCATCATTGTTTCGCTTAGAGCCAGACATCCAACTACTTTTCATTCATAACATCTGCAATCATCTGTTTTCGTTGTCATCCGCAACTACATCCACGCACATTTTAAGCATCCCAGTTTATAAAGTTTCATCTTCTCTTTTTTAGTAAAAGTAAACAGAAATGGGTTACTAGCCATTGCTCCCGGCCTTTTTAGATCGCCTCAAACGACACTCATGGCTTACGGATGGAAAGATACTTTTCCACTACTTCCATGGACAATAGAAGAAATAAAAAAGAACAATAGCTATATAGAAAAAGGAGAAAAAAAACTAGATGTATGTATATATATATATGCAGTGTGTGTCTGTGAGAAGTGTGACCAAAATGTAAGTAGGAGTAGCAAGATATCCCTGTTATCTAGCGTGTTTATGAGACAAAAAAGAAAAGAAAACCAGCAATCCTACCATCATGCAAAAACAGTTACAGGTTTTTGTTTCACATTCATCTTGCAGGACGGTAGTACATCCCGGGTGGTGCTGTCTACCAACCAACTATCTATATATATATAATATATATATATATCTATATATATATTATATATATATAAATATATATATATCTATATATATATATATATATATATATATATTTTTTATTCAAGTCGGTCGTCTCCCACCAAGGCAGGTTGACCCAAAAAAGAAAGCAAATCCCCAAAAAGAAAATACTTTCAATCATCATACAACACTTTCACCCACACTCGCACATATCACTATCACTGCTTTGCAGAGGAGCCCAGAATACAACAGTTTAGAAGTATATACGTATAGGAGATACCACAGCATATCCTCCAAACTGCCCATTCCCAGTGGACCCCCGTTAACGCTATTTTTCACTCCATAAGTATGTTCAGGGATATTGTTGGGTGTGCCAGTACTGACCGATTTTATTTCCATAAAGGAGAAATTGTGAAGTAGATTAGTCCAATCAGACCCCCAACATACACGTACAACCCACTACATAAATACACTTACCATAATTGGTCGCATTCGAGGTAAACGTTATGCGGGGTCCACTGGTATATATATAATATATATATAATATATATATATATATATATATAATAAATATACTAATATATAATATATATATATATATATAATATAATATATATATTATATATATAAATATATATATGATTTGTGAGATGTTAAGTGAATGATATATGATCCTTGAACAAGTGAGAGAAGTAATTGTGGTAGGGGAATTGAACTCTAAAGTAGGGAGAAAACTTTTAGAGAGGTGTGGTAGTAAGTTTGGGGTGCCAGTTGTACATGATAATGGGATCCCTTTGATGAACTTTGTATAGAAAGGGTTTAGTTATAGGTATTAATACCTATTTTAAAGAAAAAGATTATAATACAGTATCCACGATATGAAGTAGGGACGAAATGACAGTAGTTTGTTGGATTCAGTATTGGTAAGATAAAAGACTTGTTGAGTAGACTTCCAGGATGTACATGTTAATAAGGAGGGGCCACAGATATATCCATCACTTTTCCTAGTTGTAAGACTACACTGAGAGTAAAAAGGAGATGGGATACAAAGGATAAATAGAACATCAGGAAGAGAGAGGTGAAGGTTTAATGAAACTAAAAGAAGAGGCGTTAGGGTAATATAAACACTATTGGAGGATAGATGGGCTAATGAGTAGCAAAGGCAATGGGTCGAAGAGGTATGGGTTAGGGTAGGTTAAAAATGTAGGTTTAGAGTGTTCAGCAGAATTTTGTTGGTTACAGAAGTGTGTGCAGGAGGGAAGAGGAGCGATTGGTGGATGATGATGTAAAGAGAGTAGTAAGGGAGAAAAAGTTAGCATATGAAGAAGTTATTACAAAGTAGAAGTGATGCCAGGAGGGGAAGAGTATATGGAGAAAAATGAGAGAGGTTAAGAGAGTGGTGAAGCAATGTAAAAAGAGAGTCAAATGAGATAGTGGGTGAGATGTAATCAACAATTTTGTGAAAATAATAAAAAGTTTTGGAGTGAGAATTAACAAGTAAGAAAGCCTAGATAAGCAAATGGAATTTGTCAGTTAAAATAGGAGAGGGAGTTTATTAAAAAGGAAGTTAGAGGTATTGGGAAGATGGAGGGAATATTTTGAGGAATTGTTAAATGTTTGATGAAGATAGAGGAAGCTGTGAATTCGTGTAATGCACGGAGAATAACATCTTGTAGGAGTGAGAAGAGCCAGTTGTGAGTGAGGGGAATTTCGTGAGGCAGTAGGTATAATGAAAGTGGGTAAGGCAGCCGGAATTGATGGGATAAAAGAATAGAAATGTTAAAAAAGCAGGTTGGGGATATATTTTTGAGTGTTGGTGCAAATTGTTTAATAAATGTATGGAAGAGGGTAAAGGTACCTAGTGAGTGGCAGAGAGCATTTCATAGTTCCTTTGTATAAAGGCAACAAGGGGATAAAAGAGAGTGCAAAAATTATAGGGCGATAAGTCTGTTGAGTGTACCTGTGTAAAGTGTATGTGTAGAGTTTTAATTGAAAAGAATAAAGAGTAAGACAGGAGAAATAGGATAGCAGATGAACAATGGAGGCTTTAGGAAAGGATAGGGGGTGTGTGGACCAGGTGTTTACAGTGTAAACATATAAGTGAAGCTACATAGATAAGGGCTAAAGAGTCTTTGTGCATTTATGGAATTGAAAAGGCGTATGAACAGGTGTGGAAAGGTGGCAATGGTGGCAGATGTTGCAAAGTGTATGGTGTAGGAGTAGGTTACGAAAGCAGTGAAGAGTTATTACGAGGATAGTGAGGCTCAATTTAGAGTATGAAGGAAATAGGAAATTTTATTCCATAAAAAAGTAGGCCTTAGACAAGATGTGTTATGTCACCGTGGTTGTTTAATATAGTTTAAAGATGTGGTTGTAAGAAAGTAAATGCGAGGGTCTTGGCAAGAGGCGTGGTATTTAAAAGATAAAGAATCAACAACAAAGTGGTTAGTTGTCCCAGCTCTGCTTCTTTAGCTGAGACACTGTGCTCTTGGGAGATTCTGAAGAGAATTTCAGGATTGGTGAGAATTTGGTAGGGTGTGCAACAGAAGAAAATTAAAGGTGAATACAGGAAAGAGTAAGGTTATGAGATAACAAAAAGATTAGTTGATGAAAGATGATATCATATTGAGGGAGAGAGTATGGAGAGGTGATCGAATTCAGATATTTGGTGAGTGACGTGTCAGGGGATGGTCTATGAAAGATGAGGTGAATCATAGAAGTTGATGAGGGAAAAAGAGTAGTGGGAGCACTTAGAGTCTGTTGTATACAAAGAACTTTGTCCCTGGAGGCAAGAGGGAATGTATGAAGAGTATAGTTTTACCAACGCTCTTATATGGGTGTGAATCGTGGTTGATGAATGTTGCAGCGAGGAGAAGGCTGGAGCCGTGGAGATTGTCATGTCTGAGGGCAATGTGTTGTGTGATTATAATGCAGAGAAATTCGTAGTTTGGAAGTTAGGAGGATGGTGCGGGATTACCCAACTGTTTGATCCAGAGGGCTGATTGAAGGGTTGTTGAGGTGGTTTCGGACATGTAGAGAGAATGAGCTAAACAGAATGACTTCAAAGAAGTGTATCAGTCTGTAGTGGAAGAGGAAGGCGGGTAGGGTCGGTCGGCCTAGGAAGGTTGGAGGGAGGGGTAAGGGAGGATTTTGTTGTGCGAGGGCTGACCTTCCAGCAGCATGCGTGAGCGTTTTTGATAGGAGTTAATGGAGACAAATGGTTTTTTAATACTTGACGTGCTGTTGGAGTGTGAGCAAAGTAACATTATGAGGGATTCAGGAAACCGGCAGGCCGGACTTGAGTCCTGGAGAGTGGGAAGTCCAGTGTCCCTGCACTCTGAAGGAGGGAGTTAATGTTGCAGTATAAAAACTTTAGTGTAAAGCACCCTTTCGAGAGGCAAGACAGTGATGAGTGAAGCTGGATGAAAGTTTTTCTTTCGGGCCCACCCCTGCCTTGGTGGGAATCGGCCGTGTGATAATTAAAAAAAAAAAAATATATAATATATATAAATATAATAAAATATATAACGTGTGACCCCCCATAAACGATATACCTCCGAATGCGAACCAAATTATGTAAGTGTATTTAAGTAAGTGCGTTTGTATGTGTATGTTTGGGGGTCCTGAAATGGACCACATCTACTTCACAATATTCACTTATGGTGAACAAATTCGGTCATACTGGCAACCTAACATACTACTAGTGAAAAAATTACTGTTAACCGGGGGTCCACTGTAATATATTATATATATATAATATATATAAATATATAAATATATATATATAATATATTAGTATAATATAATAATATATATATAGATATATCCAGTGGGACGCCCCGTTAAACGATTTTATCCGTGCAAAAGAAGGGGCAATTGTAATGGCGAATAATCGATAAGTGAATGAATTTTCCCCCATAAGAAAAAATGGAAATAAAAGTAATCCGTGAAGACACCCCAAAAGTATGAAAAAAAAATTTTTTTTTTACCACAGTAATATTATTATAATACACACAAACTGAAAAGAGCCATGCAAACATACATGACACTTACTTTTATTGAAGTCAGGTGATGATTGATGGGATGTGAGGAGGGGAGAGCATTATCTTCTTACTGTTATAGAGGGGATTCCCCTTCCATAGGACATGAGTATTAAGTCCTTTTCTGGTGTTACTGCCCTTCTATTTTTTAATGCCACTAGGGCCACTTCAGAGTCACTGGACTTCTTTCCCGCACAAGAAATCTGTCCATAGTGGCTCTGACCACTCGTTCCTTTATCACTTCCCAAAAGTGTTTCACAACATTGTCAGTGTAATAGTCACCAGCACGGCTTGCAAAGCTGTGTGAGGGTGGATTTATCATCCATGAAGGTTAGGGCACTTCAAGCCACGATTGCACAGAATTTCCTTATCTTTGTAGTATGCAACTTCTTCAAATTTCTCTCACCCCCTCCTCTGAACCAGTTTCCCAGGTCTGGCCTCTTGCTCCTTGAAGTTGATCTGATCAGCGTCAATCAGTGGTAAGTTCATCCAATTTCCTCCTCCACCAACTCTTCCACATCCTCCCCACTAACCATCCAAGCCCCAAGGACTGTACCCAAGTGCCACAATGGATCCCTCAACTGGCATACTCCCTCACAGGGTAGCCACAAACCCTTCAAATCCCTTTGGTTCTTACACATTCTGCCACAGTTTCTTCAAGCAGAGTTCAAGGTCCTCTAAGTCACATCCCCCCAACCTTACCAATAGTTTTACACAATTGAGGATAGCAAAGTGATCTCTCACCCCCCCCCCCCACCCTTCCAAAACAGCTCTAGAGTCAGTGAGTTTCTGAGTCATTACAAAGCACCTTTCAAACAGAGCTTTTGGGGGTCGGTTGGGTTCTGAAGTAAAAATAACCTGCTGCCATGGGCTGCAGGAGAGGAGAGGTATTAGGAGGCAAAAACTGATGTTAATGAATTTCAAGTCCCCATAAAGTCTCTCTGCCACGTCAGTAGGAATGAACCAGGGGCATTGTCTAACACCTGGAGGGCACTAAGTTCTAATTTCTTTTCAGATAGGTAATCTTTCACATTGGGGGCAAATGCATGTGTAACCAGTTATAGAAAAATTCCCCCTAGATGACCCATGCCTTACTGTTTGCCCCTCCACAGCACACTATGGACAAAATATCCTTGAGGACATTCTTTTGCTTGAAACCTCTGGGAGTTTCAGAAGTGATACAGCTAAATAAAGCATCACTTTGCAATCACCTGTAGCATTGGCACACCATGAGAAGAGTTAAGCCTGTCTTTCATAGGCATATGTCCTGGGATGCCTTTTTCCTCCTAGTAATGTAGTCCTGCTTGGCATTTTCTTCTCAGAACAGGGCCTGTTTCAATCACAATTAAACACTTGTTCAGGTTTCAGGTCCTTCAGTTTCTATATACTCCCTTGAATTCCTGCACATATTTTTCAGCTGCTTTGTGGTCCGAACTGGCACCTCACCATTGCTTATCACACTATGAATGCCCACTACGCTTCTTAAATCTCTCAAACCACCTTGCAGGCCTTAAATTCACTCACATCATCACAGTTGCAGGCCATTTTTTAATTAAATCGTCATGCAACATCCTAGCCTTTTCACATATGATCGCTTGAGAGACGCTATCTCCTGCTAGCTGTTTTTCATTTTATCCACACCATAAGAGTCTCTCAACATCATCCATCACTTGCTATCTTTGTTTCGAAAACACAGTTTAAACCTTTGGCAAGAACAGCTTCCTTGATTGTCATTTTGGGTGCCCACAATAGTAGCGATGGTTGATTGTGGTTTCTTGTACAACTAGACTATGTCGGCAATACGCACTCCACTTTCATACTAATCAATGAATCTCTTTTCTTCATTTCAATGGGTATCCTTACCCTTATTGGTGTAACGGTTTGGCACTAGAAGCATCTTGGGCCCTTGGTCACTTATTTTCCGCAGAAACAAACCCACCTAAAACACTGTAATAATACGAAATATTCCGAGTGTAAGCTCTTGATGTTTAGCGCGGGGCTGGCTGGTAAACAATGGCAAACGGGCGGCACATTGAGTCTGGGTGACGGCGCACAATAGACGCGTCTTCGGACGAAAATCGGTGAGCGGTTTTTAATCGTATGCCGGCAAAAATATTGCGATTAAAGTAAGTCGTTATGCGAAAAAATCGCTATGTGATTGCCAACGTTTAACGGGTCCACTGTTATATAAATACTATATAAATATATATATATATAAATATATATATATAATATATATATATATATATAAATAAATAAATATATCTATAAAATAGGTATAGGTTAGTAGACAAGCATCCGCCCATGTAGTGACTACCGTCCTGCCAAGTGAGTGTAAAACGAAAGCCTGTAATTGTTTTACATGAAGGTAGGATTGCTGGTTCCTTTTTTTCTGTCTCATGAACATTCAAGATTTCAGGTACGTCTTGCTACTTCTACTTTACACTTAGGTCACACTACACATACATGTAACAAGCACATATATACACACCCCTCTGGTTTTCTTCTATTTTTCCCTTTCTAGTTTCTTATTTTCTTGTTTATTTCTCTTATCTCCATGGGGTGGAAGTGGAACAGAAATTCTTCCTCCGTAAGCCATGCTGATGTAAGAGGCGACTAAAAAATGCCGGGAAGCAAGTGCTAGTAACCTCTTCTTCCAGTATATATAACTAAATGTAAAAGGAGAAACTTTCGTTTTTTCCTTTTGGACAACCCACCCTAGCCTCGGTGGATAACGGCCCGGTGAGTTGAAAGTACAGAATAATATATATAATATATACATACATAATACATACATACATACATACATACATACATACATACATACAGTGGAATCTCTACTAGCGAGTGTGGGTCCACGTGCTAGTTTTTCC
This sequence comes from Cherax quadricarinatus, assembly GCF_026875155.1. Taxonomy (NCBI): domain Eukaryota; kingdom Metazoa; phylum Arthropoda; class Malacostraca; order Decapoda; family Parastacidae; genus Cherax; species Cherax quadricarinatus. Next base: position 44,659,515 of record NC_069427.1, read on the forward strand.
AAATACGAGCAGTCTATTGGGACAATTTTTTGCTTCCATACGCGAGCAAATTTCCACAAGTGAGCAGACCTCAAGGCAGGTTCCTTGACACTGGTGAGGGGCTCTTGCTCTTCATCTCTGGATCAAGAATGTATAAATAATTTTCTAAAAAAGACCCAATACCTCTATAACAAGCACTGCCCTAAAAAAACTAAAAAGATGACAGCTAAGAGACTGAACAGTCCCTGGCGGTAAACCCAGCATTATTCTCAAATCCAAAATACAAAACACCAATATGAAAAACAGTACAGAATGGGTCACATAACCAGAGACCAAACAAAACGTTACTCGTCAATCCTAACCAGCCTGATAAGAAGGCAAAAAAATTGTATTATGATAACAGATCATCCAACTTACTAGTGATATAAAAAAGACCTGGGAAAACCCTAACAAAATTCCTGGGAACAAAAAAGATATCACGAAATTGCGAAATAAAATTAGCAAAATCAGATGAACACCCAACTCCACCAAACAGAAATACAGCAAACAACTCGATGATTTCTCTCCACTATAGGGACAAAACCTGCCAAAAAAATCCCAAGCTCAGATACCCCACCAAATGACTACCTCACCTGCAACTAACCCGAACACACTGATCCTAGCTCCGACTAACCCATACGAAGTCTCCCTTATTATCAACGCACTAAAAAACAAGGCAGGAATTTAAATACCTTTAATCCAATGCCCACCCTTTAAATACAAAAAAGTGTCACACGTGCATCACCAATCATTGCAACACTCTATAAACAATCCATTGAATCCTCCACCTTTCCCTACAGTACTCTCAAAATAGCAAAGGGTCACCCCGATCCACAGAAGGAGGAAGACCATACAAGTTGAATAACAATAGGCCAATATCCAACTTAACACCTCTCCTCAAAAATCTTCGAAAAATTAATTCAAAAACGAATCACTCCAACCTTATCTCCCAAAACATACTCACCCCTGCCAATTTGGATTCAGTGCCTAAAAAATAAAAAAAAAAAAAAAAATACTAATGAGCTATTATAAACTTGCTAGAACATATATAAAACCTGCAATAGTAAAAAATGAAGTCCCACTGGATCTTCATTGACCATACGTAAGCTTTTGATACAGTTGACCATGACTTTTCTCCACGTAAAATTGTCACACTATGGTAATAAGAGGGCTCTCCCCTCAACTACCTCAAGTCATACCTCAGTAACAGAAGCCAATATGTGTACGCAATGGGGCAAACTCTTCTGCGTCAAAACAATTTACAGTGGTGTCCCACAGGGAAGTGTCCTTGGCCTTCTTACTCTTTCTCCTATACATAAATGACCTTCCGAAATGCTTCGCATTTACTCAAGACCCACACTATTGCAATACACAACATACGTCTTCTCTCACCCGAGACCCCCAGTCACTCTAGCCAATACTGTAAATTCCAAATTACCAGAAAATATCTACCTGGAAGAGGACTAACAAACTACACTAAACAGTTGACAAAACCTACTTCATTCATGTTTGGTAACAGAACTACAGATTCACCTCCCCCCTGTTGTTTCCAAGGGGAACCACCAAAAAAGGGTAACCCCTTTAATCATAATGATGAAACGGATCACCTATCACAAAAAAAAAGGCTTAACTGAAGGAAAATTCTTAGGAATTCACCTTGATAATAGACTCAAATTTCATACACATATACAACAAATTTCAATAAATTTCCAAGACTGTAGCATACTATCAAGATACGGTACTATGTTCCACAGTCTGCCCTCCTGGCCCTAATATCACTCTCTTATTTACCCTATCCTCACCTATGGAATTTGTGCATGGGGCTCAACAACAATTAACCATCTCAGACCACTAATTACCCAACAAAAGGCTGCAGTTAGAATGATAAAAAATTCTCACTACAGGCAGCACACTCCACCAATATTCAATACACTAAACCTACTCACCATACAAAACATCCATACTTATTACTGCACGTATTACATACATAGAACACTTAACTCTGATATTAACCCTACCCTCAAACATCTCCTTGCCAACCTCAACAGAACACATGACCATAACACAAGGCACAGATCACTCTTTGATGTTCCTCGTGTCCATCTCACACTATGCAAAAACTCAATGCACATAAAAGGCCCTAAAATCTGGAATTCATTACCTGTAAATATAAAAGAAACACTACCTGTTTATAAATTCAAGTCTCTTCTCAAAGATCACTTACTCACCCAAAACCAAATAAATACTGAATAACTGAACCTTATAAATTGTATATCTTAAATGTTTCTCACAATTATATCACATAAATGTTAAACCTAAAACCGAATCTAACTTTATTATTTTTTAAATACACTACCTAACAGAATACTTCATACGACTGAATGTACAACAATGCATGCAACCATATGACCTGTCTTTGTAATACTCACTTGTGCTTTATAGTAATCTGTTTACATTAATGTTTTATCAGTGATTTCATCATTGCTTAGTTAATCTTAAGTTAATTTTAAGCCAGCCCGTAATGCTATGCATAGTATAAGTGGCTTTGGCATGCTGCTCTTATCTGTATTTTTTTGTACCTCTGTATGTGTGCTCAAATTGTTAATAAATAAAATAAATAAATTTGTTTGTTGGACTATCTTACTGAAACTTGGGCAATATATGGGGGGAAGATGCTTCTTAATGTATACCAAAAATGAAATAAATCTAAGCATAAATAATGGAGTTCACTTCTCAGCAATTACCCACCCTTTAGTGGTAATTTCGAATGGTTTTTATGGTTGTATTCTCGTTTTTTGGTCTCATTTGATAGAATGGAAGATAAATTACAGAAATAGATATGATTTTGATTGCTTTCACGACAAAAAGTACCTTGAAATAGAGCTCAACCTAGGAGAAATAGTCCATTGCTTGGCTGTTTCAGTATAAACAAATGACATCACAGTAAATCTTACATTTTTTGTGTGAATAAAAATTACAAATTATTTATATAATAATAATGATAATGATAATAATAATAATAATAATAATAATAATAATAATACCATACCACTACATGAATGGCATATTTTATTCATTCTAGAGTATATATCATGTTTCTATGTTATTCATATTGCTTGTTATGTCATACTAGATGAACTGTGATAGATAAACAGTATAGATGATATTAGCAAAATTATTCATGAAGAATTTTGCCCAGTCTCCAGACAAACTCTCGTCCACCACCGACACCACCCATACCACTACATGAATGACATATTTTATTCATTCTAGAGTACAGTAGGGCCCTACTTATACGGCAGGTTAGGTTCCAGGCTGTCGCCGGAAAGCAGACATCGCTGGAAGGCAGAACTCCATTTTTTTTCCATTTATAAATGCATATAAATGCCAGACAACAAGTTTACACTAAATTATATTAAGTTAGTAATAGAACTAGGCATTAAAAACACACAAAGTAAAATACAGTCACAGTAAATTCATTACTTATCTTAAAGTATTTGTAATCTTAATGTAGGGAGAGAGGTGAATAGTGCTTATTTGTAGGAAGTCAGGCGCAGGTAGCCCAGGTGTAGGTAGCACTGGCTCCCCGTCTCATACCTAATATACGAGATTTCAAACATCCCAGAGGTAAAATGCAACATACAGTACGCTCATTTATTTTACCTAAAAATATGTTCCTTAATATATAAGAGAGTGAGTAAGTATTTATTAGCATAAGTCAGTGTAGGTAGCCGTAGTTGTAGCCTGGCCTACACCTACCGGCTACCTACACTTGTGGTCCAGACCATATTATTAACATCGACATGCCTAGTTCACTGAAGTTAATCATTTCTACAACTACCTTAGATGCCATCATAATCGAAAGGTAGAAGTAAAGAATAATTCATGCCGAAAATTGTAAACAAAAGCGGAGTGGGGGAGAGGCGGGCCAAATGCAGATTCATCACGTTTCCTCTGATGGCTGAGAGCAGAGAAAACGATAATGTTGTCCCTTCACTCCGCTCCACAAGTATTATTATCATAGCATATAAAATATGCAATAAATGCCAGACACAAGTTTACACCAGCTTATATTAATTAGCAATAATATAGGCATAAAAACACAAATATATAAAAGGTAAGATACAACACAGATATACTTGTTACTTACTTAAAATATTAATATTAATGTGTGAGAGGTGATGGACAGGGTGTTTATTTGAATAAAAACAAAATGGCACAACGCATCATCCCTAACTTGCACATAGAGTCAAAGGCTTACGACACTCTTTTTTATCACAGCTAACCTTAGACGCCATCGTCAATGAGAGCCAAACTAGTTAACGAAAGAGTAAACTGATAGAGAGAACGAGATACAGAGTTGAGACAATGTAAGTAACTCAAACATTGAACAGGTAGTGGACGATCACTTGTCAGGCGTAATCATATTAATATGTGTCTACTTTTAGTTCATTCACGTCCATTTGTAAGATTTTGTAAAAACATTTACCTCAATATTTTTTATTTTATAATAATTACCATCACAAACCAATACTCTTACATTGTGTACAAAGTTTACAAGTTAAGTTCGAATAAACAAAGAGCAACACCCATTTCTTGAGTGAAATGAAGAAATAATATTAATAATAATAATAATAATAATATAATATAAAAATAATAAAAATAATATTGTTAAATTACTAATAAAATTATATAATTATTATTATTAATTATATTATTTATTAAAAAAAGCACGAACCCCACAAGGTCATGAATTGCTATACATAGAAGTAAAGCATACGAAAAGAATATTATTCTAGCAGTTTACCCCCAATGTTTGACTAGAGAAAACGTAATCTTTCCGACACTAGCCTACACAGCTCGTTGTAAACAAATCTTATATTACATTCAATTTTTATTCTGAGTGTATGTATATGTTATATGCTAATGTAATAGTTTTCCATATATAATTTTAGGAAAATATCATAGATGATTTAATGAAAATGCCTATATTGATGTAAAAAAAGACATTATGGCCCAAAGTGATTTAAGAGCGATTTTAATGTGTACTGCACACCAGCAACAGGTGTAAGTATCTTAAGTCGGTACACATAAGTTTAATTATTATAGTACATATAAAATATGCAGTAACTTTTAAACACTTTGAAATTTTGGCAAAGTTTCCAGTACATAATAGAAGTGTCACGGAAAATGTAAAATAAACCGGGTGGGGCGCCGTATTTAAAAGACCGCTTGCCGTATAGCAAATTTTGGTCATAATTTGACATCGCCGTATTAGCGGAACGCCGTAAAGCGGGGCCTTACTGTATATATCATGTTTCTATGTTATTCATATTGTTTGTTATGTCATACTAGATGAACTGTGATAGATAAATAAGCAGTATAGATGATATTAGCGAAATTATCATGAAGAATTTTGCCCGGTCTCCAGACAAACTCTCGTCCACCGCCGACACCGCCCATACCACTACATGAATGATATATTTTATTCATTACAGAGTATATATCTTGTTTCTATGTTAATCATATTGTTTGTTATGTCATACTAGATGAACTGTGATAGATAAATAAGCCATATAGATGATATTAGCGAAATTATTCATGAAGTATTTTGCCCGGTCTTCTGACAAACCCTCGTCCACTGCCGACACAGCCCATACAACTACAAGAATGACAATATTTATTCATTCATAGTATATGGTTTCTATATATTTATATTGTTTATTATGTCATATAAGATGAAATGAGATAGATAAATAAGCCGTAGAGTTGATATTAGCAAAATTATTGAAGTACAGAATTCCACTGGAACGGATTAATTGCATTTCAATTAATTCATATGAGGAAAATTGATTCTGCAAACGAACAAATCCAGTAGCGAGCAAGGTCATGGAACGGACTAAACTCGCAAGTAGAGGTTCCAATGTATATATATATATATATACAGTGGGGCAGAAGTTTGTGGTTATAGGAGGGTGGGGGCAGGAGGAAAGAGGAGTGATTGGTGGAATGATGAAGTAAAGGGTGTGATAAAAGAGAAAAAGGTAGCTTATGAGAGGTTTTTACAAAGCAGAAGTGTTATAAGAAGACAGAGAATATGAGAGTAAAGAAAGGTCAAAGAAGTTTGGTGAAGAGTGCAAAAGGAGAGCAATGATCGAGTGGGTAGGCACTGTCAAGAAATTTTAATGAAAATAAGAAAAAAAATTTTGAGTGAGTAACAAGTTTAAGAAAGCCAGGGAAAATAAAGGATTTTGGTTCATTAAAAAAACAGAGTAGGAAGTTAGTAGATTGGTAGATGGAGGTACTTGGTAGATCGAGAATATTTTGAGGAACTTTTAAATGTTAAGGAAGAACAGAGGCAGAAATTTCTTGCACCCTGGGGGGGGGGGGTCAGGGAGTATACCATCTTTAGGAGTGAAGACGACAGAATGTAAGTGTGGGGGAGGTACGTGAAGGCATTACGTAAAATGAAAGGGGTAAAGCAGCTGGAACTGATGGGATCATGACAGTCATGTTAAAAGCAGAGGGGGGGATATAGTTTTGGAGTGGTTGGTACTTTTGTTAATAAAGGTATGAAAGAGGGAAGGTACCTAGGGATTGCAGAGAGCATGTTGAAGTCCCCTTTTATAAAATGGGAAAGGGGAAAAAGAACTGTAAAAATTATAGAGTGAATAAGCTTACTGAGTATACAGGAAAAGGTACGCAGGGTTATATTTGAAAGAATTAGAGGTAAGACAGAATGTAGGATTGGCGATAGCAGAGGTTTTAGAGTGGTAGGGGATTGTAGATCAGGTGTTTTACTTTGATGCATATATGTGAACAGTATTTAGATAAAGAGGGAATTTTTAATTGCCATTTATGGATTTAGAAAAGGCATATGATAGAGTTTGATAGAGAGCAAATGTGCAATGTTGCCGTATATGGAATAGGTGGTAAGTTATATAAATCTGTAAAGAGTTTTATGATGATAGTGATGCTCATGGTTAGGGTGTTGTAAAGAGAGGGAGACTACTTTCCCGGTAAAAGTAAAGTTCTTAGACAGGGATGTGTAATGTCACCATGGTTCTTTAATAATATATATGATGTGGTTGTTAAGGAGTAAATGCAGGGTGTTTGGAGAGGGGGTGGGATTAAATTATGGGAATCAATTCAAAATGGGAAATTGACACAGTAAGCTTTTGCTGATGATACTGTGCTTATGGAATTCTAAAGAAAAATTACAAAGGTTAGTGATGAGTTTGGGAATGTTGTAAAGGTAGAAAGTTGAAAGGAACATAGAAAAGTAAGGTGATGAGGGTTGCAAATGAATTTAGAATAAAGAAAAATTGATATCAATTGGGGAGGGAGGAGTAATGGAAAAGTGAATGTTTCAGATACTTGGAGTTTGCGTGTCGCGTATTGGATTTTTAAGGATGAGGTTAATCATAGAATTGATGAGGAAAAAAGTGAGTGGTGCATGAGGTATATGTGGAGTCAAAAAACGTTATCTATGGATGCAAAGAATGGAATGTATGAAAGTATTTTATTACCAACGACTCCTTATATGGGTGGTGAAGCTTGGGTGGTAAATGCAGCAGCGAGGAACGTTGGAGCAGTGGAGATGTCCAGTTTAAGGGAAATGTGTGGTGTAAATATTATGCAGAAAATTCGGAGTGTGGAAATTAGGAGAAATGTGGATTTAATAAAAGTATTAGTCAGAGGGCAGAAGAGGGGTTTTGAGGTGGTTTGGTCATTTAGATAGAATGGATCAAAGTAAGAATGACATGGAAAGCATATAAATCTATAGGGAAGGAAGGAGGGTAGGGGTCCGCCTCGAAAGGGTTGGAGAGAGGGGGTAAAGAGGTTTTGTGGGAAGGGGCTTGGACTTTCCAGCAAGCGTGCGTGAGCGTGTTTAGTAGGAGTGAAAGAGCGAAGGTACTTGGGACCTGACTATCAGTTGGAGTGTGAGCAGGGTAATATTTAGGAATGGATTCAGGGAAACCAGTTATTTTGCATATAGTCGGACTGAGTCCTGGAAATGGAAAGTACAATGTGCCGCACTCTTAAAGGAGGGGTTTGGATATTGGCAGTTTGGAGGGATATGTTGTGTATCTTTATAATGTGGTATGCTTCTTTAGAACATGTTGTATTCTGACACCTCTGCAAAAACAGTGGATAATGTCGAGTGTGGTGAAAGTTGAATGATGATGAAAGTATTTCTTTTGGGGATTTTTCTTTCTTTCTTTTTGGGGTCACCCTGCCTCGGTGGGAGACGGCCGACTGTTTGAAAAAAAAAAAAAAAAAACAGTGGTACCCCCGCAATAACGATCACCATCCGAATGCGACCAATTATGTAAGTGTATTTATTTAAGTGCGATTGTACGTGTATTTGGGGTCTGAAAAGGACAATCTACTTCACATTATGCCTTATGGAACAAAATTCGGTCAGTACTGGCACCTGAACATACTTCAGGAGAGAAAAAATATCGTTAACCGGGTCCACTGTATGTATATGTATATAAATATAATAATATATATAATATATATATATTTATATATATATATTTTGTTATTATATATATATATATAGATCGGAAAGGCCCCGCTTTACTGCCTTTTTCACCTTATGGCGTTCTGCTTAATATGGCGATTTCAAATAATGACCAAAAATTGCTATATGGACAAGCGTTCCTTCAAATCATACGCGCCCTATCCCAACCCAGTTTGTTTAAATTTTCCATGACCACCACCTATTACTTCAGGAAACTTTCCAAAATTTCAGATTTTAAAGTTACTGCAATTTTATATGTACTCTGATAATTATACCTAAGTGTACCTTACTTAAATATACTAACACACTGTGGCTAGTGTGCAGGTACACATTAAAATCGCTAAGGGTCTCTCATCTACTCATGACGCCAATACTAACTTAATAATAATCACTCCGTGGGCCACTAAATGTCTTATTTTACATCAATAATAGGCATATTCCATTAATCCATCTATGATATTTCTCCTCAAAATTATATATGTTAACCCATTAATAGCATATAAACATGATACATACTCACTCACAGAATAAAAATTATGTAAATATGATATTTGTTTATCAAAAGTCGGCCTGTGTAGTATGTTGGAAGAATACATTTTCTCTAACCATACCACGTGCGGACTGAAACCCATGTACGGTTTTGTTTGGCAAACGTGACCATTAACGATCTTCGTGAGTCATGTTGACGGCATTGAGGGGACTTGAGCTAGAGTTCGTCACGGACACACTAGCTGGAGATTCGTCTGTAAAAACTTGCATTTGTGGTCACAGTGGTGCCTATGCTAACCTTCCTATGGTGTAGAAATATACCTAGTTGGACAAATCTTATTGTGGCTAGCTGGTCCAGTGGCTAACGCGACGGTCTGGAGTTTTGAGACTCTCTGACCGCGGGTTCAATCCCGCCCATGGTATGGTTTGTTTGCAATCGTGTCATTACGATTTTGTGAGTCTCGTTTTCTCTAGTCAAACACTGGGGGTAACTGTAGAAAAATATTCTTTTCATATGCCTTCACTCTATATATAGCAATTCACGACCCTTGTGGGTTTATTGCTTTTATTATAATAATAATAATAATAATAATAATATTATTATTATTAATAATAATACATATTTTATTATTATTATTATCATCTGCATTCACTATAAAAATGGTGTTTCTGTTTGTTTATTCTGAACTAACTTGTACAACTTGTACACAATGTAAGAGTATTTGTATTGTGAGGTAATTATTATTATAATAAAAAAATATTGAGGTAAATGTTTTACAAACTCTTACAAATGGATGTGAATGAATTAAAAGCAGACACATATTAATACCCATTTATTTCGCCTGACCAAGTGATCATCCACAACCTATTCAATTTGTGTTCTTACATACACAAATAACCCGCACATAAAAGAGAGAAGCTTACGACGATGTTTCGGTCCGACTTGGACCATTGACAAAGTCACACTAACAGAGGTGGAGCAGAACGGCTATATATAGGCAGGAAGAGGTGGAGGTAGTAGTAGTAGTAGTAGTAGTACAAGAATTGTATATAATACCGACAAGATGAAATTAAGACACATGCACAACACCCGGGCATCCCCATCGTAGACGTTTCGCCATCCAGCCAGCCACTGGATGGCGAAACGTCCACAACAAAGACAACCAGACGCCGCACATGTGTCTTAATTTCATCAGTAGTTGTAGTAGTAGTAGTAGTAGAAGAAGAGGTAGTAGTAGTGGTAGTGGTAGAAGTGGGAAATAAGGATGACGAGCCAGTCAAAAACAAAGGAAGGGGAGCACTGCAAGAGAGCTAGATGCCCACAGAGGGAGAGCAAGCGCACAGAGGTGCATGAAAGGGGAAGTGGTGAAATAAAATAAATGAAGAAGGAACAGAAACACGAGACAGGAGAGAGAAAGACAACCCAGAGGAGAAAGGAAATAGGAAAGGGGAAGAGGAAGAAGAAAAAGAAAGAAAAAATGAGGATTCAGGTTAAGTCACGGGTGTTCTGAAGTTTGGAGCATTTTACAATGTAGTGGGAGAGGAAGGCATCTACAGAGACAAAGCCAGGGCTAAGGTTCATACAAGGAAAGTTGTGTATTAGAGAGGATTCAACTAGACGGCGACTGTTCGAGTTGGAAGTAGGGAAGACAGTTTTAGCAGAAGACCAGTCAATAGGATGGCTATGATCTCTGACGTGACAGAAAAGAGCATTGTTAGTGTCGGCAAGCCTAACACTATTTTTGTGCTCCCTAAGTCTGTCAGAAAGAGATCGACCAGTTTCTCCGAAGTATTGAAGAGGACAGGAGGAGCAAGAAATAGAGTAGACACCAGGAACATCTGTAGAGGGAGGAGAGGTATGAACGAGATTAGTGCGAAGAGTGTTAGTCTGGCGGAAGGTAAGCTTGATGTCTAAGGGACGGAGAGAATTGTTGAGATTAGAAAGACCGGAAATGTAGGGAAGGCAGAGGATAGAAGAGTTCCCATGAGTAGAGAGTTTGGGAGAGAAGAAATTGCATTTAGCACGTGAGAGGGCAGAGTCTATGAAATGGGAAGGGTAGCCAAGATGGGAGAACGAATTATGAAGAGTGGAAATTTCTGCTGGAAGGAACTGAGGCTCACAGATGCAGAGGGCACGGAGAAAGAGGGAGATAAGAACACTTTTCTTGACAGGGAAAGCATGATAGGAAAAGTAGTGAATGTACATGCCACTGTGCATAGGTTTACGGTAAACGGAAAAGGAAAAACCTGTATCTGAGCGGTGGACATGGACATCAAGGAAAGGAAGCAAGGAATTAGATTCCCATTCAGCTTTAAACTTAATGGAAGGGGCAAGATTATTAAGAGCTTCAAGAAAAGGTTGGAAGAGACTGGAGTCATGAGGCCACAGAGCAAAGATGTCATCCACATAGCGGAGCCAGAGTGAAGGTTGCACATCGAGGGTAGGAAGAAGAACAGTCTCGAAGTATTCCATGTAAAGATTAGCAAGGACAGGAGAGAGAGGAGAGCCCATAGCGACACCGAAGGTTTGAGAATAATATTTCCCTTGGAAGGAAAAGGAGTTAGAGTCTGATCTGCCTCTGTGTGCATTTGCCCCCAATGTGAAAGATTACCTAACTGAAAAGAAATTAGAACTTAAGTGCCTCCTGGTGTTAGACAATGCCCCTGGTCATCCTACAGACGTGGCAGAGCGACTTTATGGGGACATGAAATTCATTAAGGTGAAGTTTTTGCCTCCTAATACCACTCCTCTCCTGCAGCCCATGGACCAGTAGGTTATTGCAAACTTCAAAAAACTGTACACAAAAGCTCTGTTTGAAAGGTGCTTTGTAGTGACCTCAGAAACTCAACTGACTTTTGGAGAGAGCACTTTAATATCCTCAATTGTGTAAACCTTATAGGTAAGGCTTGGGAGGGAGTGACTAAGAAGACCTTGAACTCTGCTTGGAAGAAACTGTGGCCAGAATGTGTAGACAAAAGGGATTTTGAAGGGTTTGAGGCTAACCCTGAGAGGATTATGCCAGTTGAAGAATCCATTGTGGCATTGGGAAAGTCCTTAGGGTTGGAGGTTAGTGGGGATGATGTGGAAGAGTTGGTGGAGGAGGACAATGAAGAACTAACCACTGATGAGCTGATAGATCAACTTCAACAGCAAGAGGCCAGACCTGAGGAAACTGGTTCAGAAGAGGGGAGAGAGAAATTGAAGAAGTTGCCTACTACAAAGATTAAGGAAATCTGTGCAAAGTGGCTTGAAGTGCAAACCTTCATGGATGAAAATCACTCTCACACAGCTATTGCAAGCCGTGTTGGCAACCTGTACACTGACAATGTTGTGAAACACTTTAGGGAAGTCATAAAGGAACGAGAGGTACAGGCCACTATGGACAGATATGTTGTGCGAAAGAAGTCCAGTGACTCTGAAGCTGGTCCTAGTGGCATTAAAAGAAGAAGGGAAGTAACCCAAGAAAAGGACTCGACACCTCAAGTCTTAATGGAAAGGGATTCCCCTTCTAAACACTAACACTCTCTCTCCCCTCCTCCCATCCCATCAATCATCACCAGATCTTCAATAAAAGTAAGTGTCATGTAATTGTGCATGCCTTTTTCAGTTTGTGTGTATTAAAATTAACATTTCATGTGGTAAAAAAATTTTTTTTTCATACTTTTGGGTGTCTTGCACGGATTAATTTGATTTCCATTATTTCTTATGGGGAAAATTCATTCGCATACCGAACATTTCGCATAACAACCAGCCCTCTTGCACGGATTAAGGTCGCTATGCGGGGGTCCACTGTATATATTCCCCATGTTCATCCCTTGTGCAAGTATTAGTGATACATTCTAGTTGGTCTGAGTAGTATATAGCTGTGCCACCCCCTTGTTGGTCTGGCCTACAGTTGTGTATGGCTGTGTAACCAGGAATGGCATAGACATCTGTAGTATCAGGCTTTAGCCAGGTTTCAGTTAGTGTAATGATGGACATATTGGCATGCAAGGAATTTAGTAATGCTAGGACGTCATCATAATGCTTGCTTAAAGATCTGATATTGTAGTTAAAGATAGTTATGTTGTTGTTAGCTCTGAGAAGTGCCTTTGATTGTTCTGCTGTGTAGTAATTACAGTAACTGTTTGAATCATTTAAGTCATTAAATAAGAGGTTGGTATCAGGATCAATGCTTGTAATCATAAGATTTGTAGTGAATCTATAGTTAGAATTAAGTAAAAAATAAAGTAGTGTACGAAAGGTATATAATACCGACAAGATGAGAGTAAGACACATGTGCAACATCTGGGTATCTTTATTGTAGACGTTTCGCCATCCAGTGGCTTTATCAATACAAATTCCAGGACATAACTTGATAAAGCCACTGGATGGCGAAACGTCTACAATAAAGATACCCAGATGTTGCACATGTGTCTTACTCTCAAAAAATAAAGTAAATATTCTAAGCTAAAAAAAATTAGCACCTGAATTATTTAACAAATGTAAAAATAATGATCTAAGGTAGTTTTTTAAAGCTAAAATAAAGGAGACAATATAAAAGGGACTAAAATAATTTGTGGTGAACAAATAAAGTGATGATCAAATAATGGAGCTTGGGAATATGGTAGTAGGTAGTACTTTAAAGGTAATTCTTTAAAGTTAGAATTATAATATAAAATTATAATATAAAAGGGACTAATATAAGTTGTGGTGAACAATAAAGTGGTAATCAAATAATTGCACTAAGGTCTAATATAATGACTTTTGTGGAGTCTATGTTTTGAGCTAGAATGAGCTATAGTACAACTAGATTTAATCTAATAATATAACAATACAAATTAAAAATAGCACCAGTCTCTTACTAGTAATTGCAATATGGTCTAATATAATGAATCTGGTATTGACTATAGTACAACTGAGTTTAATCTAATAATATAAAAGTTAGAGGATGATGATGTGCCATTCTGATTTTATTCAATAAACACCCTGCCACTCAGCTCTCACACATTAATATTAATATTTAAAGGTAAGTAATAAGTGTACTCTGTGTGTATCTTACCTTTTATTGTGTTTTTAATGCCTATTTTTATTGCTAACTTAATATAAGTTAGTGCAAACTTGTTGTCTGGCATTTACTGCATATTTTATGTGCGCTCTGATAATAATACTTGTGGAGCTGTGTGGTAGCCGGGTGGAGGGACACCATTATGTTTTCTCTGCTCAGCCATCAGAGAAAACATGTATGAATCTGCATTTGGCCCAGCCACTCCCTCCCACTCGCTTTTGTTTACAATTTTCGGCATGAATTATTTATTACTTCTACCTTCGTTTATGATGGCATCTAAAGGTAGTTGTTAGAAATTATTAAATTCAGTGAACAAGGCATGTCGATGTTAATAATATGGCTCTGGCCCACAGTGTAGGTAGCCAGTAGGTGTAGCTCAGGCGGGCTACACCTACCAGCTACCTACACTGACTTCCTATAAATAAATACTACTCACCTCTCTTCCTATATTAAGACTACACATATTTTAAGGTAAATAATGAGTGTACTGTATGTGTATTTTACATCTCTGGGATGTTTTAAATATCGTATATTAAGTATGAGACGGGGAGCCAGGGCTACCTACACCTGGGCTACCTGCACCTGACTTCCTACAAATAAGCACTACTCACCTCTCTCCCTACATTAAGATTACAAATACTTTAAGATAAGTAATGAATTTACTGTGACTGTATTTTACTTTGTGTGTTTTTAATGCCTAGTTCTATTACTAACTTAATATAATTTAGTGTAAACTTGTTGTCTGGCATTTATAAGCATTTATAAATGGAAAAAAATGGCGTTCTGCCTTCTGGCGATGTCTGTTTTCCGGCGACAGCCTGGAACCTAACCTGCCGTATAAGTGGGACCCTACTGTGTATATAATATATATATATATATATATATATATATATATATATATATATATATATATATATATATATATATATATATATATATATATATATATAATATCTATATATATATAATATACATATATATATATATATATATATATTTATATATATACAGTGGATCCTCGCCTAATGAACGCATCGCATAACGTTAAATCCGCCTAGCGATACATTTTAACGCAAAAATTTTGCCTCGGCTAGCGCTAAAAAACTCGCTCAATGCAATTCGTTCGAGACGCGTCCACGTGCGGCCTCAGCCCGCCTCACTTGTTCCGTGGGTGCCAGTCTTTACAAGCCAGCCACCGCTGTCGCTTCCAAGCATACAATCGGAAAATTTCATATTATCACAGCCTTTTTAGTGATTGTACCTGCAAAATAAGTCACCATGGGCCCCAAGAAAGCTTCTAGTGCAACCCTACAGGAAAAAGGGTGAGAATTACTATGTATATGAAGAAAGAGATCATTGCTAAGTATGACAGTGGAGTGCGTGTCTCTCAAGCGATCATATGTGAAAAGGCTAGGAAGTTGCATGACGATTTAATTAGAAAAATGCCTGCAACTAGTGATGCCGTGAGTGAATTTAAGGCCAGCAAAGGTTGGTTTGAGAGATTTAAGAATCATAGTGGCATACATAGTGTGATAAGGCATGGTGAGGCTGCCAGTTCGGACCACAAAGCGGCTGAAAAATATGTGCAGGAATTCAAGGAGTACACAGACAGTGAAGGACTGAAACCTGAACAAGTGTTTAATTGTGACGAAACAGGCCTGTTTTGGAAGAAAATGCCAAGCAGGACCTACATTACTTAGGAGGAAAAGGCATTCCCAGAACATACGCCTATGAAAGACAGGCTTACTCTGTTGATGTGTGCTAAAGATAGTGGTGATTGCAAAATGAAGCCTTTATTGGAGTATCACTCTGAAACTCCCAGAGTGTTCAGGAAAAACAATGTCCTCAAGGCTAATTTGTGTGTGCTGTGGAGGGCAAACAGTAAGGCATGGGTCACTAGGAAAATAAATTGGACCTTAAGTGCCTCCTGGCATTAGACAATGCTCCTGGTCATCCTTCAGTCATGGCAGAGCGACTCTCTGTGGAAATGAGCTTCATTAAGGTGAAGTTTTTGCCTCCTAATACCACTCCTCTCCTGCAGCCCATGGACCAGCAGGTCATTGCAAACTTGTTACACCAAGCATTTGCCCCCAATGTGAAAAATTACCTAACTGAAAAGAAATTAGACCTTAAGTGCCTCCTGGTGTTAGACAATGCCCCTGGTCATCCTACAGACTTGGCAGAGCGACTTTGTGGGGACATGAGCTTCATTAAGGTCAAGTTTTTGCCTCCTAATACCACTCCTCTCCTGCAGCCCATGGACCAGCAGGTCATTGCAAACTTCAAAAAACTCTACACAAAAGCTATGTTTGAAAGGTGCTTTGTAGTGACCTCAGAAACTCAATTGACTCTAAGAGAGTTTTGGAGAGATCACTTTAATATCCTCAATTGTGTAAACATTATAGGTACGGCTTGGGAGGAAGTGACTAAGAGGACCTTGAGCTCTTCTTGGAAGAAACTGTGGCCAGAATGTGTAGACAAAAGGGATTTTGAAGGATTTGAGGCTAACCCTGGGAATCCTATGCCAGTTGAGGAATCCATTGTGGCACTGGGGAAGTCCTTGGGGTTGGAGGTTATTGGGGAGGATGTGGAAGAGTTGGTGGAGGACGACAATAATGAACTAACCACTGATGAGCAGCTAGATCAACTTCAACAGCAAGAGGCCAGACTTGAGGAAACTGCTCCGGAGGAGGGGATAGAGAAATTGAAGAAGTTGTCTGTTTCAAAGATTAAGGAAATGTGTGCAATGTGGCTTAAAGTGCAAACCTTTTTTGATGAAAATCACCCTGACACAGCTACTGCAAGCCGTGCTGGTGACTATTACACTGACTATGTTGTGAAACACTTTAGGAATGTCATAAAGGAACGGGAGGAACAGGCCTCTATGGATAGATATGTTGTGCGACAGAGGTCCAGTGACTCTCAAGCTGGTCCTAGTAGCATTAAAAGAAGGGAAATAACCCCAGAAAAGGACTTGCCACCTGAAGTCCTAATGGAACGGAATTCCCCTTCTTCTTCTTGGAAGAAACTGTGGCCAGAATGTGTAGACAAAAGGGATTTTGAAGGATTTGAGGCTAACCCTGGGAATCCTATGCCAGTTGAGGAATCCATTGTGGCACTGGGGAAGTCCTTGGGGTTGGAGGTTACTGGGGAGGATGTGGAAGAGTTGGTGGAGGAGGACAATAATGAACTAACCACTGATGAGCAGCTAGATCAACTTCAACAGCAAGAGGCCAGACTTGAGGAAACTGCTCCGGAGGAGGGGATAGAGAAATTGAAGAAGTTGTCTGTTTCAAAGATTAAGGAAATGTGTGCAATGTGGCTTAAAGTGCAAACCTTTTTTGAAGAAAATCACCCTGACACAGCTACTGCAAGCCGTGCTGGTGACTATTACACTGACTATGTTGTGAAACACTTTAGGAATGTCATAAAGGAACGGGAGGAACAGGCCTCCATGGACAGATATGTTGTGCGACAGAGGTCCAGTGACTCTCAAGCTGGTCCTAGTAGCATTAAAAGAAGGGAAATAACCCCAGAAAAGGACTTGCCACCTGAAGTCCTAATGGAACGGAATTCCCCTTCTAAACATTAACACCATCCACACTCTCCCCTCCTCCCATCCCATCAATCATCACCAGATCTTTAATAAAGGTAAGTGTCACGTAACTGTGCATGTCTTCTTCAGTTTGTGTATTAAAATTAATATTTCATGTCGTAAAAATTTTTTTTTCATACTTTGGAGTGATAGGAACGGATTAATTTAATTTCCATTATGTCTTATGGGGAAAATTAATTCGGCTAACAATAATTTCGCCTAATGTTGAGCTCTCAGGAACAGATTAATATCATTAGGCGAGGGTCCACTGTATATATATATATTTTTTAACAAGACGGCCGTCTCCCACCGAGGCAGGGTGACCCAAAAAGAAAGAAAATCCCCAAAAAGAAAATACTTTCATCATCATTCAACTCTTTCACCTCACTCACACATAATCATGGTTTTTGCAGAGGTGCTCAGAACACAACAGCTCAGAAGCATATACGTATCAAGATACACAACATATCCCACCAAACCATCAATATCCCGAACCCCTCCTTTAGAATGCAGGCATTGTACTTCCCATTTCCAGTACTCAAGTCCAGCTACATAAAATAACCGGTTTCCCTGAATCCCTTCACTAAATATTACCCTGCTCACACCCCAACAGATTTTCAGGTCCCAAATACCACTTGTCTCCATTCATTCCTATCGAACACGCTCATGCATGCTTGCTGGAAGTCCAAGCCCCTCGCCCACAAAACCTCCATTACCCCTTCCTTCCAACCATTTTGAGGACGACCCCTACCCCACCTTCCTTCCCCTACAGATATAAATCCTCTCCATGTCATTCTACTTTGATCCTTCTCTCTAAATGACCAAACCACCTCAAAAACCCCTCTTCAGCCCTCTGACTAATACTTTTATTAACTCCACACCTTCTCCAAATTTCCACACTCCGAATTTTCTGCATAATATATACATCACACAGGACATCTCCACTGCCTCCAACTGCCTCCTCGCTGCTGCATTCACAACTCAAGCTTCACACTCATATAAGAATGTTGGTACTACTATACTTTCATACATTCCCTTCTCTGCCTCCCTAGATAACGTCTTTTGTCTCTACATATACCTCAACGGACCACTCACTTTTTTTCCTCTCATCAATTCTATGATTAACCTCATCCTTCATAAATCCACCCGCCGACACGTCAACTCCCAAATATTTGAAAACATTCACTTCTTCCTTACTCCTCCTCCCCAATTTGATATCCAATTTTTCTTTATCTAAATCATTTGATACCCTCATCACCTTACTCTTTTCTATGTTCACTTTCAACTTTCTACCTTTACACACACTCCCAAATTCATCCACTAACCTTTGCAATTTTTCTTTAGAATCTCCCATAAGCACAGTATCATCAGCCAAAAGTAACTGTGTCAACTCCCATTTCAATCCCATAATTTAATCCCACCCCTCTCCCCAACACCTTAGCATTTACTTCTTTTACAACCCCATCTATAAATTTATTAAACAACCATGGTGACATTACACATCCCTGTCTAAGACCTACTTTTACCTGGAAGTAGTCTCCCTCTCATCTACACACCCTAACCTGAGTCTCACTATCCTCATAAAAAACTCTTTACAGCATTTAGTAACTTACCACCTATTCCATATACTTGCAACATCTGTCACATTGCTCCCTTATCCACTCTATCATATGCCTTTTCTAAATCCATAAATGCAATAAAAACTTCCCTACCTTCATCTAAATACTGTTCACATATATGCTTCAAGGTAAACACTTGATCTACACATCCCCTACCCACTCTGAAACCTCATTGCTCATCCACAATCCTACATTCTGTCTTACCTCTAATTCTTTCAATTACATAACCCTACCATACACTTTTCCTGGTATACTCAGTCAACTTATTCCTCTATAATTTTTACAATCATTTTTGTCCCCCTTCCCTTTATATAAAGGGACTATACATGCTCTCTACCAATCCCTAGGTAACTTCCCCTCTTTCATACATTTATTAAACAAAAATACCAACCACTCCAACACTATATCCCCCCCTGCTTTTAACATTTCTGTCATGATCCCATCAGTTCCAGCTGCTTTACCCCCTTTCATTCTACGTAATGCCTCACACACCTCCCCCACACTTATATTCTGTTCTTCTTCACTCCTAAAAGATGGTATACCTCCCTGGCCAGTGCATGAAATTACCGCTTCCCTTTCTTCGGCGACATTTAAAAGTTCCTCAAAATATTCTCGGCATCTACCCAAAACCTCCATCTCCCTATCTACTAACTCCCCTGCTCTGTTTTTAACTAACAAATCCATTTGTTCTCTAGGCTTTCTTAACTTGTTTAACTCCAATTTTTTTCTTATTTTCATTAAAATTCCTCAACAGTGCCTCTCCCACTCTATCATCTGCTCTCCTTTTGCACTCTCTCACCACTCTCTTCACCTTTTTATACTCTCCATATACTCTACTCTTCTTATAACACTTTTGCTTTGTAAAAACCTCTCATAAGCTAACTTTTTTCCTTTTATCACACACTTTATTTCATCATTCCACCAATTACTCCTCTTTCCTCCTGCACCCACCCTCCTATAACCACAAACTTCTGCCCCACATTCTAATACAGCATTTTTAAAACTGTTCCAACCCTTTTCAACCCCACCTTCTCCACTACTCATACTTGCAACAGCTCACCTTTCTGCCAATAGTTGCTTATATCTCACCTGAACTTCCTCCTCCCTGAGTTTATACACTAATACCTCCCTCTTGCTTGTTGTTGCCATTTTCCTCTTTTCCCATCTACCTCTTACTCTAACTGTAGCTACAACTAAATAATGATCCAATATATCAGTTGCCCCTCTATAAACGTGTACATCCTGGAGCATACCCATCAACCTTTTATCCACCAATACATAATCTAACTACTTTCATTACGTGCTATATCATACCTTGTATATTTATTTATCCTCTTCTTCATAAAATACGTATTACTTATTACCAAACCTCTTTCTACACTTAGCTCAATTAAAGGCTCCCCATTTTCATTTACCCCTGGCACCCCAAATTTACCTACTACTCCCTCCACAACATTCTTGCCCACTTTAGCATTGAAATCCACAACCACCATTACTCTCACACTTGGTTCAAAACTCCCCATGCATTCACTCAACATTTCCCAAAATCTCTCTCTCTCCTCTACACTTCTCTCTTCTCCAGGTGCATATATGCTTACTATAACCCACTTTTCACATCCAACCTTTATTTTACACCACATAATCCTTGAATTAATACATTTATAGTCCATCTTTTCTGCCATAACTTATCCTTCAACATTATTGCTACTCCTTCTTTAGCTCTAACTCTATTTGAAACCCCTGACCTAATCCCATTTATTCCTCTCCATTGAAACTCTCCCACCCCCTTCAGCTCTGTTTCACTTAAAACCAGGACATCCAGCTTCTTCTCATTCATAACATCCACAATCATCTCTTTCTTATCATTTGCACAACATTTATGCACATTCAGACTTCTCACTTTCACAATTTTCTTCTTATTCTTTCTAGTAATTATTACACCAAAAGGGGTTACTAGCCCATTGTTCCCGGCATTTTAGTTCAATTTTACAACACGCATGGCTTACGGAGGAAAGATTCTTATTCCACTTCCCCATGGACATAAAAGGAACAGTAATAAGACCAAGAACTATTAAGATAAAATCAAACTCAGATGAGTGTGTATAAATAAACATGTACATGTATGTGTAGTGTGACCTAAGTGTAAGTAGAAGTAGCAAGACGTACCTGTAATCTTGCATATTTATGAGACAGACAAAAGACACCAGCAATCCTACCATCATGTAAAACAATTACAGGCTTTCATTTTACATTCACTTGGCAGGACGGTAGTACCTCCCAGGGCGGTTGCTGTCTACCAACCTACTACCTAGATTAATTTACAGTTCTTTCTTTCTTTCACCACATCGGCCATATCCCACTGAGGTGGGGGTGGCCCAAAAAGAAAAACGAAAGTTTCTCGTTTAACATTTAGTAATATATACAGGAGAAGGGGTTACTAGCCCCTTGCTCTTGTCATTTTAATCGCCTCTTACAACACGCACGGTTTACGGAGGAAGAATTTTGATCCACTTCCCCATGGAGATAACAGGAAATAAACAAGAACTAGTAAGAAAATAGAAGAAAACCAAGAGAGGTAGGGGTCGGTGGTGTGTGTGTGTGTGTGTGTGTGTGTGTGTGTGTGTGTGTGTGTGTGTGTGTGTGTGTGTGTGTGTGTGTGTGTGTGTGTGTGTGTGTGTGTGTGTGTGGTGTGGGGGGTGTGCATGCTGTGTGTGTGTGGTGTGTGTGTGTGTGTGTGTGTGTGTGTGTGTGTTGTGTGTGTGTGTGTGTGTGTGTGTGTGTGTGTGTGTGTGTGTGTATATATAATATATATATATATATATAT
>NC_069427.1:44682137-44704383 GCF_026875155.1 Cherax quadricarinatus
TTTTGAATTTTTTTAAATTTTTAAGGGAAAGTTATATTCCTTTTTTTTGTTTTTTTTGGGGCCCCACAACCTTTTTTAAAGCCTCCCAAAAAACTTTAAACCGTCCTTCGGCCCTTTTTCTTTGTTTTTCAAACCACAAGTTTTTTTCAAAATTCCCTTTTTTTGGGGAACCAAAAAGTAAAAATGATCTGGTACTACCCAGGAAAGACCCTTGGGGCACCTAAAAGGGGGGAAAAGGGTTTTTTAGGAGGGGGAAAAAAAAAGGGAGGAAGGTTTTTTAAGGGGGTAAAATCCCTTTTGGGAGGGGAAAACTCGTTGTCCCCCCAAACCCCTTGATAAGATCAGATTTTATGGGGAAAAAATTTCCCCCACGGAAAATTTTCACCAGTCCGGGGAAAATTTCTTTTTTTGAAAATTTATTGGGCAAAACCCAAGCAAAAACCCCAAAAATTTTTCTTTCAGGGGGCAAACCAAATGTTGGGTTTAAGGGGCCCCTTTTTAAAATTTTGGAAAGGGGGGGGAAATTAGGGATCCCATTCCTTTTCGGGTTTTTCCAGAAGTTGAAACAGGAAAAGGGGGGGTTGGGTTTTTCCCCTTATAAATTGCAAAAATTTCATTTTTTTTTTCAAGAAAGGGGCCTTCCACCTCAAATGCTGTTTTTTTGGGGACAGTTTTAAAAAGGTAAAGGTGGAACTAAAAACCTAGTTCATTTTAGAAAGCCCCATGCAACCCCCGGGGGAATTTTTTCCGGGAAAAGGGAAAAAAAAAACCGGGTTGGAAAACCCCGGCCTCCCCCAAAACATCTTCCTGGGGGAAAAAACCTTAGGCCCCCACCTAAAAAAAGGGGGTTTTGGGTTTTTAAAAATCCCGGAAAAAAACCCCAAAAAGGGGTTTTTTTTAAAAATCCCCCCCCGCCCCCCCCCCCCCCCCAAAATTTCCCTTTTTGCAAAATAAAAAGGGGGTTAAAGCCGGAAAACACAAAACCTTTTCATTTACTAAAAATGAGAGGAAAGGGAATTTTCCCTTTAAAAAAAACCCCAATAAAGGGATAAACAACATAAATTGGGAAGGTTCAACCTTACGAGGGCCCCAGAGGAAAAGGGAAAAGGGGGGGGGTTCCCAAATTTCAACCTTTTTAAAAAAAACCCTTTTTTAAAGTGGGGAATTTTAAACAAAGGCCCTAAACCCAAAAAAGCGGGGGAAGTTATTCCCCCTAAGAACCCCCAGAACCAAAACACCCTGAAAAATTAACCCCCGGGTTGGAAATTTTCCAGGTATGCCCCAAAAGGGGGGGATTTTAAATTTTAAAGGAAAAAATGGGGGAATTAAAAATAAAAGAAAAAAAAAGGCGCCCCCTTTAAAACCAAAAAAACATTTTAAAAACCGCAAAAAATTCAATTTAAACCGCAAAAATTGGTCAGAGGAAATAAAAGGGCTCAATTAACTAAAAAGAACCCCTTTAAAAAAGTCAAACCCAAAAACAAAACTAATAAAATAAATTCGGAAGAAAACCCAAAGGAATTTCCTTCCCTACCAAACAAAATCAAAAAACCCCAAAATTGGGGCCCCCCAATTAAAAAAAAGGGGGCCCTAACGATAACTGGGGAAATATAAAAACCAAGCCCCAAAATTTATTTTTGGGAACCGAAAAACCCGGGACTGAGAGGCCAAGTTTTTCCAAAAAAGGAAAAGGAGAGAGAAAAATTTTGAAAAAAGGGCCTTTCCCTTTACCGAGGGAAAAAATAACCGAAAAAGGGCAAAAAAATTTTGAATCCCCGGGGGGCATTTCTGAAACCCAAAACAAGCTCTGGAATCTTTGGGTTAAAATTCAAGAACTAAAAGTAAAAAAAACAAAAGCCTTTTATTTTTAGGGAAACAACGGGAAAACACGGGGGCCCCTATTAAAACAAAAAGGGGGCCCACTACAAAGGGAAAAAAGCAACTCCCCCCAAAGCCCTTTTTTAAAAGCCCAAAGGGCTAAACCCCAAATCAAAAAATTTTTTGAAAGGCCTAAAAGAAACCCCAACCCTTCAAAAAACCCACGCAAAACCCGGGGAAACAGGGTTTTTAAAAGGTCGCCCTTTGCCTCGGGCCCCCAAAAGGGCCAAATCATGGAAGGCAAAAAGAATGCAAAAAGGTTTTTTACAGTTTTCCAAAAGTTGGGGAAAGGGGTGCCCTCTTTAAAAAACAAAATGCCCCTAAAGGGGGAAAACCGGGAAAAATCGGCCAATGGACAAATTTTCCCTACAAAAAAATTTTTTTAAAAAGGGCCCTAAAAGAAAGCACCACCTTCTTGAAAATCGTTAAAAAAAGGGGCACGGGGTTTAAACAGGCCCCCTTTTGATCCTCAACCCTCCCCTTTTTCCGGAAGAAAAAAGGAAATGCGGGCCAACAGCCCCTTTGCCCCTTTGAAAAGGTTGCCCACCCGAATCGAAAAAGGGCGGTTTTTAAAATTAACGGAAGGCTGGGGACATAACCCAAATTTTTTCAGTTGGGTGCGAAACAAAAAATGAAGTTCCCCGGTGAAATTTCTTTCCAAAGGAAACTGGGGAAATTTAAACCCCTTCCCTCAATCCAAAAAAAATTCGGCCACAAAATGGCCCGGAAAACACCCGTTCGCCGGGGAATTTGTTTTTTGGTCGGAACTAAATTTAAAGGGGCCCATTTTTTGAAAAAACCCTTTCGGGGCTAGAAAAAAGAAGGTTGGGAAATGAGAAATTCAAAACTGGGGAAGGAAAAAAGGGGCCCTGCGAAAAACCTTCTGGAAAAAGGGGAAAACCCAAAGGCGGGGAATATTTGTCAACCACCTTAAAGGCCATAAATTGCCGACCTAAAAAAATGACGGAGGAATTTAGGCCCAAAATAGGGAGGGGATAATTTTTATTTATTTTTTTCCCTTTTTTTTTTTTTTATTTTTTTTTTTTGGGAATAATTATTTTTTTAAAAATTTTTTAATTTTTAAAAAAACCTCAATTCTGGGAGCGCTTGAGGTTTCAAAAACCTGTATTCCTAAAACGCAGGAGGGAGAGAAACAGGGTTTATTACACCTGGAAAACCCTAGAGGGAAGTACCGAATTGAAACACGAAAATCATCATACGAAAGCAAAAGACTTGGCAGACGATGCACCACCCCCCCAATGAAAAGCGGGGGTTTGCCCACTGCACGTTAAGGGGGCCCCTTTACAAAAAAGTGTCGGGCCCGGATTTTTCAACTCCCTCCCCCCACAAAAGGGGGATTCCCAACGACCCCGGGCCCAGTCTTCAGCTGGCACTGGCCAAGCCCCTAAAGTCATTTTTCCTGTAAAGCCGGGCTGGGGGCTCTTTCGGGGTTTTTGGGGTGCGCCACCCGCAACACCCTGGTTGATGGGGCGCTGACCCACCGGGGGAGGCCTTGGTTTACAGACCGGGCCGCGGGGGCGTTGACCCCAAAAATTCTCCCCAAAGGTAAATTTCCAGGTAAACTCATGAAAATGGATTGACGAACTGTGCCTCCTGCCGGGGGGAGGATCCTTTTGAGTATCTTTTTTTACCCCCTGAGATTTTTAAAACCCCAGGTCCGGGCCCACGAGGCAAAAAACATGATTAAGAATTTTTTGGGGGTGTTGGAGAATCCGGTATGTAAATTCCATTATGTCATCAGCAAAAAACAAAACCATAAAATGATGGGGCTGGCTAGGCATGGCTTTAAGTAAGGAAAAATTTCAAAAAGTTAAAAAAAGGGTGGGACTAAGCCCCCACCCCCCGGGGCTTTTTTCCAAATTCAAAATCTTTAGTTACATTCTTTTTCCCCGGGAAACCCCAAACACAGACGCTTTCTTTTAAAAAGGGGTTTAAACCTTTAATCCAGCGGAAAAAGAACCCCCAAACTTCCATTCGGGCCCAAGGGTTCAAAATTTAAATTCCATGTCGGTTGGCTACATCAAAGGGGGTTTTAAGGTCAAGGGGGGGTTTAGTGTAGGAGTTTGTCATGTGCAGAGTAAAAAAAAGGGTTTGGTAATGCAATGATGCACACTCCTTCCATGCATGACCCATGCAACCGGGGTGAAAAGGGAAATTCCTTAATTCGTGAAACCCTGGGTTTACCTGGAGGGAGTTTCGGGGGTCAAACGCCCCCGCGGCCCGGTCTTTTGACCGGGCCCTCTGGTGGATCAGCGCCTGACAACGGGGGGCGGGTTTGCGGCTGCCCCGCAAACCAACGTACGAGCCGAGGGCTGTCGGGAACTGATTTTGGGGTGCTTTTTCCAGTGCCAGCTTGAAGACTGCCGGGGTCTGTTGGTAACCCCCCTTTTTGTGTGCTGGGAGGCATTTTTAAAACAGTCTGGGGCCCCGGGGGAATTAAATTGTATGGGCTTTTAAACTGTAGTGGACCCCCCTGTTTTCATTGGGGGATGGTGCATCGTTGCCAAGTCTTTTGTTTGTAGTGGGGATTTGGGTGTAAAAAGTTCGGTACTATTTCCCCTCTGGGAAATTTAGGTGTATTTTTTCAGGGATCTCTCCCCCCTTCCCGGTTCCAGGGAATACAGGTTTAGAAACCTCAAGCGCCCCCAGAAAATTGAGGTGTTTTTCTCACGTTATGCGCCCCGTAAAATTTTCTCTGTACATTTTCAAGGTCGGAAATTTCACCTCCCTTTAAAAAGGTGCTTTAGGGCCCGAAAAATTTTCCCCGCCTAGTTTGGGAACAAGGGGACCTAAAGAGTGTCATCTGGGCTTGGCCCCCCTTTTTTTTGGGGTTCTTTTAAACCCTCCTGTCATTTTCTAGCAGTGCAAATTAAATAAAAATTTAGTAAGTAAGTAAGAAAATTTAAGAAAATTTTTATTCGGGTTTTACAAAAATACAGTTACATGAATTATCATCCCTAGCGAATGGGTAGAGAAACTGGGGAAAACCCCCCAACCAAAGTGGGACAGAGGACTTTTTCCCTTTGGGGTCCTTGAAGGTTTTGAAGATCCTCCAAATTAATCCCCCCAGGTCTTTAAATTTGGGTTTTTCCGCTCTTTTTTTGTGGCCAGAATTTTTTTGTACTTGATAAAGTTTTAAATTTCCCTTTTCATGTTTCCCATATCTGAGAAATTTAAAATTTCTCATTTTTAAAACTTATTTTGGGTTTTCTGCACCCCCACTGAAAGATTTGGTTGATGTCCCCCGGGAGCCTTCCCGTTCTGCAATGGAAGGCACTGCCCTTTGCAGATTCGGGTGTCATCTGAAAAGGAAGCACGGTGCTGTGGCTGACCCCTTGGGTCTTTGTGGTTTGGGAGAGGAAAAAGATGGGAGCTAGTACTGTGCCTTGGGGAAACAAAAGCTTTTCCCGTGGGCTCCCTCGGACTTTACTCTGTTGAGCTACTTCTGTGTTTGTTAGTGAGGAAATTATAAAATCCATCGACCGACTTTTCCTGTTTTCCCTTTAGCGCGCTTTTTTGGCGCTATTACGCCAGGGTCACACTTGTCAAAGGTTTTGCAAAGTCTTTTATATATTACATCGCATTCTTTTTGTCTTCTGTGATTTAGGACCTTTTCGTAGTGACCCGTAGTTGAGACAGACGGGCGACCTGTTCTAAACCCATTTTGCCCCGGGTTGTGTAATGTTTGGGTTTTTTAGATGGGTGGTTTTTCTTGTTTTTAAAGGCCCCCCTTTAAAGTTTTTTAGGGTATGGGATGGGTTGTTTCTATTGGTCTGTAGTTTTGCTGTTTTTTACTGGGCCCCCCTTTTTGGAGGGGGGCTATGTTTTGTTTTTTTTAGGGAAAATGGGGACGACCCCCCTGTCCATTTCTCCCTCTCCCTTTGGGGTGGGAAAGGCTCGGGGATAGGGGCTTCTTGCGTTCTTGGGGAAAAAAACAGAGTTCCCGAGTCTGGCCCTGGGGGCCCGGGCTTGGGATGTATTTACGCCTGTTCGAAGTCATTTTTTTCGTTTAGGATAAAATTTGGAAAAGGGTTGTTTTTAAAACAAATTTTTTTTTGGCTCTCTCATAAAAAAAAAATTTTATTTTTGGGCTTGACTCTAGTTGGTTTGCGGCTTGCTAAAAAATTTAGTCTTTTTTGGGCTTGAGTAGCTCCTATTTCCCTTTCTGTTTATCGGGTAGGACCCCTTTGTTTAAGTAGGGGCCCAAATTTCTGGACGTTGTTTCGATTTTTATTTGGCATAGGGGGAAGAAATATTTGGGTTTTTCCTTTGATTTTTATTTATGGCTTTTTGTTCTTCCCCCGAATTCCCGACTCCCAAAGGATTCTTTTAGCTTAAGTTCGAAGCTTTTATTTCTCTGACAAATGGTTTTCCCTGCGCATTTTAGATTATTTACCTTTTTAGTGCTCTTTATTCTTTTTCCCTTCCCCTGTAAAGGGGAGGCCCCCTCTCTTTCTATTTTAAAATTATTCCCCCTTTTCTTAAAAGGAAAAAAGCCTTGTGCCTACATCGAGTGCCCCGGTTTAAACTGTTCTAAGGGTTTAAATTTGGGTCTGTGTTGCTTAGTATATTTCCAAACTTATATCGGTTAAAGGGTTGGTTTATTTTGGGCCCACTTTATGTTTTTTTTTATTGAAGTTTTAATTTTTGGTGAAAAGCTCCCTCATGGGTAGGGTTTATTTTTCGGTTTTTTTTTGGGGGGGGTCCACGATACATGGGTTTAAAAATCAATTTTTGTGATCTGAGTATAATTGGGTTTTTTATATGGGGGACATTTTTATAGATCAAACTTTTTTTGTGAATATTTAGGGGTTTGTGTATTCTCCAGTTTGTTTGGGCCCATTATTTGTGGTTTAAAATTTAAAATTTTTTTGCAGAGTTTAAAAGCTCGTGTCGGGGTGTGAGTTTTCATCAGAGCGCCCCCTGGTGTTATTACTGCAACAAATTTTTTTGCTTAATTTTCCCCCATTTTTAGGTTTCCTTAAGGGTTTAAATCCCCCAGGAGCAAGATGTTGGGGGGCAGGAGGGTGGAAGTTTTCCAGACAGTGGTTTAATTTTTAAAGCTGTTCCCGGAATTGCTGGGTTTTTTGCATCCGGGGGGGTTTTGACTACCACAAAAGGGGCTAGGTTTTTGGGTTTCTCGACCTTTTCTGCTAAAATTCCCTACGTCATTTGAGGCAAAAGCAGTTTTGTGCAAACAAGTGAACTCTGCAAGTCCCGGCCAAAACCCCCCCCTTTTGCCTGTTTTCCCCTGTTAAAATCTGTAAGGTTGTAACCTGGGGTCATACTTCGTTGTCCAAAAATGATCCTTTATGTGGGTTTCAGGGGAAAAACGCGAAAATTGCCTTTGCCTCCCGCAAAGAGTCCCCGGGATGAAAGGTATTTTGTTGTTTTTTGCGGCTTTTTACCCTGTTTAAATTTTCAAAAAAAGGGAATTTTTTTCGGAATTTGGGGGTATTGTTGGTATGGGGGGGGATTTTTTTTCCCGGGATTAGTATCTGTATTGTTGGGGTTTTTGGGGGTGGAGGGCCCCCAACGACTGTGGGTTCCCCTCCCGGAAGGGTGGATTTGGGTTTTTACGTTTTGCCTTTTTCCCGCCAGTTTTTTTTCCTGGCACTAAAAAACCTTCCCCCTTAGAGGCTGTGGCTACCCAGGTTTTTCCCCTGGCCCGGATTTTTTTGTATCTTTTTGTCCCCCTTTTGATGGTATGCCTGGCAATTTAAGTTATAGCACCAAATCTTTCCTGTATGAAAAGGGCCAAAATTTCAGGGAAAAAAACTTACAGGGAAGGGGAGTTTGATTTTTTCCCGTTTTTCATATTGGGGGCCCTGGCCCTTTTTTTTGGGTGGGGTTCATAGTTGCATGTCCCCTTGTTTTTCCAAAAATTTCCCCGCCCGAATTTCCAAGTGGCATTGTATGGTTTACAGGCTTTTGGGTTTTCCCCTTTTTGGGTTTCTGTGATGATTCCCGTTTGGGGCATGTTTCCCCGTTTACTTTTGCCTCCCTAGCACCAACAATGGAGCTCCCAACCCTTTTTTTTTGGTAATTTATCCCCCACTATTGTTTTTGGGGGTCCTCTTGTTTGCTATTTCCCGCGGATTTTAGTTTGCAATATTGGTTTTAAATTTTTTCTTTGACTTTAATTGTTTCCCTATATGGCTCCTGTCCCCTATGAGGTCATTTAAAATGTATTTTCCCTTTCCCGCGTATTTCCCCCACTACCTGGCCAAAAAACTCCAGCTTCACCATTCTGTCCCCCAGGGGAAAAATCTCCCAGGCCTTTACCATTACTGGTCTCCCAGGACAGCACCCCCAGCTTTTACCCCCTTACGTCTCCCCGGACAGCACCCCCAGCTTTACCATTTCTGTCTCCCCGGAAGCACCCCCTTTCCCGCTTCACCCCTTTCTGTTCCCCGGGCAGCACCTCCGCTTTAATTACTGTCTTTCCCCGGAAGCCCTATCAGCCCCACATTTACTGATACCCGGGGCCCTCACCTCCAGGCCCTTTCAGTTTGTGACTACATGGCCCGTTTCAAGGGCCCGTCCCTTTAGCCCAGACCCTTTTTTTGTTTTCCCTCTGTTGTAGGGGAAAACTTTTCCCGGTTTTTTATGAAAAAGCAGCTTTGATGTTGTCCCCTTTTAAACCTTGTGATTTTAGTCCACAATTTTCCCATTTGGGGATACCCAAAAAAAACTTTCTTTTTAATATGCTTGTAGCTAGTTTGGGAAAAATCTGCACAAGGGGCCCTGACAAAACCAAAATTTTCCCCAAAAAAAAGACAAAATTTATTTCCCCCTGGAAGGGCCCCGTTTTTTTTTGACCCGACCAAGACTACAACGGGTTATTTGATTTGAAAGGTTGATTTACTGCAATTATACTAGAAAAACCCTTGATTTTATTTAATAAACCCTTAAATGAAGCTCTAGCTATTTGTATTTTTTTCTAACCCCTTTTTATATATTGGGGACAGTTACCGTCAGTTCCCGATTTTTTAAAAATTTTTGGGGTTTTTAGGGCGCCCCACAACCCCCAAAATTTTCATTCTGCTTTATTGTCCAAAGAAAAATGTTTGAAAAACCCGGGCCCCGGGGTTTGGACCCGTTTAAGGGGGTTTGGACCCTTCCCCCCAAATGTTTTACACCCAAACAGCTAGTAAGGGATATTGGGGGCGAAATGGGGGTTTTTTTGATTGGGCTTTGGAATGGGGTAATTTAGGTATTGGTCCATGATTTAGGGGGGCTCCCCAGTGACAAATCATGTTATATAAATTTAAAGTAAAAAAGGGTTCCTGGTACTCGGACACAGCAATTTTGGTATGTTGTAAGTAAAAAACCATCCTCACCAGGCGACGTGGAGTTGCCTTTGTTAGTGCTGCTCAAATTCATAATTATGAAAAAGGGAAAGTTGCAGCATCTGCCTTGTTTAGCATTAAAACAAACAAAGTCCCCTCCCTTGGGTATATTTGTTTTCCCTTTAAATTTTTCCCGTGTGGTTTTGGGAAAATTGTCATAGCTAGATTTTAGCAAACCCCAAACACTGGGCTAACTCATTTGCCCTATGCAAAAGGGGTGAGGGGGCCGATCTGCCCAGTTTGTTAACCCCTTTAAATTTTATTTATGTCCCTCCCGGCCCCGGGTAAGTGGGGTGTGAGCATTGAGACCCTTGACAAAAATTTGTAGATGAATGGTTAGGGGAAAACCCAATGTTGATTTTTTTAGACACATGTGGGGAACTCTTGGGTAAATCTTTATTTGGAAAGGGAAAAGGTTTTGCCCAACAGGGCTCCCTCGTCCCCCACAAAAGGGGAAGAATCTTGAAGAACAGGGGAGAATGAGGGAATCAGTCCCCCAACCTTGAGTCGTGTGGTCGTCCATCAAACTTGCATTTTTAAAACGGATTAAAGTTTGGAGAAAGGGGCTTTTAAACCGTTGGCAGGAGAGGTGCAGCAGTCTTTGGTCGTGTAACCCTTTGTTCAGTGTTTTAAATAGGTTGTGCCCAAGGGAAATTTGGCAAGCGAAGAATTTCCCAAATATTAAAAATCCCAAAAAAGTTTTCAGTGGGCCCGACAGGGTTTTTAGATGAATGGTTTGAGAAAATACATGTTGAAAATTAGACACATGTGAACTCTGGGTACCCCTTTTTTGAGGGGGGCGTTTCGGGCCCCACCCGTGGCTCCTTTAGTCCCCAAAAAAGGGGAATCTTGGGAAAAACAGGGAAAGGGAATGAGGGTTAAAAGTCCCTCAACCTTTAGTCGATGTTGGGCAGCCATCAATTTTTGTAGAAAACGGGATACGTGCTGAAAGGAGCTTTTTAAACCCTTTGGGAGGAGAGGGAGCGCAGTCATAGGTCGGTTTTAACCCTTTGGTTTAATGTTGAAGTAAAGGGGGTGCCAAGGGTTTTGGGAAGCGAAGGGAATTTCCCCAAATATTAAGATCCAAGAAGTTGCCCCGTGTCTGAAGGTTTGTTTGATGAAAGGTTCAGAGAACCCCACATGTTGTAAATTGACAATGTGCAACCTTGGGTATCTTTATTGAAAGGGAAAAGTTTCGCCACCCCGTGGCTCCATTTAGTCCACACCAAAAGGGAATCTTTAAAAAAAGGAGGAGAATGAAAGGGAATCAGTCCCTCCAAAACCCTTTAGTCGTGGGTCAGGCCAAACAACTTGAAAGAATACGGCATACGTGTGGAAAAAGGAAGTTTATAAACCCTTTGGGAGGAGAGGTGGCAGCATAGGTCGGTTTTAAAATTTGGGTTTAAAGTTTTAGTAGGTCGTGCCCCAAAAAAATTAGGCCAAACGAAAAATTCCCAAGAAATTTGATCCCAAAATTTTCGGGGGTTGACAGGTTTGTGATGAAAGGTTTTAGAGAAACCCCAAAGTTTGAAAAATTAGGACACTGGAACCTTTGGGGCTTTATTGGGGGGAAAAGTTTCGCCAAACAGGGCTCCAAACAGTCATTCATTACAAAAACCGTTTAGACACCCGCAAATTTTTGGGATCTTTAAAAACTTGGGGAATTTTTCGCTTGCCCAATTCTTGGGGACGACCCCCACTTCAAAATTGAACCCAAAAGTTTCACGACCTATGACTGCAGCACCCCCTCCTGCCAAAGGTTTAAAGCTCCTTCTCAGCCCCTATGCCGTTTTTCTATTTAAGAAATTTATGGATGACCAAAATTTGCCCCAAGGTTGAGGGGCTGATTACCCCTTTCCTTTCCCGTTTTCAAGATTCTCCTTTGTGTGGCTGATGGGGCCCCCTGTGTGGCGAAACGTTTCCTCAAAAAAGATACCCAAGAGTTGCACATGTGTCTTTAAATTTTTCAACATTGACAAATGTTCCCCGGGCGGTTTGCCGCAGCTCTGTCATCGCTCTTTTGGGAGCCAAAACAAGGGGCAGTTTTGGAAAAGGGCCCCGCATTTCAGGGGTTTCGATGGTTTCTATAGGCAGGCCTAGTCTGCGAGCAGTACGTTTCCCCCTGTTCGAAGTTTTTGAAATTGTAATTTGGTTTTTGATTTTATAAGACTTTTTTGATTATTATGGAAGTCATTTGGATTTAGAGTAGGGGGAGGTTTTTAGAGGGGGCTCTAAAAAGGTTTTGATAGCTCACAAGGGGATTGTTAAAAGTTCCCACAGAGGTTTTCATTTAAGGAATTTATCCAGTCGTCACATGGCAAAAAGTCATCCCTGTTTTTCAGGGGAAACATTTTAAAAACATTTCCGTTTGAATATCCCCCCAGGGAGAATAGTATTCCAATATCTAGAGAGGTTAGCCTTGGGAAAATGTCAGACGCTAAATTGGGTTTCAAAGGGGAAAAACCCCCAGCTGGCAGAAGTAAAGTTGAAGCCCAAAACACAGATCCCAAAGGGCACCTCCATAATATGTGTGGGTTCAAGGTCACCTACAATTTGCACATTTTTCATGGGGCCGTTTAAGAGTGACAAAGGGTTTATTGCCCTTACGATTCCAAAAATGGAAAAGTTTCCAAAGCTTTTGGGGTCTCGCATTATTTAAAACCCCAAAAATGGGGAGTAGGTTCAGGGTGAGCACAAGTTGGGGGCTCCCCAAATAATTAAACTTATCAGCAGGGCGTACAAAATTAAATTTGGGTTTAGAGCAGTAGGTCGCGCCCCAAATTTTTGGGGCCCGATCGAAATTTGAAATTTTAAAAATTTCATTGTTATGCTAAAGAAATTTTTAAACTTTAAAAGTTCTTTTTGAAATATCATTTGTACTTCAAGTTGTAATTTGTTTACTGTAAAAATTTTTTCCACTGAAAAATATCATTTGGGGTTTGTTAATTTTGAAGTTAATTTTAAGGGGTTGGCCCTAATGCTGTGCATACAAGGGGGTTTTGGGCCCGTACACCCAAACTACTATATTTCTTTGTACAACTAGTTTCATGTCCCAAAAAAAATAAAATAAATAAATTTCTCTAGTATTAATTTGTCTGTAAACCATTTAATTTAGTCTTCCCCTAATGCCAAAAGTTATCTTATTGTAATAAAAATCCATTTTAATGTCATCTTGCAAGGAAAAAAAAAAATTTTTTATTTGCATTTGTAATGAACCCTTAAAATTTTTATTCTGAAAAAAAAATAGTGAAATTGTTCCCCCAGTTATGAATTTTAAAACCCATTATTTAAACTCACCCGGTGCAGCTTTTATTTAAATTATGACAGTTTTAAAAAAGGGAAAGCTGGGATATTTTTCCCGAATTTAAAAATTTTTTTCAACAGTGAATTTTTGAGGGGAAAGGGGGGGGTTTATGAGTCACATGTTGAATTTTCAAATGGGGAATGTGGGGGCCCAGATTCTCTGCTATATTATTTTCGCTCTCTTAAGGTAATTTATTGATTTAAAAAAGAAAAAAACTTTTACATTTTCAAGTTGGGGGAGGATGTACGCTAGCCCCTCTGCTATATTATCTGGGTCTCTTAAAGGGAAAAATAAAAGCAGGGGTGTCACTAGCTCACGTTAAGAGACCATACAATAGGGTCAGGGGGCCCGAGACTGTTCAATGCCTCCAGCACACATAAGGGGGATTACCAACAGACCCCTGGCAGTCTTCAAGCTGGCACTGGACAAGCACCTAAAGTCAGTTCCTGATCAGCCGGGCTGTGGCTCGTACGTTGGTTTGCGTGCAGCCAGCAGCAACAGCCTGGTTGATCAGGCGCTGATCCACCAGGAGGCCTGGTCACAGACCGGGCCGCGGGGGCGTTGACCCCCGAAATTCTCTCCAGGTAAACTCCAGGTAAACTCATGCAACTGGATCTGACGAACTGTGCCTCTCTGCCGAGGAGGACTCCTGTTGAGTATCTTTGTTTTATCCCCTGAGATTATTAACCCCAGGTCCTGACACGAGGCTAAAACATGATTAAGAATGTTTTGGGTGTTGGAGAATCCGGTAGTGTGAATCATTATGTCATCAGCAAAACTAACCATATAATGATGGGGCTGGCTAGGCATGGCATTAAGTAAGGCATTAATCAAAATGTTGAAAAGGGTGGGACTAAGCACACCTCCCTGTGCTGTTCCTAATTCAAAATCTTTAGTTACACTTCTATGTCCCTGGAACAACACAGGACGACTTTCTGTTGTGACAGGATAACCTTTAATCCAGCGGAGAAGAAGCCATCCTCCCAACATTCCATCTGGCAAGTTCACTTATTATTACATGTCGGTTGGCTACATCAAAAGCGGATTTAAGGTCAAGGAAGGTAGTGTATGAAGCTGTCAGTGTGGCAGAGTGAGGAGAAAGGTGGTTAATTGCAATGATGCACACTCCTTCATGCATGAAAGCCATGCAACGGGGGTGACAAGAATTCCTTATTCTGTTGCAGACCTGGAGTTTACCTGGAGAGAGTTTCGGGGAGGTCAAACCGCCCCCGCGGCCCGGTCTGTGGGACCAGGCCCCTGGTGGAATCAGCGCCTGATCAACCAGGCTTTTGCTGCTGGCTGCACCGAAACAAGTGCGATGCCAGAGCCAGGCTGGATCAGGAACTGACTTTTGGTTGCTTGTCCGTGCCAGCTTGAAGACTGCAAGGGGTCTGTTGGTAATCCCCTTATGTGTGCTTGGGAGCAGTTGAACAGTCTCGGGCCCTGCAACTTATGTATGTCTCTTTACGTGCTAGTGACACCCCTGCTTTTCATTGGGGGGGTTGGTGGCCATCGTCTGCCAGTTCTTTTGCTTTCGTAGTGAGTGATTTTCAGTTGTACAAGTTCGGTACTAGTCCCTCTAGGATTTTCCAGGTGTTTTTAATCACATGTATCTCTCCTCCTGCGTTCCAGGAATACAGGTTTAGAAACCTCAAGCGCTCCCAGTAATTGAGGTGTTTTATCTCCGTTATGCGCGCCGTGAAAGTTCCTGTACATTTTCTAGGTCGGCAATTTCACCTGCTTGAATGGTGTGTTTTAGAGTGCAGCAATATTCCAGCCTGATAGAACAAGTGACCTGAAGAGTGTCATCATGGGCTTGGCCTCCCTTGTTTTGAAGGTTCTCATTATCCATCCTGTCATTTTTCTAGCAGATGCGATTGATTACAATGTTAGTAAGTGAGTAAGTAAAGTAAGTAAATTTATTTCAGGGTATTACACAAATACAGTTACATAGAATTATCATACATAGCAGCATATGTGTAGAGAACCTAGGATAACCCAAAAAAGTCAGACAGAGTGACTTATTTCCATTGGGGTCCTTGAAGGTGAGATCCTCCGACATTATCACTCCCATGGTCTTGACGTTGGTGTTTGCTCTATTTGTGGCCAGAATAGAATTTGTTTTGTACTCTGAATGAAGGATTTAATTTCCTCTTGTTTACCATATCTGAGTAATTGAAATTTCTCATCGTTGAATTCATAATTGTTTTCTGCAGCCCACTGAAAAAGATTTGGTTGAGTCCGCCTGGAGCCTTGCATTGTCTGCAATGGAAGACACTGTCTTGCAGATTCGGGTGTCATATGCAAAGGAAGGACACGGGTGCTGTGGCTGACCATCCTTGTTATTGTCGGATATGAGGATGAGGAACAAGATGGGAGCTAGTACTGTGCCTTGTGGAACAGAGCTTTTCATACCGTAGCTGGCCTCGGACTTTACTCTGTTGACGAATACTCTCTGTGTTTGTTAGTGAGGAAATTATAGATCCTCGGACCGAACTTTATCTGTTATTTCCCTTTAGCCGCGCATTTTGTGCGGCTATTTACGCCATGGTCACAATTGTCCGAAGGCTTTGCAAAAGTCTGTATTATATTACATCTGCATTCTTTTTGTCTTCTAGTGATTTAGGACCTTGTCGTAGTGATATCCAGTAGTTGAGAACAGACAGAGCGACCTGTTCTAAAACCATGTTGCCCTGGGTTGTGTAACTGATGGGTTTCTAGATGGGTGGTGATCTTGTTTTCTTAGGACCATTCAAAGATTTTTATGATGGGGATGTTATGCTATTGGTCTGTAGTTCTTTGCTGTTGCTTTACTGCCCCCTTTGTGCGTTTCGAGTGGGGGCTATGTCTGTTGTTTTTTAGTAACTGAGGGACGACCCCCGTGTCCATGCACCCTCTCCATTGGATGGAAAAGGCTCGTGATAGGGCGCTTCTGCAGTTCTTGATGACACAGTGTTCCTGAGTCTGGCCTGGGCAGAGGTGCATGGGCATGTCATTTATCGCCTGTTCGAAGTCATTGGCGTCCAGGTAACATCGGATAGGCTTATTGTTAATCAATTTTGTGGCTCTTCATAAAAAAATTCATTTTGGTCTTCGACTCTCTCTCATCTGGGTTAGCGGCTTGCTAAAACGTGAGTCATATTGGGAATGAGTGAGTAGTGCCTCACTCATTTCATTGCTTGTCATCTGTGTAGGACCCATCATGTTTAAGTATGGGGCCAATACTGGGACGTTGTTCTCGTTTTGATTTGGCATAGGAGAAGAAATTACTTTGGGTTTCTTTTCGATTTCATTTATGGCTTTTGTTTCTTACCCGCGATTCTGACCCTAAAGGATTTTTTTTAGCTTAAGTTCGATGCTTGCTATTTCTCTGCCCAGTGTCTCCCTGCGCATTTCAGATATATTGACCTCTTTTAGCTGCTCTGTTATTTTTTTTCCGTCGCCTGTAAAGGGAGCGCCTGTCTCTTTCTATTTTAAACTCTACTCCTCCTTTTTTTAAAGAGGAATAAGCCTTGTGCATACACGAGTGCCACCGATTTTAATCTGTTCTAGGCATAAGTTTGGGTCTGTGTTGTTTTGGGTATATTTTCCCCAGCTTATATCGGTTAGGACTTGGTTTATTGGTCCCACTTTATGTTTTTGTTATTGAAGTTAAATTTGGTGAATGCCCCCTCTGACTAGTCTCATTTTGTGGGTCTGGGGCTCCCGCATACATGTCTGAACCTCATTTGTTGTGATCTGAGTATTATTGTTTTTGATATGGTGACATTTCTTATCAGATCATCATTGTTAGTGAATATGAGGTCTAGTGTATTCTCCAGTTTTGTAGGCTCTTTATTTGCTGGTTTAAATTGAATTTTGTGCAGAGTTTTAAAGCTCGTGTGAGTGTGAGTTTTCATCAGAGCTGCCTCCTGGGGTTATTACTGCAACAATATTATTTGCTATATTCCTCCATTTTAGGTGCCTTAAGTTGAAATCCCCCAGGAGCAGATGTTTGGGTGCAGGGCTGGAAGATTTTCCCGACAGTGGTCAATTTTTAACAGCTGTTCCTGGAATTGCTGGGATGTTGCATCCGGAGGCTTTTAGACTACCACAATGACTAGGTTTTGGTTCTCGACCTTTACTGCTAAAACTTCCACTACGTCATTTGAGGCATTTTAAACAGTTCTGTGCAAACAAGTGACTCTGCAATGTACAGGCCAACCCCCCCTTTTGCCTGTTCACTCTGTCACATCTGTATTGGTTGTAACCTGGGATCCATACTTCGTTGTCCAAGTGATCCTTTATGTGGGTCTCAGTGAAAGCCCGCGAACATTGCCTTTGCCTCTGCAAGCAGTCCACGGATGAAAGGTATTTTGTTGTTTGTTGCTGGCTTTAGACCTGTATATTTCCCAAAGAAGAATGTTATCGGACTGGTGGTATTGTTGGTACTGGGGGGGATTTTTTTTCCGGCATTATTTATCTGTATTCTGTTGGTTGGTGTGGAGGCCATCGGACTGTGGTTCCACCCCAGGTTTGACTGGATTTGGGTGTACGTTTCTGCCATTTCCTGCCAGTTTTTTTCCTTCTGGCACTAAAAAACCTCTCCCTCTTGAGGGGCTGTGGCTACCCAGGTTTTCCCATGGCCTGGATGTTTTGTATCTTTTTGTCCCCTTTAGATGGTATGCCTGGCAATTTAAGTTATAGCACAGTTTTCCTGTACTGAAGAGGTACATTTTTCAGGGTGAAAAGCTTACAGAAGGGAGTTTGCATTTTCCTGTGTCATATGGGCATGGCATTTCTAGGGTGGTCATAGTTGCATGTCCCATCTGTTTTTCCAGATTTCCCATGCAGCAGATACCAAGTGATAGTATGTGCACAGGCTTGGTTTCCGCTTGCCTTGGGTTTCTGTGACTGTATTCCCCGTTGGTGCATGTTCCAGTCTTACTTCTGTCCTCCCTAGCACCAACAAGGAAACTCCACCAGTTGTTTTGGTAATTTATCCTCACTTTGCTATTGGAGTCCTCTTGTTTCTATTTCCTGCGGTATTTTTTAGTTTTGAATATGGTTTTTTTATCTTTCTTTGAACTTCACTTGTTTCCCTACTATGGCTCCTGTCCCCTAGAGGTCATTTATATGTATTTCCTCCTGCGTTTTAATTCCCGACTACCCGGACAAAATCTCCAGCTTCACCATTACTGTCTCCCAGGACAGTATCTCCAGCTTCACCATTTTCTGTCTCCCGGACAGCACCTCCAGCTTCAACCCTTACTGTCTCCCCCCGGACAGCACCTCCAGCTTCACCCTTTCTGTCTCCCAGGACAGCACCTCCAGCTTCACCATTTCTGTCTCCCAGGACAGCACCTCCAGCTTCACCATTACGTCTCCCAGGGGCAGCCCCATCAGCCCACATTTACTGACTACCAGGACACACCCCCAGCCTTACAGTTTGGACTAAAATGGCCAGTATAAGGGCAGTACCATTTAGCCCGACTTTTTATGTTCCCTTCTGTTGTAGAAAGCTTCCAGGTTTTCTTGAAAGCAGCTTTGATGTTGTCCTCTTTTAATACCCTTGTTGTGATTTTAGTCCACGATTTTCCTCATTTGGGCATACCCAAAAACACTTCTTCTGTTTTATACTGTTGTAGTAGTTTGGGATATATGAACAAGGGGCGGGCACCAATTTCCACACTAAAAAAAATGACATTTATCCAGGTGGAAGGCCCGTTTGTTTGACTCTGACCACAGACTACACACGGCTTCATAATGATTTGAATGGTTGATTTACTGCAATTCTACTAGCAACCTCTTGAATATTATATTAATAACCTTAAATGAAGCTCTAGCTATTTGTATTTCTGTTTCTAACTCTTTTTATATATTGGACAGCTTACCGTCACGTTCCTGATTTTTAATGTTTGTGTTTATAGGGCGCTACAACCCCATCCATTTACAGTCTGCTTTATTGTCCAACGAAACTGTTTGAAACCAGTCCCGGGTTCGGACCAGTCAAGGGTTCGGACCATCCTTTCAAATGTTTTACACAAGCAGCTAGTAAGGGATATTGGGCGAAATGAGTTTTGTTGATTGGGCTTTGGAATGGGAATAATGAGGCTATTGGTCCATGATTTAGGGAGCTCCCCAGTTGACAACTCATTTTATTATAATTCAAGTTAAAGGATTACCTGGTACTCGCGACACAGCAATCGAGTATGTTGTAAGTAATACCATCCTCACCAGGGACGTGGAGTTGCCCTTAGTTAGTGCTGCTTCAAGTTCAAATTAGTGAGGAAAATTGTTGCAGTATCTGCCTTGACTGAGCATAAAAGCAAAACAAGTCTCTCCCTTGCATCATATTTGTCCATTAATTTTGCCTGTGTGGTACTGGGAGTTTGTCATAGCTAGATGTAGCAGCCCAAGCACTGACTAACTCATTCGCCCTATGCCAAGGGATTGAGGTGCGCGATCTGCCCAGTTCTGTTTACCCTTATCTATTTATGTTCCCTCATGCCCGCCTAAGATGGGGTGTGAGCATTGAGGACCTTGACAAATTTGTAGATGAATGTTTTTAGAGAACCGACATGTTGATAAATTAGAACATGTGCAATTTTGGGTATCTTTTATGAGGAAAATACGTTTCGCCACACAGTGGCTCCATCAGTCCAACACAAAGGAGATCTTGAAGACAGGAGGATATGAGGTAATCAGTCCCTCAACCTTGAGTCGATGTGTTCAGTCCATCATCTTGCATAAGAATACGGCATACGTGCTGAGAAAGGAGTTATAAACCGTTGGCAGGAGAGGTGCAGCAGTCATAGGTCGTTGTAACATTTGTCAGTGTTGAAGTAGGTTGTGCCAAGAAATTAGGCAAGCGGAAGTTGAATTCCCAAATATTAGATCCCAAGAATGTTGCGTGTTGACAGGTTTGTAGATGAATGGTTCAGAGAATGACATGTTGATAAAATTAGACACATGTGCAAACTCTTGGTATCTTTATTGAGGAAACGTTTCGCCACACAGTAGGCTCTCATCAGTTCCACACAAAGGAGAATCTTGAAGAAAGGAGGAGAATGATGTAATCAGTCCTCAACCTTGAGTCCGATGTGGTCAGTCCATCAATCTTGAATTGGAATACGGCATACGTGCTGGTAGGCTTATAAAACCGTTGGCAGGAGAGGTGCTGCAGCAGTCATAGGTCGTGTAAACATTTGTTAATGTTGATACGTTGAAGTAGGTCGTGCCCAAGGAATTAGTCAATGGAAGAATTCCCAAGTATTAGATCCCAAGATGTTGCAGTGTCTGACTGGTTTGTGATGAATGTTCAGAGAATCGGAATGTTGATAAAAATAGGACAATGTGCAACTCTTGGGTATCTTTATGAGGAAACGTTTCGCCCACACAGTGGCTCCTCAGTCCACCACAAAGGGAGAATCTTTGAGAACAGGAGGAGAATGAGTAATCAGTCCCTCAACTGAGGTCCGATGTGGTCAGTCCATCAATCTTGAATAGAATACGGCATACGTGCTGAGAAGGAGCTTATAAACGTTGGCAGCGAGAGGTGCGGCAGTCGTAGGTCGTGTAACATTTTTTTCGTTCATTGTTGAAGTAGGTCGTTGCCCAAGAATTAGGCAAGCGAAGGAATTCCCAAGTATTAAAGATCCCAAAGAAGAGTTGAGTGTCTGACAGGTTTGTAGGTGAAATGGTTCAGAGTGAACCGACATTGTTGATAAATTTAGACACATGTGCAACTCTTGGGTATCTTTATTGAGGAAACGTTTCGCCACACAGTGGCTCCATCAGTCCATTCATCTACAAACCTGTCAGACACTGCAACTTCTTGGGATCTTAATACTTGGGAATTCTTCGCTTGGACCTATTCTTGGGCACGACCTACTTCAACATTGAACAAATGTTACACGACCTATGACTGCTGCACCTCTCCTGCCAACGGTTTATAAGCTCCTTCTCAGCACGTATGCCGTATTCTATTCAAGATTGATGGACTGACCACATCGACTCAAGGTTGAGGGACTGATACCTCTTTTCTCCTCCTGTTCTTCAAGATTCTCCTTTGTGTGGACTGAATGGAGCAGCACTGTGTGGACCGAAACGTTTCCTCAATAAAGATACCACAAGAGTTGCACATGTGTCTAATTTATCAACATTGACAATTGTTCCCAGTGGTTGCCGCAGCTCTGTCATACGCTCTCTGGCAGCAGCAAGGGCAGTTGGAAGAGCCTCAGCATTTCAGGGGTACGATGGTTTCTATAGCTAGGGGCTAGTCTGCGGAAGCAGTACGTTTCAATGTTCGAAGTTAGAATCATTGAATAGGATGATTTTTTATAAGACTTATGATTATTATGGAGTCATTTGGATTTAGAGTAGTAGGAGGTTTCAGAGGCGGCTCTAAGAAGTTCTGAATACTGCTCACAAAGGTCATGTTAAAAGTCTCGACGGAGGTACACTTCATAGGAATTATACCCAGTCAGGTCACATGTGCAAACAAAGTCATCATGTTGATCAGGGGAAAACATTAAGACATTTCGTTTGAAATATCCCACCAGGGAGAAATAGTTGATCACACTAATATCTAGAGAGGTTAGCCTTGGGAAATGGATCAGTCCTATATCTGTTACAATGGAAGACTCACTGCTTGGCAGATGTAATGTTGAAGCCAGGCACAGATCAAGGGACACCTCCCATAGATAATGTGTGGGTTCAAGTCACCTACAAATTTGCACATTTCATGGACTGTTTAAGAGGAAACAGATTGATTGCCATTACGATTACCAACTGAGAGTATTTCCAATGCTTTTTGTGTCTCGCATTTATATCACCAATAATG
Source organism: Cherax quadricarinatus (assembly GCF_026875155.1). Lineage (NCBI taxonomy): Eukaryota > Metazoa > Arthropoda > Malacostraca > Decapoda > Parastacidae > Cherax > Cherax quadricarinatus. The sequence continues at coordinate 44,703,517 of NC_069427.1, forward strand.
AGGTAGGTTCAGACTGAGCACAAGTTGGGAGCTCCAAGTAATTAAACTTATCAGCAGGAGGTAAAGTTAAAATATGTGAGAGCATTTAGGTCGCTCCCAATTCTTAGGCTGATCAGATTCGATTATATTATACCTTGTTATGCTACGAATTTGTACAACTTCTAATGTTTATTCTTTTTTGAAATACTCATTTGTACTTCAAGTTGTAATTTGTTTAATGTAAGTGAGATGTTGTTTTTACCACTGAATATATCAGTGCTTAGTTAATGTGAAGATAATTTTTAAGGGTGGCATAATGCTGTGCATACAGGGCTTTTGGATGTACACCCAATACTAGATTTCTTGACAACTATGATGTCATGTCCAAATAAAATAAATAAATAAATTTCTCTAGTATTAAGTAGTCTGTAAGCCATTTAATTTAGTCTTCCCATAATGCCAATGCTTACTCATTATTGTAATCACATAATTTCAATGTCATCTTGCAAGGAAATAAAAATTTGTATTTGCATTTGTAATGAACCATTTAGAAATTTTGATTCTGAAAAAATAAATAGTGAGTTGTTCACACAGTTATGAATATAATCCCATAAACATCACAGTGCAGCTTATATGTAGTTATGATCAGTTAAAATAGGGAAAGCTGCGGATATTTTTCCAGAATAAAAAATTCTTGCAACAGTGAATGTTGATGAAGGAGGTTGATGACGTCACATGTTGACATTTTCAAGTGGAGGAATGTGGCGCTAGATTCTCTGCTATATTATCTCGCTCTCTTAAGGTAATTTATTGACTTAACACAAGAAACACTTGACATTTTCAAGTGTGGAGGAATGTAGCGCTAGACTCTCTGCATTATTATCTGGC
>NC_069427.1:44704883-44744883 GCF_026875155.1 Cherax quadricarinatus
GAAAAATGTACGGGGAGCCCCAGACCGAAAAAATGAGCTTTACGGGGGGAGCATTCACCAAATTCAATTCAATAACAAAAACATAAAGTGGGACCAAGTAAACCAAGTCCTAACCGATATAAGCTGGGAAGATATACTAAGCAACACAGACCCAAACTTATGCCTAGAACAGATTAACTCGGTGGCACTCGATGTATGCACAAGCTTATTCCTCTAAGAAAAAGGAGGAGTAGATGTAAAATAGAAAGAGACAGGCGCTCCCTTTACAGGCGACGGAAAAGAATAACAGAGCAGCTAAAAGAGTCAATATATCTGAAATGCGCAGGGAGACACTGGTCAGAGAAATAGCAAGCATCGAACTTAAGCTAAAAGAATCCTTTAGAGTCAGGAATCGCGGGAAGAACTAAAAGCTATAAATGAAATCGAAAGAAACCCAAAGTATTTCCTTCTCCTATGCCAAATCAAAATCGAGAACAACGCCCAGTATTGGCCCCATACTTAAACAAGATGGGTCCTACACAGATGACAGCAAGGAAATGAGTGAGCTACTCAAGTCCCAATATGACTCAGTTTTAGCAAGCCGCTAACACAGACTGAGAGTCGAAGATCAAAATGAATTTTTTATGAGAGAGCCACAAAATTTGATTAACACAAGCCTATATCCGATGTTATCCTGACGCCAAATGACTTCGAACAGGCGATAAATGACATGCCATGCACTCTGCCCCAGGGCCAGACTCATGGAACTCTGTGTTCATCAAGAACTGCAAGAAGCCCCTATCACGAGCCTTTTCCATCCTATGGAGAGGAGCATGGACACGGGGGTCGTCCCTCAGTTACTAAAAACAACAGACATAGCCCACTCCACAAAGGGGGCAGTAAAGCAACAGCAAAGAACTACAGACCAATAGCACTAACATCCCATATCATAAAAATCTTTGAAAGGGTCCTAAGAAGCAAGATCACCACCATCTAGAAACCCATCAGTTACACAACCCAGGGCAACATGGGTTAGAACAGGTCGCTCCTGTCTGTCTCAACTACTGGATCACTACGACAAGGTCCTAAATGCACTAGAAGACAAAAAGAATGCAGATGTAATATATACAGACTTTGCAAAAGCCTTCGACAAGTGTGACCATGCGTAATAGCGCACAAAATGCGCGCTAAAGGAATAACAGGAAAAGTCGGTCGATGGATCTATAATTTCCTCACTAACAGAACATAGAGAGTAGTCGTCAACAGAGTAAAGTCCGAGGCAGCTACGGTGAAAAGCTCTGTTCCACAAGGCACATACTAGCTCCCATCTTGATCCTCATCCTCATATCCGACATAGACAAGGATGTCAGCCACAGCACCGTGTCTTCCTTTGCAGATGACACCCGAATCTGCATGACAGTGTCTTCCATTGCAGACACTGCAAGGCTCCAGGCGGACATCAACCAAATCTTTCAGTGGGCTGCAGAAAACAATATGAAGTTCAACGATGAGAAATTTCAATTACTCAGATATGGTAAACATGAGAAATTAAAATCTTCATCAGAGTACAAAACAAATTCTGGCCACAAAATAGAGCGAAACACCAACGTCAAAGACCTGGGAGTGATTATGTCGGAGGATCTCACCTCAAGGACCATAACATTGTATCAATCGCATCTGCTAGAAAAATGACAGGATGGATAATGAGAACCTTCAAAACTAGGGAGGCCAAGCCATGATGACACTCTTCAGGTCACTTTTCTATCTAGGCTGGAATATTGCTGCACTCTAACAGCACCTTTCAAGGCAGGTGAAATTGCCGACCTAGAAAATGTACAGAGAACTTTCACGGCGCGCAAAACGGAGATAAAACACCTCAATTACTGGGAGCGCTTGAGGTTTCTAAACCTGTATTCCCTGGAACGCAGGAGGGAGAGATACATGATTATATACACCTGGAAAATCCTAGAGGGACTAGTACCGAACTTGCACACGAAAATCACTCACTACGAAAGCAAAAGACTTGGCAGACGATGCACCATCCCCCCAATGAAAAGCAGGGGTGTCACTAGCACGTAAGAGACCATACAATAAGTGTCAGGGGCCCGAGACTGTTCAACTGCCTCCCAGCACACATAAGGGGGATTACCAACAGACCCCTGGCAGTCTTCAAGCTGGCACTGGACAAGCACCTAAAGTCAGTTCCTGATCAGCCGGGCTGTGGCTCGTACGTGGTTTGCGTGCAGCCAGCAGCAACAGCCTGGTTGATCAGGCGCTGATCCACCAGGAGGCCTGGTCACAGACCGGGCCGCGGGGGCGTTGACCCCCGAAATTCTCTCCAGGTAAACTCCAGGTAAACTCATGCAACTGGATCTGACGAACTGTGCCTCTCTGCCGAGGAGGACTCCTGTTGAGATCTTTGTTTTATCCCCTGAGATTATTAACCCCAGGTCCTGACACGAGGCTAAAACATGATTAAGAATGTTTTGGGTGTTGGAGAATCCGGTAGTGTGAATCATTATGTCATCAGCAAAACTAACCATATAATGATGGGGCTGGCTAGGCATGGCATTAAGTAAGGCATTAATCAAAATGTTGAAAAGGGTGGGACTAAGCACACCTCCCTGTGCTGTTCCTAATTCAAAATCTTTAGTTACACTTCTATGTCCCTGGAACAACACAGACGACTTTCTGTTGGACAGGTAACCTTTAATCCAGCGGAGAAGCCATCCTCCAACATCCATTCTGGCAAGTTCACTAATTATTACATGTCGGTTGGCTACATCAAAAGCGGATTTAAGGTCAAGGAAGGTAGTGTATGAGCTGTCAGTGTGCAGAGTGAGAAAGGTGGTAATGCAATGATGCACACTCCTTCCATGCATGAAGCCATGCAACCGGGGTGACAAGAATTCCTTAATTCTGTGCATACCTGGAGTTTACCTGGAGAGAGTTTCGGGGGTCAACGCCCCCGCGGCCCGGTCTGTGACCAGGCCTCCTGGTGGATCAGCGCCTGATCAACCAGGCTGTTGCTGCTGGCTGCACGCAAACCAACGTACGAGCCACAGCCCGGCTGATCAGGAACTGACTTTAGGTGCTTGTCCAGTGCCAGCTTGAAGACTGCCAGGGGTCTGTTGGTAATCCCCCTTATGTGTGCTGGGAGGCAGTTGAACAGTCTCGGGCCCCTGACACTTATTGTATGGTCTCTTAACGTGCTAGTGACACCCCTGCTTTTCATTGGGGGGATGGTGCATCGTCTGCCAAGTCTTTTGCTTTCGTAGTGAGTGATTTTCGTGTACAAGTTCGGTACTAGTCCCTCTAGGATTTTCCAGGTGTATATAATCATGTATCTCTCCCTCCTGCGTTCCAGGGAATACAGGTTTAGAAACCTCAAGCGCTCCCAGTAATTGAGGTGTTTTATCTCCGTTATGCGCGCCGTGAAAGTTCTCTGTACATTTTCTAGGTCGGCAATTTCACCTGCCTTGAAAGGTGCTGTTAGAGTGCAGCAATATTCCAGCCTAGATAGAACAAGTGACCTGAAGAGTGTCATCATGGGCTTGGCCTCCCTTGTTTTGAAGGTTCTCATTATCCATCCTGTCATTTTTCTAGCAGATGCGATTGATACAATGTTAGTAAGTAAGTAAGTAAGTAAGTAAATTTATTCAGGTATACACAATACAGTTACATAGAATTATCATACATAGCAGCATATGTGTAGAGAACCTAGGATAACCCAAAAAAGTCAGACAGAGTGACTTATTTCCATTGGGGTCCTTGAAGGTGAGATCCTCCGACATAATCACTCCCAGGTCTTTGACGTTGGTGTTTCGCTCTATTTTGTGGCCAGAATTTGTTTTGTACTCTGATGAAGATTTAATTTCCTCATGTTTACCATATCTGAGTAATTGAAATTTCTCATCGTTGAACTTCATATTGTTTTCTGCAGCCCACTGAAAGATTTGGTTGATGTCCGCCTGGAGCCTTGCAGTGTCTGCAATGGAAGACACTGTCATGCAGATTCGGGTGTCATCTGCAAAGGAAGACACGGTGCTGTGGCTGACATCCTTGTCTAGTCGGATATGAGGATGAGGAACAAGATGGGAGCTAGTACGTGCCTTGTGGAACAGAGCTTTTCACCGTAGCTGCCTCGGACTTTACTCTGTTACGACTACTCTCGTGTTTTTGTTAGTGAGGAAATTATAGATCCATCGACCGACTTTTCCTGTTTTTTCCTTTAGCGCGCATTTTGTGCGCTATTACGCATGGTCCCCACTTGTCGAAGGCTTTTGCAAAGTCTTATATATTACATCTGCATTTTTTTTGTTTTCTAGGAAAATTAGGACCTTGTCGTAGTGATCCGTAGTTGGACAACAGGACGACCTTTCTAAACCCATTTCCCCGGGGTTGTTTGAACTGATGGGTTTTAATGGGGGGGACTTTTTCCCCGGGACCTTTTTAAAAGTTTTTTATAAAATTGGGTGTTAGTGCTATTGTCTGTATTCTTTGCTGTTTTTTACCCCCCCTTTGTGGAGTGGGGCATGTCGTTGTTTTTAAACTGGGGGACGACCCCCTGCCATCCCCCTTCCCATAGGAGGGAAAAGGCTCGTGATAGGGCTTCTTGCAGTCTTGATGAACACGAGTTCCATATCTGCCCTGGGCAGGGGGGCAGGGGCAGTCATTTATCGCCTGTTCGAAGTCAGGGGGCGTCGGGATAACATGGGAAGGGCTTGTGTTAATAAAATTTTTTGTGGCTCTCCCCTAAAAAATTCTTTTTGGGTCTTCGCTCTCAGTCGGGTTTTACCTTGCTAAAAACGATTCATATGGGATTTTGAGTGCCACTCTTTTCCCTTTGCTGTCACTGTTGGGCCCCATCTTTTTAAGAGGGCCCAATACGGACTTTTGTTCTCGTTTTGATTTGGCATAGGAGAAAAAATACTTTGGGTTTTTTTTCTTTTCATTTATGGCTTTTAGTTTTTCCCCCCGCATTCCTGACCCCTAAAGGATTTTTTTAGTTTAAAAGTTCGATGCTTGCTATTTTTTTCTGACCAGTGTCTCCCGCGCTTTTTCAATAATTGACCTCTTTTAGCTGCTCGTATTCTTTTCCGTCGCCTGTAAAGGGAGCGCCTGTTCTTTCTATTTACACTACTCCTCCTTTTTTTAAGGAATAAGCCTTGGCATACACGAGTGCCACCAGTTTTAAACTGTTCTAGGCAAATTTGGGTCTGTGTTGCTTTGTATATTTTCCCCGCTTATATCGGTGGACTTGGTTTACTTGGCCCACTTTTTTGTTTTTGTTATTGAAGTTGAATTTGGGAATGCTCCCTCAGACATCTCATTTTGTCGGCTGGGGCTCCAGCATACATTCGAAACCCAAATTATTGTGACTGAGATAAATTTTTTTTGATATGGTGACATTTCTTATCAGATCCATTGTTAGTGAATATGAGGGCTAGTGATTCTCCATCTTTTAGGCTCTATTATTGCGGTTTTAAAAGAATTTTGTGCAGAGATTTAAAAGCTCGTGTGAGTGTGGTTTTTCACAGAGCGCCCCCGGTTTATTACGAACAATATATTTTCATATCCCCATTTTTGGTGCCTTAAGTTAAATCCCCCCGGAGCAAGATGTTGGGCAGGGGCGGAAAATTTTCCCGACAGTTCAATTTTTAACAGCTGTTCCTGGGGAAATTTCTGGGATTTGCATCCGGAGGGGTTTAGCACCACAAAGACTAGGTTTTGGTTCTCGACCTTACGCTAAAACCCCTACGTCTTTGAGGATTAAGCATTCTGTGAAACAAGTGACCGCAAAGTACAGGCCAACCCCCCCCTTTGCCTGTTTTACTCTGTCACTCTGTATAGGTTTTAAAACCCGGGTCCAACTTTTTTGTCCAAGTGATCCCTTTTTTGGGCTCAGTGAAAGCCGCGAACATTGCCTTTTTCCTCTGCAACATCCACGATGAAAGGGATTTTGTTTTTTGTTGCTGGCTTTAGACCCCGTAATTTGCAAAGAAAAGTTATGGACTGGTGGTATTGTTGGTACTGGGGGGGGATTTTTTTCCGCATTAGTATCTGTATCTGTTGGTTGGAGTGGAGGCCTTTCGACTGTGGTTCCACCCCCAGGAATGACTGGATTTGGTGTACGATTTCTGCCATTTCCTGCCAGTTTTTTTTCCTTCCTGGCACTAAAAACCTCTCCCTCTTGATGGCTGTGGCTACCCAGGTTTTCCCATGGCCTGGATGTTTTTTATCTTTTTGTCCCCTTTAGATGGTATTCCTGGCAATTAAAATTATAGCACAGTCTTTCCTGTACTGAAGAGGTACACATTTCAGGTGAAAAAGCTTACAGGAAGGGAGTTTGCATTTTCCTGTTGTTTAAAACGAGCATGGGGATTTTCTAGGTGGGCATAGTTGCATGTCCCATCTGTTTTTCCAGATTTCCCATGCCAGCAGATACCAAGTGCATTGTATGTGCACAGGCTTGGTTTCCGCTTGCCTTGGGTTTCTGTGACTGTAAATTTCCCCGTTGGGGCATGTTTTCCCTGTCTTACTTCTGTCCTCCCTAGCACCAAAAAATGGAGCTCCCACCAGTTTGTTTTTGGTAATTTACCTCACTATTGCTATTGGAGTCCTCTTGTTTGCTATTTCCTGCGGTATTTCTAGTTTGCAATATTGGTTTTATCTTATCTTTGACTTCACTTGTTTCCCTACTATGGCTCCTGTCCCCTATGAGGTCATTTATATGTATTCCTTCCTGCGAAATAATTCCCGACAACCTGGACAAAATCCCAGCTTCACCATTACTGTCTCCCAGGACAGTATCTCCCAGCTTCACCATTACTGTCCCCCAGGACAGCACCTCCAGCTTCACCATTACTGTCTCCCAGGACAGCACCTCCACTTCACCATTTCTGCCCTCCCAGGACAGCACCTCCAGCTTCCCCAAATTTCTGTCTCCCAGGACAGCCCCTTTCCAGCTTCACCATTACTGTCTCCCAGGACAGCCCTATCAGCCCCACATTTACTGACTACCAGGACATCACCTCCAGCCTTACAGTTTGTGACACATGGCCAGTATCAAGGGCAGTCCCATTTAGCCCAGACTTTTTAGTTCCCATCTGTTGTAGAAAGCTTCCAGGTTTTCTATGAAAGCAGCTTTGATGTTGTCCTCTTTTAATACCCTTGTGATTTTAGTCCACAGATTTTCCTCATTTGGGCATACCCAAAAACACTTCTCTGTTTTAATACTGCTTGTAGCTAGTTCTGGGATATTTTGCACAAGGGGGTGACACCAATTTCCACAAAAAAAGACAATTTATCCATGTGGAAGCCCGTTTTTTTTGACTGACCACATACAAACACGGCTTCATAATGATTTGAATGGTTGATTTACTGCAATTCTACTAGCAACCTCTTGAATATTATATTAATAACCTTAAATGAAGCTCTAGCTATTTGTATTTCTGTTTCTAACTCTTTTTATATATTGGACAGCTTACCGTCACGTTCCTGATTTTTAATGTTTGTGTTTATAGGGCGCCTACAACCCCATCCATTTACAGTCTGCTTTATTGTCCAACGAAACTGTTTGAAACCAGTCCCGGGTTCGGACCAGTCAAGGGTTCGGACCATCCTTTCAAATGTTTTACACAAGCAGCTAGTAAGGGATATTGGGCGAAATGAGTTTTGTTGATTGGGCTTTGGAATGGGAATAATGAGGCTATTGGTCCATGATTTAGGGAGCTCCCCAGTGACAACTCATGTTATATAATTCAAGTAAAGGATTACCTGGTACTCGACACAGCAATCTGAGTATGTTGTAAGTAATACCATCCTCACCAGGCGACGTGGAGTTGCCCTTAGTTAGTGCTGCATCAAGTTCATAATTAGTGAAAGGAATGTTGCAGTCATCTGCCTTGCTGAGCATAAAGCAAACAAGTCTCTCCCTTGCATCATATTTGTCCATTAATTTTGCCTGTGTGGTACTGGGAAGATTGTCATAGCTAGATGTAGCAGCCCAAGCACTGACTAACTCATTCGCCCTATGCAAGGGATGAGGGTGCGCGATCTGCCCAGTTCTGTTACCCTTAATTCTATTTATGTCCCTCCATGCCCGGCTAAGTGGGGTGTGAGCATTGAGACCATTGACAAATTTGTAGATGAATGGTTCAGAGAACCGACATGTTGATAAATTAGACACATGTGCAACTCTTGGGTATCTTTATTGAGGAAACGTTTCGCCACACAGTGGCTCCATCAGTCCACACAAAGGAGAATCTTGAAGAACAGGAGGAGAATGAGGTAATCAGTCCCTCAACCTTGAGTCGATGTGGTCAGTCCATCAATCTTGCATAGAATACGGCATACGTGCTGAGAAGGAGCTTATAAACCGTTGGCAGGAGAGGTGCAGCAGTCATAGGTCGTGTAACATTTGTTCAGTGTTGAAGTAGGTTGTGCCCAAGAATTAGGCAAGCGAAAAATTCCCAAGTATTAAGATCCCAAGAAGTTGCAGTGTCCCGACAGGTTTGTAGATGAATGGTTCAGAGAACTGACATGTTGATAAATTAGACACATGTGCAACTCTTGGGTATCTTTATTGAGGAAACGTTTCGCCACACAGTGGCTCCATCATCCACACAAAGGGGAATCTTGAAGAACAGGAGGGGAATGAGGTAATCAGTCCCCCAACCTTGAGTCGATGTGGTCAGCCCTCAATCTGAATAGAATTTCGGCATACGTGCTGAGAAGGAGCTTATAAACCGTTGGGAGGAGAGGTGCAGCAGTCATAGGTCGTGTAACATTTGTTCAATGTTGAAGTAGGTCGTGCCCCAAGAATTAAAGGGAAGCGAAGAATTCCCCCAAATATTAAGATCCCAAGAAGTTGCAGTGTCGACAGGTTTGTAGATGAATGGTTCAGAGAACCGACATGTGAAAATTAGACACATGTGCAACTCTTGGGGGATCTTTATTGAGAAACGTTTCGCCACACAAATGGCTCCATCAGTCCACACAAAGGAGAATCTTGAAAAACAGGAGGAGAATGAGGTAATCATCCCTCAACCTTGAGTCGATGTGTCATCCATCAATCTTGAATAGAATACGGCATACGTGCTGAGAAGGAGCTTATAAAAACCCTTGGCAGGAAAAAGGTGCAGCAGTCATAGGGCGTGTAAACATTTGTTCAATGTTTGAAGTAGGTCGTGCCCAAGAATTAGGCAAGCGAAGAATTCCCAAGTATTAAGATCCCAAGAAGTTGCAGTGTCTGACAGGTTTGTAGATGAATGGTTCAAGAACCGACATGTTGATAAATTTGACACATGTGCAACTCTTGGGTATCTTTATTGAGGAAACGTTCGCCACACAGTGGCTCCATCAGTCCACACAAAGGGGAATCTTGAAGAACAGGAGGAGAATGAGGTAATCAGTCCCTCAACCTTGAGTCGATGTGGTCATCCCATCAATCTTGAATAGAATACGGCATACGTGCTGAGAAGGAGCTTATAAACCGTTGGCAGGGAGGTGCAGCATCATAGGTCGTGTAACATTTGTTCAATGTTGAAGTGGTCGTGCCCAAGAATTAGGCAAGCGAAGAATTCCCAAGTATTTAAAATCCCAAGAAGTTGCAGTGTCTGCATTTTGTAGATGAATGGTTCAGAGAACCGACATGTTGATAAATTAGACACATGTGGCAACTCTGGGTATCTTTATTTAGGAAACGTTTCGCCACACAGTGGCCTCCATCAGTCCATCATCTACAAACCTGTCAGACACTGCAACTTCTTGGGATCTTAATACTTGGGAATTCTTCGCTTGCCTAATTCTTGGCACGACCTACTTCAACATTGAACAAAATGTTACACGACCTATGACTGCTGCCCCTCTCCTGCCAAGGGTTTATAAGCTCCTTCTCAGCACGTATGCCGTATTCTATTCAAGATTGATGGACTGACCACATCGATCAAGGTTTTGGGGGCTGATTACCTCATTCTCCTCCTGTCTTCAAGATTCTCCTTTGTGTGGACTGATGGAGCCACTGTGTGGCGAAACGTTTCCTCAAAAAAGATACCCAAGATTGCACATGGTCTAATTTATCAACATTGACAAATTGTTCCCAGTCGGTTTGGGCCCCGCTCTGTCATACGCTCTCTGGCAGCTGCAAGGGCAGTTTGGAAGAGCCCAGCATTTCAGGGGTACGATGGTTCTATAGGGTAGGCCTAGTCTGCGAGCAGTACGTTTCAATGTTCGAAGTTTAGAATCATTGTAATAGGTATGATTTTATAAGACTTAGATTATTATGGAAGTCATTTGGATTTAGAGTAGTAGGAGGTTTCAGAGGCGGCTCTAAGAAGTTCTGAATACTGCTCACAAGGGCAAATTGTTAAAAGTCCGACAGAGGTACACTCATAGGAATTATACCAGTCGTCACATGTGCAACAAAGTCATCATGTTGATCAGGGGAAACATTAAGACATTTCCGTTTGAAAAATCCCACCAGGGAGAATAGTATTACCAATATCTAGAGAGGTTAGCCTTGGGAAATGATCAAAACGCTTAATCTGTTACAATGGAAGACTCACAGCTGGCAGAAGTAATGTTGAAGCCAAGACACAGATCAAGGACACCTCCATAGATATGTGTGGGTTCAAGGTCACCTACAATTTGCACATTATCATGACTGTTTAAGAGTGACAACAGTTGATTGCCATTACGATTACCAAACTGAGAGTTTCCAATGCTTTTGTGTCTCGCATTATAATCACCAATAATGAGAGTAGGTTCAGACTGAGCACAAGTTGGGAGCTCCAAGTAATTAAACTTATCAGCAGGAGCGTACAAGTTAAATATGTTGAGAGGAGACAGTAGGTCGCGCCCAATTCTTGGGCCTGATCTGATTCGATTATATTATACATTGTTATGCTACGAATTTGTACAACTTTAATGTTCTTTTTTGAAATACTCATTTGTACTTCAAGTTGTAATTTGTTTACTGTAATTTTTACCACTGAATATATCATTGGTTAGTTAATGTGAAGTTAATTTTAAGGGTGGCCATAATGTGTGCATACAAGGGGCTTTTGGCATGTACACCCACTATATATTTCTTTGTACAACTACGATCAGTCAATAAATAAATAAATAATTTCTCTAGTATTAAGTAGTCTGTAGCCATTTAATTTGTTTCCCATAATGCCAATGCTACTCATTATGAATAATAATTTCAATTGTATCTTGAAGGAAATAAAAATTGTATTTGCATTGTTAATGACCATTTAGAATTTTATTCTGAAAATAAATGTGAGTTGTTCACACAGTTGTATAAATCCCTTAAACATCACAGTGCAGCTTATATGTAGTTATGATCAGTTAAAATAGGGAAAGCTGCGGATATTTTTCCAGAATAAAAAATTCTTGCAACAGTGAATGTTGATGAAGGAGGTTGATGACGTCACATGTTGACATTTTCAAGTGGAGGAATGTGGCGCTAGATTCTCTGCTATATTATCTCGCTCTCTTAAGGTAATTTATTGACTTAACACAAGAAACACTTGACATTTTCAAGTGTGGAGGAATGTAGCGCTAGACTCTCTGCTATATTATCTGGCTCTCTTAAGGTAAACATGTAATTTATTGACTTAACACAAGAAACACTTGAGGGGTATATATACCATATATCACTGTACATACGTAGTTTGTGTTAACACAAGAAACACTTGAGGGGTTTATACACCATATATCACTGTACATACGTAGTTTGTGTTAACACAAGAAACATTGAGGGTATACACCATATTCACTGTACAAAAAGTAGTTTGTGTAACACAAAATCTTTGAGGGTATATACACATATATCATGTAACAATAGTAGTTTGTGTTAACACAGAAACCTTGAGGGTATAATACACATATTCACTGTACATACGTAGTTTGTGTTAACACAAGAAACACTTGAGGGGTATATACACCATATATCACTGTACATACGTAGTTTGTGTTAACACAAGAAACACTTGAGGGGTATATACACCATATATCACTGTACATACGTAGTTTGTGTTAACTCAAGAAACACTTGAGGGTTATATACACCATATTCCTTACAACGTAGTTTGTGATTAACACAAGAAACACTTGGGTATATACACCATATATCACTGTATACGTAAGTTGTGTTAGACACAGAAACTTGAGGGTATTCCCTTATCACTGTACATACTAGTTTGTGTTACACAAGAACACTTGAGGTATTACACCAATACATGTACATACGTAGTTTGATGTTAACACAAGAAACACTTGAGGGGTATATACTACCATATATCACTGTACTATACGTAGTTTGTGTTAACACAAGAAACACTTGAGGGGTATATATACCATATATCACTGTACATACGTAGTTTGTGTTAACACAAGAAACACTTGAGGGGTATATACACCATATATCACTGTACATACGTAGTTTGTGTTAACACAAGAAACACTTGAGGGGTATATATACCATATATCTCTCACTGTACATACGTAGTTTGTGTTAACACAAGAAACACTTGAGGGGTATATATACCATATATCACTGTACATACGTAGTTTGTGTTAACACAAGAAACACTTGAGGGGTATATACACCATATATCACTGTACATACGTAGTTTGTGTTAACACAAGAAACACTTGAGGGGTATATACACCATATATCTCTCACTGTACATACGTAGTTTGTGTTAACACAAGAAACACTTGAGGGGTATATATACCATATATCACTGTACATACGTAGTTTGTGTTAACACAAGAAACACTTGAGGGGTATATACACCATATATCACTGTACATACGTAGTTTGTGTTAACACAAGAAACACTTGAGGGGTATATATACCATATATCTCTCACTGTACATACGTAGTTTGTGTTAACACAAGAAACCACTTGAGGGGTATAATACACCATATATCTCTCACTGTACATACGTAGTTTGTGTTAACACAAGAAACACTTGAGGGGTATATTAACCATATATCTTCACTGTACATACGTAGTTTGTGTTAACACAAGAAACACTTGAGGGGTATATATACCATGTATCTCTCACTGTACATACGTAGTTTGTGTTAACACAAGAAACACTTGAGGGGTATATATACCATATATCTCTCACTGTACATACGTAGTTTGTGTTAACACAAGAAACACTTGAGGGGTATATATACCATGTATCTCTCACTGTACATACGTAGTTTGTGTTAATCTGGCCCGGTGGCCAGGTGGCTAAAACTCCCACTTCACACACGGACCCTCAAGGAAGGTTCCTTGATGTTGGTGAGGGGCTCTTGATTTAGGGAATTAGATCTGTGCTCCAGTTCTCCGAATTAAGCCTGAATGCCTTCCACATCCCCCCCCCTGGGCGCTGTATAATCCTCCGGGTTTAGCGCTTCCCCCTTGATTTTAATAATAATATCAGCACGGGGCCGGGGTGATTCCACGGCTGGTGGAAACTTTCGACACGTTTCCTTACACCTGTGCTGTTCACCTGTGCATGGTACCTGGGTGTTAGTCGACTGGTGTGGGTCGCATCCTGGGTGTTAGTCGACTGGTGTGGGTGGCATCCTGGGTGTTAGTCGACTGGTGTGGGTCGCATCCTGGGTGTTAGTCAACTGGTGTGGGTGGCATCCTGGGTGTTAGTCGACTGGTGTGGGTGCATCCTGGGGAAGATTAGGACCACATGGAAATAGTTAGACAGTCCTCGATGACGCACTGACTTTCTGGGTTCCTGGTGGCTACCCTCCGGGGTTAAAAATCCAAACAAATTATCTTATCTTATGGTTGCACAGGTATGGCAGCTTAATTTTTTCAGGTTACTACCATAATTAAATTCGACATATTTCTTAAAAGAGTAACTTATGTATAAAAACCTGGGTAAAACACTAATAAGTTTGCTAACGTACAACTAATCAGGAAATGCTTGTAATTTATTAGCATGCTGTACAATAAAATAATCGACTCACGTGTTTGTAACATAACTATTTCAAATACTGAAAGGTATACAGGACAGCGACTCAATGACATACTACTAATAGAAGGTCTGTTGTTTGAGAGATTTCGGACAAATAGGTCAATTTTGTCCAGATGCTACTCCACACATGTCAATAACACAGGTACTATATTCGATGGGTGACATTAAACACAAGTGTATGTAACACTGCCAATGTTCAACCTTCGACGGATTGAACCCAACCCTCACCGTGTGAAGCGATACTTTTGCCACAGGCCACAGGCCATCGTAGGTATGTTTTGAAACCAATTTGGATTAATTCAATGGAAATTAATTGCCATTAACATTGTTGTATTATCATGATTTGAATCTGCAGTGTGTAGATTTATTATTGTTATGAAATAATAATTGTGCCCATACTCCAATGTGGCTGTGGATGGTAAGGCAAGCTCTCGTCTTCACTACACAAGGTGTCAAGTTTTGATTCGCAAGGGTTGAAAACATTGGACATGTTTTCTAACATCCTGTTGTCCATGTCAACCATCGTAACAAATGGGTACGGGGTACTGCCTATTGTGGTTGCTCCTGGCCCCACCTCTTCACTAGCCACTCTGGTCACACTTCCTGCTCCATGAGATTTTTCATACCTCTTCTTAAAGCTCTGTATGGATCCTGCCCCACTACTATCTTCCCAACTATTCTACTTCCTGACCACCTGTGACTGAAGAATACTTCTACCATCTCCCTGTGATCATCCGGCTTCGCTTCCATCTCGTCCCTTTTGCTGTGTCCCATCTCTGAAACATTTTGTTCTGTCCACCTTGTTAGTCACTTTGAAGTTGCATCTGGACAAAATTGACCTAATTTGCCCGAATGCCTGTATAATAGCGTTTCTATATAGTAATATGTTCATTGATGTCTCCCCAAACCCGTTAGGCCTGTATACCTTTACATGTATTTGTAGAAATACAGATTACGTTATATTACACATGTATTCTCGGAAAACGAATTTATTTCTTCCAAAGCTGCTCAGTGCCGATATCTCATAAGCGCTCACATTGCCCATGCCAGGAATAATGTAAATTAGATTAATCCTTTCAGACCCCCAAAAAAACCACACTTCTAAATAACTTGCTAAATACACTTACATAAATTGCAAACGTTGCATAAAGTACACTTACATAATTTTTGCATATTTGAAGCTGTTCGTATTATCCATTGGTACCTTTTACGTATCATTAATTTTATTATTTTTATTTTATTTATTGTTTTTGTTTTATATTATTTTCTTTTTATTAGCTCATGTAATTTTTTTTTATTTTTTTTTTAATTAGTTTATTATTTAAAGTATTTTTTATTAATTCAGAAAGTAAAATATATTAATTGTCATTTGAAGGGCTGTAGAATTTTTAGGCATATAAAGTGGTGTGTAGAATTGAATGTATGAAAAGCCTTTTAAAGTGATTATTTAATATTATTAATTTTTTTCAAGTGTAGATTTTTTTCAGGATATCTTTATATTAAAAATTAATGGATTTTAATAATGCTGGTTTTGTAATCTTATGTGATAGTATTTGTTTGTGTTGAGTGTAGCCATTGTTTGTATTTGTTTGTTGAGTGTTTGCTCATGTTTGTATTTGTTTGTGTTGAGTGTTTGCTCATTGTTTGTATTTATGTTTGTTGAGTGTTTGTCATTGTTTGTATTTTGTTTGTTGATGTTTCTCATTGTTTGTATTTGTTTGTGTGAGTGTTTGCTCATTGTTTTGTTTTGTTTGGTTGAGTTTTTGTCATTGTTTGTATTTGTTTGGTTGAGTGTTTGCTCATTTTTTTGTATTTGTTTGTGTTTAGTGTTTGCTCATTGCTTTTATTGGTTTTTTGGCTTTTTTTGTGTCTTCATTTTTAAAATTGTTGTGTGAGATTTTTCTTCACTTGATATTCAGCTGTCTCTGATATTCAGTGTCTCTAAATATTCAGTTTCCCTTATATTCAGCTGTCTTAAATTTTCAGGCCTGATTTTTAAAACCACTTTATTTGTGATCTTGCAAAAAGATAGTGTTTGCTGCTTCGGGGGATTTATTTCAGGACAATGTCTGTACCCAAAATTAAACCCTTTCAGGGTCCAGGGGGCCAAAATTTAAAAGTGCCACCAGGGCCCAAGAATTTTCCCCCAAAAATTTTGTTATTTTTTCTTTAAAAAGGTTAGAGAATTTTTCTGAAGGAAATAAAAAAATTTTTTTTTTTAAAAAACACTGGCTATTCCACCAAGGGGAGGGTGGCCCAAAAAGAAAAAAATTTTACATCATTCACTCCATATTCTTGCCCAAAAAGGGGCTTTTCCTACTTTTTAAACTGCAACATTTAACACCCCCCCTTCAGAGTGCGGGGATTACTTCCCATCTCCAGGACTCAAGCGGCCGCCGGTTTTTCCCGAATCCTTCAAAATGTTACTTTGCTCAACTCACAGCAAGTCAAATTTAAAAACCATTTTTGTCTCCATTCCCTCCTATCAAAAAAGCTCCACATTCCTGCTGGGAAATCCCAAGCCCCTAAAAACAAAAAAACCTCCTTTACCCCCTCCGTCCAACCTTTTTTTGGGGCCCACCCCTACCCCCCCCTTCCTTCCACTACAGACTGATACCCCCTTAAAGTCATTCTGTTTTCTCCATTCTCTCAAACGTGCCCCGAACCACCTCAAAAACCCTTCCTCGCCCTCTGGACAACTTTTTTGGTAATCCCGCACCTCCTCCTAATTTCCCAAAACTACAAAATTCCCCTGCATTATTTTCAAAACCACACATTGCCCTCAGACATGACATCTCCATTTGCCTCCACCTTCTCCTCGCTGAAAACATTCATCCCCCCATGCTTAAAACCCCCCCATTTTAGAGCGTTGGAAAAACCCTATACTCTCAAAACATTCCCCTCTTTGCCTCCATACCCTTCCCCTCTTTGCCCCCATACATTCCCCTCATTCACCTCACTTTCATAGCCCCAAACCGCTGACACGTCAGTAGTCAACTTTCTACAGGGGGGTTACCCCGGTTTTTTAGGCATGGGGCTGGGGTGTACCCGGGTTTTTGGGGCCTTCTACAGGGGGGTGTATCCGGTCTGGGGCCCAACGGTTTGGAGGGCCCCCTTTTTCACCCCTAGGGGGTTACTTCCGTTTAAACCTTAAACCCTGGGCCCCGAGACTACCTCACCCTTGCCCCCCCCCCCAACCCTTATCCCCCGCCCACGACCCCCCCTTTCGCGACCCCCGTCCGCCCGCGCGCACCGCGCGCCCCGCCCGCCGCGGCCCCCCCCGCGCCCTTTTCCCGCGACCCCAACCCCCGCCCGCCCTTTCCCGCTGCTCGTCCGATCGCCCCCCCAGGGGCCTCAAATTTTTTTTTTCTTATGACTCCTTGGATCAATTTTTTTTGGATTCCCCCTAGGGGGTTTGAATTTTTTTTTAAATTTTTCATTTTCTTGTGCTCTCCATCTCCTTGGACCCAAGGGTGTTTTTGGGTACCCCCCCTTTCCACCCCCACCCCCCTAATCCCAAAAATTTCTAAAATTTTACCAATTTTTTGGTTTTTCCCCCTTTTGGGGTTTCAAAATTTCCCCCAAATTCCTGGGATCTTTTTTTTGGGAAATTCCCCCCCCAAAAGGGGGTTTTTTCAAAAATTTCCATCTCCTGGGATCAATTTTTTGGATTACCCCCCCCCTAGGGGGTTTTTTCCCAAATTCTCCCGGATCAAGTTTTTTGGAACCCCCCCCTCGGGGGTAACCCAGGTTTAAACTCCCGGTCTAAACATTTTCCCCTTTTTAAATTTTTAAAAGGAACAAAAAAGGGTTTCCTCTCTTTTAATTTAAAAAATGAACAAAAAATTTTCCTCTCATTAATTTAAATGACCTAAGAAGGGTTTTTTTCCCTGGGGCGGTCATGACGCCCACAAAAACCACGGGCTGAATCATGCGCCCCTTTGTCATGACGTCAAAACACACAGGTTGAATCATGCCCGACCCCTTTTAGTTTAAATCAATTTAAATAAGGGATCATATACATCATAGGGAAAACATTTTCATCATCAAAAAGACACATTTAAAGGTTTCCCCCCACTAATACCCCAAATATTTTTTTTTTTCATTATTTATTACAGCCATTACATTTCGGGTAATACAAACAAATACAATTTAAATTGAAAAAAGCAAACAATTCATTGACTAAAATCAACGTAGGGGAAATTTTTTCTTTTCTTTTAAAATTTCTGTGCATTTTGTTCAGGGTCGTCGTTTTCCCTTTCCCTCACGGGTTATAACAATAAACTTCGGGGGGGGGAAGGGCGGGTGTTTAATAAAGGGGGGAAATCCCATCCATACATGAATTTAGGTTGGAATTTTGTCAAAAAATTTTTTCCATCTCGCTCCAAAACCATTTACGCAATAAAAACTACTAACCCATTCTCCACCCCATATGAGACTGGGGAGAAGGTGCGATCTGGGCTTTGGTTTAGGATTAAACAAATCCTGAAAAAAAGGCGTTAACACAACCACCTGAGTGGAGGCACAGTCTCAACATCCAAAATGGGGTTCGGGGAAAAAGTCCGTTGGTAGGGGGTTTAGCAACAGAAATCCCCCCATAGGGAAAGGGGTTTGGGGCTGGGGGGGATCTCGCTCCTAACAATCCCATAAACCCTCGCAAATCTTTTTTCCCCTGTGGGATTTGATTTGCGCAATAATTTCCCAAAAACCGCATTAATTCGAAATTTTGGCAAAAAAAAAAAATTTTTTTCCCGATTAAAAAGAAGAAAAAAGGGCCCTATTTTTAAATTTGGGCTTTTAAAAATTTTTTTTTAAATTACATTACATTTCTAAAATCTTTTAAAGTGAAAAAAAAGTTTTTTTTTCAAATTAGAACAAGTTTTCACTCAGAAATAAACAAAAAATAACTTACCTTTTACCGCGGGTGGATTTTTCCCGACATACAAAAGGGGTGCAGTCTTCTCTCCTCCTGGGCAGACCCCTTTCCCAAACGGAGTAAAAATTTGGGATTATCCTTGACCCAACTTGAATACATTAGTCCCCAAAAGGGGACCCACACGGGCTTTTAAAAGAAACGTTATGCCCTTTTCCCCGCCCCGCCTTTTAACCTTTCCCCCCCGCCTAAAAAACGCCTCTCCCCCACCGTATTATAATTCCAATATTTTCAAGTTTTTCATAACCGGGGTTAAAATTTATTAGCAAATCCCTTAAAAACATGAGGTATTTTGAAATGCCATAAAGATAATTTCATTATAAATTGGGTCATTTTTTTAATTTATTTCTAAAAAATTTTTAAAAACAAATTGGTAAAATTTTCTTGACCCTATAATTTTTTAACTTATACAAAAAATATTTTGCATATAAGCCGCAAACCAATGATTTTTCATGTTGAATCCTCTGTTTTAAATACCGTACATAAAATTTCTCTTGTATAAAATTTTTTCCTCATCCCAATTTGTAAATTTTTTAAAATCCACCCCGAAACTACCCTAAATATATTAATATGTATTTGTTCACAAATTTTCTAATCCAAGACCCATTTTTTTTCATCTTGATCGTTAAATAAATTAATGATAAAAATTTCCCGGGCTTATTTTTTAAATCCAAAAATAATAACTTCATTTAATTTTTTGCGGCAAAAAAACCCAAAACGAGGCGTATTTTTCCCCGAAATGATTTTTCCCAAGGCAAAAATTTTTTTTTTTTCCAAAATTTAAAGATCTATACTCCGAAAGCACAAACACTTTTCCCTTTTTTTCATTTTTTTTAAAAAAATCGCATTATTTTTCACCAAACACAGCTTTTTCTTTTCCAAAACTTTCTTTAAACCCAAATTCATATCTACTCAAATTACCATTCTTCTCGACAGAAATAGCTTTCCCTTAAACCTTTTTTCACTTTTTCAGGTCAACACCTAATAAAAGTTCTGCCTTGGAAAAAAACCTCTTATATTAATCAGATAAATCATCCCCCCAAACCCAGAGATTTAAAGGTAGCGTAATATAACCTACTCGCGTGGGTAGGAAACTTACAGTCAATATTAAAATCTTTTCAAAATTAAAATTGAAACCCCCGAAATTTTTTAAAATCTTCATGTTGAAAATAAAATTGTTTTTAAAATTTATATCCTCCATCATATGTCTTAAATATAAACTAATAAAAAAAATATCTTACCCGGGTATGACTTGTCCCCAAGGATTATCTGCGATCAACTGTTTTTTTGTTTTAGATGTCAGAATAAAAGGATTTAAATAATGTCTTCTTAAACCAATATTCACACCCCTGGGGGTTTTTCCCCCTCATGCTTGAATTCAGGGGCAATTAATGCTTTCCCGTATACGGAATAACTTTATCGATCCAAAATTTAATGGAATTAAAAATTATTTTTAAATATTTTTTTTTCCCCCCTTAATGGAGTAATAATTACCCATGCGGGTGAATGCATTTCAAGTCTAAATCGCCTTTCGACACTATCCAGGATATTTCGGGGAAAACCCCAAAAACCCAGAATAAAAGGGGAAACATGTTTTCACTTAAATTCTTAATTTACCTTCGTTTTTTCCTAAAAACATCTAAATCACTGTTGAAAATAAAACAACTTGCCTGGCCCTTTATTACAAAAAATGCTATTTTTTCCCAATGAAACCAAATTTTTTAAATGGGGAAAAATGTTTAAAAGCATTTTTAAATATAACCCGTATATGAATAAAAGGGTTTCGATTCTTTTATTTTGTTCATTGAGATACAAACAACAGTTTTGAATATTGTCTGATTTAAATGAATTCAAAAATATGCCCCCTTATCCCCGCCCCTCCCATGCCCCTCCCCACCCTCATTTGTTATATTTATGTTCTTTTCCCAAAAGGCCAACCCTTTAAATCTAAAAAATGCCTTCTGAATTTTGAAATTCTAAATTCAGAAATTTATCAAAATTCCGATTTACGGAAATTTATTTCACATGTGCGTCTAGCTGCAAATTGGGGGAAATTCAATAATGGAAATGCCTGGAAAATTTTGGGAACCCCATCAGTTATGGAATGAAAATAAGGGGGGAAGGGGGGCTTTGACCCCCCCCTGGGGGAAACCCGTATAGACACCAGCCGACATACAACAATATACATTTAACAATAAACAAAAAATTAAATTTAAAAAATTTTCCCAGTTTCTTTTTTTATTAAATTTCAACCCGTTTAAAACCCCAATTTTTTTCCTACTTTCCCCCGGGATAAAAAATTCTGTCCGACCCCTTCAATGTTTCTACGCCCCAAATTCTCGCAAAAATTTTTAAAATGCAATACCTTTATTAAAAAATCGTTCAACAAAATTTTGCCCGAAATTGGGTAAACTCCCGGAGAAAAGGGAATTCAATAAGAATGGAAATGCTTTCCCTGGGCCCCAACCCACCGAAAAAAGACAATAACCCTCCGCCCCTCCCTCTAGTTTTAATATAATAAATATAAACAAAACCTGCCCCTTTCACCCCCCCCCCCCCCGAAGTATCAAAGAGTTTCAGGAATGTTCCCACTAAATGGGGGAGAAACGGTTTCTACTTGGGGTTCGTTAAATATTAAACCAATTTGAACATTCACTCTCTTTTAAATAGGTTTTTAAATTAGTACAAAACCATAGAACACTTGTCATTATATTAAATTTAAAAACCTTTCCCTTTCTAAACAGCGATTTAATACCACTTGATCAATTATTTTTTTATTAATTTGGTTTATACATTGGGGGGTCAAAATTAGATTTTAAAGTATTAATATCAACTACCCCCAAAAGAAAACTCCCTGATCCCCAAAAATTTAAAATGGGATCAATCAAATCGTAAATATTAACAAAAAAAATTTAATACCTGATTCAGGATCGGGTGGGTTTACCCCTTCACCCCAAATAACCCCTTTAAAAAATAATCTCTTTTTTTTTGGGTTAAAGACAAACAAAATTTCATTACCTGAAACCCCTAGAAATTTTGGGGCTTCCTTTTTTTAATAAAATTCCAACCCCAAATAAGCACGGTAATATCAGAAGGTATTAAAATTTTTTTTTTTTTCAATTTAAATAACCACTCTTTTTAAAATTCCTGGATGATATGTGAACACAATTGATTTTTGGGGGATGATAAACCCTTTGGAAAGTTAACTGCTATTAAAATTTGCATTAAAAACCCATTTTTGCCTCTAAAACCTTGTCTTTCACCTCCAAAAATTTTTTTGCTCATATAAAATTTTAAAGCATATTTTTATTTACTGTAAAATTTCCCCTAGTAATACATATTTTCAAATTCTTTTGGGGTAAAATAATGCGTTTTGGGGTTTAAAATTAAAATTTTTTCAGACCCAACCTCATAATAAATTTTATTATCAAAATATAATGGGGTCATATAATTTTTTAAATGAAACCGAAGGGGGTTTTTGGGGGGAAAATAAATCGAGACTTGAATCGCTACACACGTAAAAAAAGACGTTCAGCCAACCCCTACCCCTCTTATAACAACACTAAAAAAAACAAAACATCAAAGATTTTTATATACCCCACCTAATATTTTTCCCCCACGATGTTTCTCCCCTTTAACCCCCACCTCCTTTAGTAATAATTGTTTTCTCATTTTTTGTTTCCTCAAAAAATAAAAATTGTATACCTGATATTTTAAAATAAATTTTTTAATTTCTGTTAAGTAATCAGAACCCTTTTCCCTTCCCCCGTTTGTTTTTCAATTATTTTCGGGATAAAACTTTTAATATTTCAATAAATTCGTCCATAATGGTAAGAAGGCCCACCATTCTCATCCCAACTCCCCAAAAGGTTTTTCTTTGCAAAAACCCCCAAAATTTTTGTTTTCACATATTCTATTTTTTCTCGCACTCACTCTTATTGCATGAACCCTTGAAAAAACGGGGGGTTTTCCTGAGGTTTCACCGGGGTTTGGAGCAGGGGGGTTAAACCGGGCCTAGGGGGAGAAGCCCTTAAACATTGCGTTTAAAACACCACGCTCAAGCATGCCCACCACCACCCCCTTTCCCAAAAATTCTAAACACCCTCCGTTTTTACTAACTCGGGGAGGTTTTTCCGATTCAAAAATTGAATTTGGGTACAAGGAAAAATTCTTTAAATGATTTTTTCCCCCAAATCTGAAAAAAAAATTTTTTACTGCTAGGGGTTAATATAATGCCAAGAAGTTTTCCACCTCTGATACTCAGAAAATTTTTTCTTTTTCCCGCTAAAACCCAAATTTTCTTACAAGCAAGATTTTAACTCGTTTTTTGTATTTTTTAAAAATTTTTTTAGGGTCAATTTGTTTTTAATTCTTAATCAAATTCTTGAAAACCAACGATACAACTTATGTGTGTTTTTTTTAAACGGGTTGAAATAAACCTTCCGATGATTGCGGGGGGAGACTTTTAAAAGTAATGTAATTAATTCTTTAAAATTTCAAAAAAGATTTTTTTCTTTGTCCCTTCCAAATCTCCTTCTTTAAACCCCACAAATTTAAAAGGGGAATCAAAACCCTTTAAATAAGAAAACCAAATAATGCGTAATTTCCCCCAAATTTTTTTTTTTCCTTTTCCCAA
This sequence comes from Cherax quadricarinatus, assembly GCF_026875155.1. Lineage (NCBI taxonomy): Eukaryota > Metazoa > Arthropoda > Malacostraca > Decapoda > Parastacidae > Cherax > Cherax quadricarinatus. The sequence goes on from NC_069427.1 coordinate 44,728,436, forward strand.
TACTCTTTCGATAAAAATATTCCGGGGGGTATGGCGGGGGGTCAATTTTTTCCGCGATAAAATTTTTCCCTTTAATCTTTTCACCCTTTCAATTTTTTCAAATGAAAAAGTTTTTTAAAAAGGGTTGAAATTATTAATTCTATATATTTTAAAAAATTTTCCTCGGGTATTTTGGGGGTTAAAAAAACCCCCCCCCCGGTAAACGCGATAAACCCTCCCTAAGATCCTTTTGTTGTGCCCTCCAACCCCAAATTTTTCTTACTAAATTCGTTTCTTTTTGGGATTTTCCCTTTTTTTAAAATTTTATCTGAAACTGTTTCCCTTTAAAAACATTAAATGACAAAACCTTTGGGATTTGCAAGGGTTTTTTTAAAAAACCGGGCCAAACCCCCGAGTGGGGAGAAAATTATTTTAAATCTACAATTTCTTTAAAACATTTTTGAAAATTTTAAATTTTGTATTGGCACTTGTCAAAAACTTGTATAATTTACTTTTAAATGGGTTGGGAAAGCCTCTCCTGAAAATGGAAGCTTTTGTTTTTTTCGAAAATACATATAAAACTTTATATGCTTACTCTGGAGAAATTCTGTACCGTTTTTTTTTAGAAACCCCTCCCTTTTAAATCTTTTAAAAAAACCTCGAAATATTTTCCCCTTTTTCATTCTCCAATATTTTTTTGTAATGCATGTAAAGTGCCCCGGTCCGTCTTTTTTTTTTCATGATTATTTGTTTGTAAATTTTCTTGAAAAAACATCGAAACACACGAAAAAGTATTTATATCCAAAAATTATTTTCTGGATTTTTTAAAAGCCCATATCACCCAAATCAACGGTTTAAATCACCCCTGGGTTTGGGGAAAAAATTTAATTTTCCTACGGGGAAAATTTCCCTTGGGTTTAAGAACGATAAAGTAAAATATAAATCTTTCTGAATTTAAGAAATTTCGACCTCTTTAAAAGGTTATGGACGGATCGATCTTTTTACAGCTGTATATAAATTTGTTTCCCACCAGAAAATGCCCCAAGAAAGACCCCGGGGATCCTAAAAACCCTTTTTTAAATTTAATTTTGCTCGCTCCTTTGGGGTTAAAAATTTTTAAAGGAACCCCGTAACACTTTTGGGTCGCAACTGAAATGCTTCTGGTGTATTTAATGAAAGGTTTTATGAATAAAAAAACCAAAGGGTGATCTTTTTTAAAACCCGTTTTTATATAATTTAAAAATTCCTTTTTTTTTTTTCCGAACACTTGTCGCCCCAAAAATTCTCCCTTGCCCAAAATCCCTCATTTTAAATAAAGAAAAAATGCGGGGGCTTTTAAAAGCTGGTACGACTATATCGTCCTCCTTTAAATATATTTTGAGTAAACAAATAAGCTTAAATTTTGAAGTCTACCTTTTGGGAAAACAACGAGAATAATTTTTACTGTTACCCGCTTTTTAAAAATTTAAACAAAAAAAAAATAATATTTTATTTTTTCAGTTTATGCCCTGACATTTTGGGGGGTCCCATAATTTTCCCTTACTTAATGTTAATTTAAAGGTTATCTCTGAATCGTTCTTAAAGGGGGGTGAAAAACCCCCGCATATTATAAAGTTTTGAAATTTCTCCCTGGTATAACCCTTTTTTAATTTTGATGTGAAATAAAATTTTTCCCAATTTTTTTCGAATAACCCCGGGAATGATAATCCCTTTATGGATAACGAAATTTTAACAACCTCAAACAGATTGGGAAAGTTTTCAAGTTTTAACATCCCCCTTTTTATTTTTTAAAAAGATCTAAAAACCCTTTCCCCCTCTTTAATTTTAATGAACTAGAAAAAAAAGGTTTTTTAACCCAAAAAGAGGGGGTCTTGTACAAATGTAATTTTTAATGGTTTTTTAAATATTTTAATACTTTTAGTTCAATAAGGGGGCACAGTTTTAAAGTGGAGCAGGAAATGCCTCACCAAAATTTGTTGCTTTAGGGTGACGATTTTAAAACCCGGGGTTTTTAGTAAGGGTAACGGTATTTTATTCTATCTTTGGGTGTTACCCCCCATTTCAAAGGCCCCCTGTCCCTTTCCCGATTGACGCGGGTTTATTTTCAAAACCCTTGGGGGTTTAACCCGCATTACATGGCGCCTGTCCCGTCCTGAGTTTACCCAGGTGGTTCCCGGGAAAAGGGGATGATTATCTTTAATCTACCCTTTGGTTTTGAACCGCTTTCACCCTGTTTGGGGAAGGGGGTTGGTTAAGTTTCAACCTGGGGGCCCAACAAGTCCCTTCTTTCCTGATTGACCCATTTTCCCCCCCCCAAACCATGATTAATTAAAAACCCCACCCAAGGGTGAAAAACCCCAAAAACCCTGGGGGAAAAGGGGTTTCCCTTTAAAAATTTTGGGACATTTTTTTTGGGGGGAAAGGGTTCCATAAAATTTGGGGGAATTTTTTTGGGGCCTCATTAAAAGGGGATAATTTTTTGTTAAGGCCTACTTAAGTGAAAGGGAAATGGAAAAAAAGGGAAATTTTTTATTTTAAAAATTTTGGGGGTTTTTTTAAATTTTAAAAATTTTGTTGAAACATTTTCGTTTTTAAATTTTGGGTTAATTTTTTTTTTGAAGCTACGAGTGAAATTTTGGGTTAATTTTTGTTGAAAACTACGAGTGAAAATTTGGGTTAGTGCGTTTAAAAAGTGAAAAATTTTTTTTTAGGGGGAAAAATTGAAATTTGGAAAGGAATTTGTTAAGGGGAAAATTTGATTAAACAGCGTTCGTTTTTAAAAAGGGGTTTAAAAAATTTTTTAAATTTTTTTAAGGATAATGAAAAGGGGTTAATTTTTTTGGGAAGGGATAAAAAAAGGTTTTAAAATTTTACTTTGGGGTTGTGCTTTAATAAGGAAAAATTTTTTTGGGGATTCATAAAATCAAAAAATTTTGGAAGAAATTTGGTGGGTTTTTTCGATTGAAACAAATTTTTTGGGGAAAGAAAAGGGTGTCAAAACCTTGGGGTTTTGAAAATTTAAAAAGTATTAAAGTTTTAAAAATTTAGAAAAAAGGGTAAACCTTTACCCTTTTTTTATTACTGGAAAAATTTTTTTTTTTAAAATCTTAATATTTTGGGTTATGAAATGGAAAGTGCTTTTTTTTTTTCCCCTGTTCATTGAAATCTTAAAAATTTTTTTTGGGTTTATGAATTTTATGTGCTTTTTTTTTTCCCCTGCCCGGAAAAAAACCCTTTAAAAAACGGGGGGGAATTATGTTAAAAATTTTGGGGGGGGGCCTTCTTTTCCCCCATTTTAATTATGGGCAGAAAAATTTTTGAAATCTTAAATATTTTGGATGAAGGAAGTTTTTTTTCCCGTTTTTGGGGGAAATCTTAAAAAAATTTTTTTGGGTTAAGAAAGTATTTCTTTTTTTTTTAAAAACCAACCGGTAGTAAAAAAGGTCGCCCCAGCTTGGGGGTAGAAACCCCTTTTGGGGGTTTTAAAGGCATTCGGGTTAAAAATTCGGCCCCCTTAAAGGTGATGAAAAAATACCTTTGGGGTAAAACGGATTTTTAAATGAAGAGGGGAAAACCCCCCAAATTTTTTACATTAACCCAATTTTTGAAAGATACAGGGGAGGAAATAAAGGATCCCTTTAAATTAAAAAAAGAAAAAAAAATTTTTACAAAATTTTAAAGGAATTTTAAATTTTTTTGTAAAAAGTGGGGTAATTGTGGATTCCCAGAAATGCGGGGTAGAATCCAAATTAAAAGGTTAAAAAGGACTCGGTTTTCCCCTATCGGGGGATAAAAAAAAAAAAAAAAATTTGGGGGAAAAAATTTTAAACGTTTTGAGAGGGAAATTGAAAGGAAAAAAATTTTAAGAATTTATTTCCCCCTTGGGGGGGAAAAAAAAATTTTAGAAAGGAAAAAAATTTTTAAAAGTTTTGAAAGGGTCGGGAAAGGAATTTTTGGGTGGGTTTTAAGGGAAAAAAATAATAAAAATTTAGTTCCCAATTGTTAAGAAAAAATTTGGTTTTTCAAAAATTTAGGGTAAATGTTGAACCCCAAAAATGCAGGGGAAAAAAGGGGAAAAGAAAATTAAAAGGTTTTGATGGGTTTGGAAAACAAGGAAAAAAGAACCCCGTAAAAGGGTAAAATTTTCCCGGGTTTCTCAAAAATTTTAACCCGCCCAAGAACCCCATTTCCTTTTTTGGGAAAAAATTTTTAAGTTTTTTAAAAAAAAAAACGGGATTTCCAACCAATAAAAAACGGTTTTGTTTAATTTGGAAAATTTCGGGGAAAAAAATGCAAAAAATTAAAAAAGGACCCCCAAAAAAAACTCTTTCCCCCAAGGCCAAAATTTTTTTAAAAATTGAAAGTTTTTTCGTTCCCCTAAAAAGCCCATTTGCCTATTGTTATATTATTTTTTTGATCGCAAAGGAAAATAGTGGGGTATAAAAAAGTTTAAGGGGGGGGGATGCTGTTAATCATTTCATTTTAAATGTTAGTGGTGAATGGAAAAAAAATAAAGTTTAGAAAACGTAACATGAAAATTTCCCTATGACAGAGGAGGATGAGATTAGAAAATGAAATTTCAGAACACTTGGAAAATTTTGTGGTAACCCTTTTAAAAAAACCCCCAAAACAAACATAAACACCATGACCATCCTTTTTAAAATTTTAATAATTAAATTGGGGCCTATTGTCACGATGGGAATAGGCATTGGGATAGAAAAAGAGAGAGACATTAAAGTCTTTTTTTTTTTTTATAACCCTTTTTGTATGATTTTTGGAATAATTTTAAAAGGGAAAAAAAAAAGTTTTATAAATATATCGTTTTAAATTTTTTCGAAACAAGGAACAAAAATTTTTGAAAGAAAACATAGGGAAAAGGGTTGGTTTTAGGGTTCACTGTCTTTTTGAATGGAAACTCTTTCCCCCGTTAGCAGAACCCCCTATCCAAAGGGAGGTAAATCCCTGAAAAATACAGAGGGTATTCTGAAAGATGTGCCCCCGAGATGCTTTCCTTTTTTATGTAAAGGAAAACAAATTTTGTGTTTGATTTTTATTGGATATTTTTAAAAAAACTCGATGAAAAAAAATTACCCCCTAAAAAAACTTTTTTTTAAATTCTTTTAGAAAAACGCTATCACCAAAAAATTAGAAAAATGCTTGAAAGGGTTTGAGTTGGGTAAATGGGAAACTTTAGGGGAAATTTCTTTTATGTTTATCTCAAGACAGATGTTGGGTTTTTAGCCGATGTCTTCATGGAGTGGGGGGAAAACACTCAAAGGGTAATTTTTTAAGCTAGAAAGTTAGTAAAATTTTTTAAATTTACCACATTCAGTTTGGGGTGCATTCCCTTGAAAAAAAATGTAAGATTAGATATGAATATTCCCCCCCAAATTTTAGACTTGATTAAAAAAGGGAAACTCAAGTGGGGGACCTTTCACAATTTTAAACAGTAATTCCCAAAAGGGAATTAATCCCCCAATTTAACCCAATTTTTATGTTGAGAGTGGAATTGGGGACTCATATTCTATAAACTAGATTTTAAATTTTTTTGTAAGCAGTGCGATGGGTTTAAGCTCTTTTCCCCGAATGGTATCAGAAAATTATCCAAAACGAAAGGGAAAGCTTTCCCCCCGTTTGGGGTTAAGGGAATGTTTCCCGGGAAAGGGCAAAAGGGGTATTTGGGTAGAAAGTGATCCAACACATATCCCCCAGGTAGCTAACTCACTGATGAACTTCCTTTTAAAAATTTTCACATAGAATATATCAGAAGAGGGTGTTAAACCCTTATTTTTTTTAATCTATATTTAAAAATGAAGGAGAAAGATCCCCAAATCTAATGGGAAAATTTGTGGGCAGTCATTTACCTCAGAAAAATTTTTTTAAACAGTCCCAAAAATTGTTACAGTTAATTTCTGGAAATTTGGGTTTTGAGGGGGAAAAGGTTTTATACCATTTGAAAAATACACAGACAAAATTTTTAGAACCTTTTTAAAATCAACTAAAATTGGGACCCCCAAAACAGCTACAAGATGTCCTAAAGAGTCAAAAAACCCCTTTAAATTAAAATAATAAGCCATATATGGGAAATCAAAGCGAAATTACAAAGTATGGCCCCCCCGAGAAATATAGATATATCAATAATGAGGGAAAACATTTAAATTTGACGAGTAAAGATCCTTTGTTAAAAAAAAAATCGCACATTTTAAAACAAGATAGAGTAAATTTTTTCCCTTCAATAAAAAATTTTATTAAAAGTTTAAAACAACCACTTTATCTCGGTTTTTCAAAATTCCCCTTTAGATACAAAAAAAATTTATCATTTTTGGTATTAAAAATTTTTAAAAAAATTATGGTGATGATGAAAACTTCTTTATACCGATACTGACTCCCAAATTTTTTTTGCCCTTTAAATGTAAAGATTTGTACACCCCAGTTAAAAAAAAGGGAAACCCTTGTTTTGGTTATATGGATTTTTCAAATTTACTCCTGAGCATCCCTTATAGATTTAAAAAGAAAAAAAGGTGAGCTGGGGGTTTTTGAAATCCGAAATGTGTGATAACCATATTAGCAATTATAGCCCTGAAAGCTAAAATGTATTCTTCAAAAAGCTGGAAGATCAACTAATGTCAGCAGAGCCAAGGGTATTCCTTTCAAAAATTTATGCCATTATTTAAAACATGCAAGATATAAGAATGTTTTAAACAAATGTAGAAAGAAATTTTTTCACGGGGTAAGTCTATAATAAATGTAAAAGGTGGGAAAAAATTTAAAGGGGAAAAATTAAAAAGAGAGGTTTGTCAGCCTTTTTATGTAAAAAAATATCAATTTTAAAATAATGAATCCTTGGGTTTTGGACACCCGAATTCCACCAACTAAACTAGGAGAATAGGTTTATGTAATGGGGTATAATAAATAATGAAAAAAAAAAAAATATTGTGTATTAGTGTTATCCGAAATGTGTCCTTTTTGATGATAAAAGTTTTTTCCCCAAAGTGTGGGTTTCTTTTTCCCCTTATAACCTTTAAAGAACTAAAAGGGGCGTCATGATTCAAAAAACCCGTGTGTGTGACTCACGCTTGGGGGGGGGGACATGAAATTTTAAACCTTGGTTTTGACTCAAATGACCCCCCGAGTAAAAAACGCTTTTTTAGTTTTATTTAACTTAATGAAGGAAACTTTTGTTCATTTTAAAAAAAATAAAAGGGGGGGATGTTTAGACCTGTAGTAAGCAAACCCCAAAGGGGGGGTCTATTTTGAATGCTTTAACCCAGAGGGGGGATTCCAAAAAAATTATCCAGGAGAATTTTTCGAAAACCCCCCTAGGGGGAATCCAAAAAAAAAAAATTGTCCAAGGAAAATGGAGGAAAAACCCCATAGGGGGGAATCCCAAAAAAATTGATCCAGGGAGGGGTCATGGGATTGTCGAGAAAATTTGGGGGGAAAGGAGGGGTACCCAAAAAAATTTTATCCAAGGGAAATTTGGGGAAATTTTAAAACCCTTGATCCAAGGGGATGGAGACTTTCGAAAACCCCCCCCAAAAGGGGGGGTCCAAAAAATTTATCTGAGGAAATGGAGAATTTCGGAAAACCCCCCCAGGGGGGAATCCAAAAACTTGGTATTATCGGGGAAAAAAAATTTTAGGGGGGGGGTGGGGGAAAGTGGGGGGGGTAATCCCAAAAAAAAATTATCCGAGAGATGGAGAATTTTTGAACCCCCCTAGGGGGGAATCCAAAAACTTTGGGTCCGAGGAATCATAAAATTTCGAAAAACCCCTAGGGGGGGAAACCAAAAAAATTGATCCGAGAGATGGGGACTTTTTTGAAACCCCCAAAAAGGGGGGAATTTTCCAAAAAATTGGTAATATCGGGGAAATTTTGGGGGGGGGGGTTTAAAGTAGAGGGGGGAAACCCCAAAAAATTTTATCTTAGGAGATGGGGAGCACAAGAAAAAAAAATTTTAAAAAAAAAAAGAAACCCCATAGGGGAGAAAACCAAAAAACCTTTATCCAAGGGGATCATAAGAAAAAAAAAAAATTCCCAGGGGGCGGGGGGGATCCGGAAAGGGCGCGCCCGAAAAGGGGCGGGCGGGGGTCGCGAAGGGCGGGCGGCCCCGCGGGGGGGGGCCGGGGGGGCGGCGGGCCGGGGGCGGGCCGCGGGGCGAGGGGGGCGCGAAGGGGGGGCGTGGGCGGGGTAAAAGGTTGGGGGGCAAGGGGGAGGGGAAATCTCCAGGCGAGGTCATGGTCAAACCGGGAAATAACCCCTAGGTGTGAAAAGGGGGACCCTCCAGCCGCTGGTCCTAGACCGGATACACCGCCCCCGTAGAAGGCCCTAAAAACCCATACACCGCCCAGCCCCCAGCCCCAAAAACCCCGGGTACACCCCCCTTTTAAAAAAAGGTTGACTTAAATCACTCCCCCTCCCAAATACTAAACATTCCAACCCTTTCCCCCATACTCTCTCCCCCCCAACGATATCCAATCTTTCATCACCTAATCTTTTTTTTATCTTCATAACCTTAAATCTTTCCTGTTTTTCACTTTTTAATTTTTTTCTTTTGCATCCCCTAAACCCAAAATTTATCCCCCAACCTCTGCAACTTCTCTTCCCGAAAAACCCAAGAGCACATGTCATCAGCAAAGACAACTGACCCAAATCCCCCTTTATGTGGATTCTTTAAACTTTTTAAATCCACGCCTCTTGCCAAGGAAACCCCCGCATTTACTTTTCTTAAAACCCCCTATAAATTTTTTAAACAACCACGGGGCAACACACATCCTTGGGCTAAAGGGTTAGTGTTTTGAAAATTGGTGGAGTGTGCCCGCCTTAAATTTTAGAATTTGTTATCATTCTTTAAATGCAGCCTTTTGTTGGGTAATAGTGGTTGAGATGGTTAGTTTTGTTGAGCCCCATGCACAAATTCCAAGGAAGATAGGGGTAAATAAGAGAGGGGTAGGGGCCCCAGGAGGGTGAGGGGAACTATTTACTGTTCTTCGTAGTATGCCTACAGTCTTGGAAATTTTCTTAGAAATTTGTTGTATATTGTATGAAATTTGAGTCTATTATCGAGGTGGATTCCTAAGAATTTTCCCTCTGTTAGCTTTGTGATAGGTGATCCGTTTATCATTATGTTAAGAGGTACATCTGTAGCTCTGCTACCAAACTGAATGAAGTAGGTTTTGTCAATGTTTAGTGTAAGTTTGTTAGTCCTCATCCAGGTAGATATTTTCTGTAATTCGGTGTTTACAGTATTGGCTAGCGTGACTGGGCTCGGGTGAGAGAAGACGTATGTGGTGTCATCTGCAAAAAGTGTGGGTTTGAGTAATTGCGAAGCATTTGGTAGGTCATTTATGTATAAGAGAAAGAGAAGAGGGCCAAGGACACTTCCCTGTGGGTCACCAACTGTAATTGGTTGTGCGGAAGAGCTTGCCCCATTTGCGTACACATATTGGCTTCTGTTGCTGAGATAAGACTTGAGGTAGTTGAGGGATTACCCTCTAATACCATAGTGTGACAATTTTACGTGGAGCAAGTCATGGTCAACTGTATCAAAAGCTTTACGTAAGTCAATGAAGATCCCCAGAGGGACTTCTTTTTTCTCTATTGCAGTGTATATATGTTCTAGCATGTGTATAATAGCATCATTAGTATTTTTATTAGGCCTGAATCCAAATTGGCAAGGGTTGAGAATGTTATGGGAGATGAGGTAGGAGTAGATTCGTTTATGAATTAATTTTTCGAAGATTTTTGAGAGAGGGTGTAAATTGGATATTGGCCTATAGTTATTCAACTCTGTTTGGTCACCTCCTTTATGGATTGGGGTGACCCTTGCTATTTTGAGAACTGTAGGGAAGGTGGAGGATTCAATGGATTTGTTAAAGAGTGTTGCAATGATTGGTGATAGTACTTGTGATGCTTTTTTGTATATAAAGGGTGGTAAGGTATTTAAATCTCCTGCCTTGTTTTTCAGTGCGTTGATAATAAGGGAGACTTCGTATGGGTTAGTCGGAGCTAGGAACAGTGTGTTCGGGTAGTTGCCAATGAGGTAGTCATTTGTTGGGGTATCTGAGCTTGGGATATTATTGGCAAGGTTTTGACCTATAGTGGAGAAGAAATCATTGAGTCTGTTTGCTGTTTCTGTTGGTGGGAGTTGGGGTTCATCTGATTTTGCTAATTTTATTTCGCTCTGCCGTGATATCTTTTTTGTTCCCAGAATTTCTGATAGGGTCTTCCCAAATTCTATTAATTATAAATGGATCTAATTTATATAAACCAAAGGAAATATTCATATTATTGTCAAAACTGCTTTTTATGAAACAAGATTCAATTATATTCCTGTCGACCATGGACTTGCTTGATACTACTTTCTCAACTTTTTGAAAATCAATTGGATGGTTAAAATCTCTTACATGAATAAATAGAGCATTGGAATCTTGTCCAGTTCTAATGCTCTATTTATGTTGTTTTAATCTTAGTTCGAGATTTTTACCAGTTTGACCGTAATAAACTTAATCGCAAATTTTACAAGGAATCTTAGACACATCCATCAGTATTTTGGGGGGAATTCTTTATCAAAATTTTTTTTATCAAGATTTTTGAATACAACATACATATATATATATATATATATATATATATATAATATATATATATATATATATATATATATATATATATATATATATATATTATATATATAATATATATATATATATATATATATATATATATTATATATATATATATATATATATATACAGTGGACCCCCGCATAGCGAACGCCTTGCATAGCGAACATTCCGCATAGCGAACGCTTTGATCGCTAAAATTTTGCCCCGCATAGTAGACAAAAACCCGCTCAGCGAACTTCGTCCGAGACGCGTCCAATGTGTGCCCTCAGCCAGCCTCATATGTGCCGCCCGTCCCATTGTTTACCAGCTAGCCTCCGCGGTAACATTCAAGCATACACTCGGAATATTTCGTATTATTACAGTGTTTTCGGTTCTGTTTGTTGAAAATAAGTGACCATGGGCCCCAAGAAAGCTTCTAGTGCCAACCCTGTGGTAAAAAGGGTGAGAATTAGTATGGAAATTAAGAAAGATTTTGAAGGGTTTGGGGCTAACCCTGAGAAGCCTATGCCAGTTTGCCAGTTGTGGAATCCATTGTGCCTACTTCAAAAATTAAGGAAATGTGTGCACAGTGGGTTGAACTGCAAACCTTTATGGATAAAAACCCCCTGACACAGTTTTGCAAGGCTTTTTGCTGGTGACTATTTAAATGAAAATGTTATGGCCCATTTTAGACAAACGTAAAGGAACGGGAGGTCAGACTCTTGGACAGAAAAAGTCCGTGACTTGAAGGGGTCTGGGGGCTTTAAAGAAAAAGGGGAAGAAAACCCGGAAAAGGACTTGCCCCCTCAAGGTTAAGGGAAGGGGATTCCCTTCTAAACATAACCTCTCTCCCCCCCTCCCCCATCCATCAATTACCAATCTTCAATAAAAGAAAGTGTATGTAATTGTGCATCCTTTTTCAGTTTGGTGTACTAAAATTAACTTTTTTTTTGTGGTAAAAATTTTTTTTTTTCTATTTTTGGGTGTCTTGCACGGATTAATTTTTTTCCATTATTTCTTAGGGGAAAATTAATTCGCTGCAACATTTCGCAAAAACGCCACCCTCTTGCACGGATTAAAGTTGCTATGCGGGGTCCAATGTTTAAAATTATATATATATACAGGGGGGGCCCCCTTATAGGCAGGTTGGGTTCCAGGTACCGCCGTAAAGCGGAAACGCCGTAAAGTGGGACCCCCTTTTTTTTCCCATTACAAATGCATACAAACACTAGTAAAAAGTTTACACTAACAATATTATGTTAGAAATAAAACAGGCATCAAAAAACAATAAAAAGTACAATACACACTAGTGCACTCATTATTACCTTAAAAATTTATAGTTTAATTAGGGTAAACAAGCAGTGTTTTTGTAAGAAATAAAGGAGGATGTATGGTGTAGCCAGGCACCATACCGGGCCAACCCACCCACCAATTTATTCATTGTTTTTAAGCACCCCAGAGCGAAAAAAATTTAATCAGTTCACTCTTTACTTACCTAAAATATGGGGGTGAGATGGTAGTATTTTTTGTAAAAAATCAAGTGGGGGTATGTATGGAGTCAGCCAGGCTACTACCAGAGAGAAAGAAATGGGCATGAGAGGGGAAAGGGCAGATTTATGTAACAAACCGGGAAGGTAAGTTTTAAAACAGTGTACAGTCGGGTTTGGTACAATTTACATTGTGTACGGGTTGCTCTACATTGTAGGTAGAATAAATAAAGAAAAACCCCCTTTTCTCATGTAACATCATTTTGAGAAGAAATCAGCTTGGTAAGGGCAAGGAAGAAGTACTTGTTTTTTTGGGGTTACCTGGTTTCCTAACAATGTTATTATTTTGTTATGATGGGTTTTTATTTTTTTTTTTGAAAAAAATATCACGGATGGTTTAATAAAAAAGTGTCATTAACGTAATATACAACTTTTAATGATACCCCCGAGCTCAGACAGCGTAAAAAAAAACCCAAAAAAACTGAACGGGTTGGGGACGTCACCGGCAGGCAAATAGAGGGGTTTTAAACGTGTCAGTTTTATTTCTTTCATGTACTTTTGAAAGAGTTTGTGAAACTTATCCCTTAAAATATTTTTTTATTATTTTTATAATTTAAATCACGAAACAAATACTCTTACACTGTGACAAGTTAGTACAAAATTTTATAGCTATAAAGTAAGGCATACGAAAGAATTTTTTTTCTACAGTTACCCCTAGTAACAGGTGACGGGCTAGAAAAAAACGAAATTTTCTTGACACTTCTAAAAAACCTTTTGGGAAAACACTCATATATTTTTGTTAAATTTTTATATGTGGGTGCATGTATCATGTTTGTGTGTTACTAAGTTTTTTCTTATATAATTTTAAAAAAAAAATATCTAGATTAAGGGAAATGTCTATTAACGAAATATCGAATTAATGCCCCCAAGGGTTTTTATTATTACTAATTATTATTATTTTTTTATTATTTTATTTTATTTATTATTATTTTTGCATCAAGATAGAGGACTTTTAGTGTTTTAATGTGTACCTACTTTCCAGCAATGTGTAAGTTTATTTAGGTACAGGTGACACAAGTTTATAAAAGTACAATACATATAAAATATACAATAACTTTAAAAACACTTGAAATTTTGGAAATTTTTCCAGCTTAAAAGGGAGATGTGCCAGGGAGAATTAAACAAACTGGGTGGGGCGCTGTGACGTTTTAGAAAGACAGGTGGGGGGACCCGTATAGCGAGTTTTGGTCATTTTTTAAATGTCCGTATTAGGGGGAAACGCCAAAAAAGCGAAACCCCCTTAAAGCGGGGCCCTGCTGTATATATTTTAAAAATTTGGGGTTTTTTTTCTGTCTCATAACCCACACTAGATAACGGGGATATTTTGTATACAAAACCATTTTGGTCACACACACAGCCCAACACATGCATATAATATACAACTCTGGGTTTTTTCTCCTTTTTCAAATAGCTTTTTTTTTTCTTTATTTCTTTATTGTCCATGGGGAATGGAAAAGAATTTTTCCCCCGTAAGCCTGGTTCGTATGAGGCGACTAAAATCCCGGGAGCATGGGCTAGTAACCCCTTTCCGTGGACATTTACAAAAAAAAGAGAAGAAAAAAAAAATTTTTAAAAAAACGGGGATGTTTAAATGTGCGTGATGTAGAAGATGACAAGAAAAGAGATTGCTGATGTTATGATGAAAAGAAGTTGGTGTCTGGCCCAAGCAAAATAAAGCTGAAGGGGGTAGGGGAGTTTGGGTGGGGGAAAAAATGGGTTTAAATCGGAGTATTGAGGGGGGAGTTGAGAAAAGGAAAGGGGGAGCATAATGTTAAAGGGATCAGTTATGGGGGGAGAAAAGAGAATATGAATGTGTAAATTAAAGAATTATGTGGTTTAAAAAGTAAATTTGGATGCAAAAAGGGGGTCATAATAAGTGTGATGCCCCCGGAGAAGAAGGAATCAGAGGAGAGAGAGAGTTTTTGGGGAAATTTTTTGTGAATGCTAGGAGCCTTTAAAACCAAAGTGAGAGAGTAATTGTGGTAGGGGTTGAATTTTAAAAAGTAGGAGAAACTTTTAGAGAGGGTGTTAGTAAGTTTGGGTCCCAGGGTTAATGATAATGGGGCCCTCTGATTGAACTTTGTATAAAAAGTGTTTTAGTTTTGGAAATACATATTTTAAGAAAAGAGGATAAAAAAAGTATACAAATATATTGGGGCGAAATGACAGAGTTTGTTGATTATGTATTGGTGATAAAAGACTGTTGAGTAAACTTCGGATGTAAGTTTATAGAGGGCCACGTATATCGGGTCACTTTCTAGTTGTGCTACACTGAGAGTAAAAGGTAGTGGAATCAAGGAGAAAGAAACACAGGGAAGAGGAGGGAATTTTAAAAATAAAAAAAGGAGGCAGTTAGGTAAAAAATAAACAGTATTTGGGGGATAGATGGGCTAAAGAGAGCTAGGGAATGGGGCGAAGAGGGTTTGGGGAGGTTTTTAAAAGTAGTGTTAGAGTTTCAGAGAAGTTTGTGGGTTTCAGGGGAAAATGGGTGCGGGGGAAGAGGAGCGATTTGGGGGAATGAAGTAAAAAGGGGTAGTAAGGGGGAAAAAGTTAGCATATGAGAATTTTTTTAAAAATAGAAGTGATGCAAAGGGGGAAGGTATATGGAGAAAAAAAAGAGAGGTTAAGAGGTGGGGAGAATGTAAAAAAGGCAAATGAGAGAGTGGGTGAAATGTTATCAACAAATTTTTTGAAAATAAGAAAAAATTTTTGGAGGAGATTAACAAGTTTTGGAAGCCTAGAGAACAAAGGATTTGTCAGTTAAAAAAAGGAGAGGAAGTTTTAAATGGAGAGTTAGAGGAAAAAAATTGGGAGATGGGGGAATATTTTGAAGAATTGTTAAATGTTGATGAAGTAGGGAAGCTGTGATTTGGTATAGGGCAAGGAGGAATAACATCTTGAGCAGTGAGGAAAAGCCAGTTGTGAGTGGGGGAATTTCGTGAGGCAGTAGGTAAAATGAAAGGGGGGAAGGCAGCCCGGGGTTGATGGGATAAAGGTATAAAAAGTTAACCTTTACTGTCGCAACCCCCAAAACCCGAGGGGTTCCCGGTGTCCAAAAATTTAAAAAAAAAAAAAAAAAAGAATTTCTTATGAAAAGATGAGAATCTTTTCCCGATTTTTAATGACACCAAAAAAAAGAAATTTTTTGGAAAAATGACGGAATTTGCTCTCGCGAAATTAGCGACCCCGGGGCGTTTTTCAAAATTTTTTTGTTGAGTATGGCTATCTATGACTGTTGGATGGTCTTGCCCCAGTTTGTCTTCTGGTGTTGATAATTTTGTTCAAGACGGGTTTTGTTCCGGTTGTGTCATCCTGGTGTCTTGTTTTGTTGGTCTCTCGAAAATTCATATTTTCAATAACTAAGTTGGAGAGCATGTCTTTAGGGTATTGGATCGTTGGTCATACTGAAGACTATTTGGTAGTTAATCGGGGAAAAAGAGGGGAGGATGGCTGGTGGGCCCCTGTTTGTTGTTATTGTTGTGGTGTGGCCTTTAGTGGTGGTGAGTGGGGTGGTTGCTTGGCCGGAAATTTTGGCTACACTGTTGAATAGTTATTTTTCGGTGTTTTCTTTGGCCTTGGTGCTGTTTCCTTTAGATTGCGCCCAAATCACAGAAATTTTTGTACGTGGACCCCCGCATACGGACGCATGCATACCGTACAAAACGCTACGGACGCTTGATCGAAAAATTTTGCCTCCTACCGCCCCAAAAACCCCTACGCCCCTTCGTCGAGTGCGTCCAATGTGCAGCCTGAGCCCCGCTCACATGTTCTGCCGGTGGCATTGTTTCCAGCCGCCTCCCCGGTAACATCCAAGATGCAATCGGAAAATTTGTATTATTTTCGTTTTTTGGTGTTTTTTCTGGAAAATAAATGACCATGGGCCAAAAAAGCTCTGTGCCAACCCTACGCAATAAGGGTAGAAATTATATGGAGATAAAAAAAGAAACATTATAGTATGAAGTGGAAGCGTTCTGAGCTGGCCCGGTTGTATAATAAACCCCAATCAAACCCTCGTACTATTGGTGGGACAGCTGCGCTGCACTGTCAGCGCTGCTGCACTGTAGCTGCTGCTGCTGTACCACCGTCGCTGCTGCTGCTGCGTAGACCGCTGTGCTGCTGTGCACGTCGTGCTCCGTAGCATCGTCTGTGTGCTTAGCATCGTCTGCTGTGCTGTAGCATCTTGCTGCTGCGTACATCGCTGCTGCTGCTGTAATATTGTCAGTTGTGCGTACCGTCTGCTGTGCTGTAGCTCGTCTGTTGCTGCTTTTGCATCGTCTGTTTGCTGTACCACCTCAGTGCTGCTGCTGCTGTACCA
>NC_069427.1:44748653-44767721 GCF_026875155.1 Cherax quadricarinatus
TATTAAATGTTTTATCAGAAAATATGTGAAATCAGCGAGAAGAATCGATTCTGATTACTTAACAGAAATAAAGCATTTATTAAATATATCAGGTATACATTTTGATTTTGTGAGGAATACAAAAGTGAGAAAACAATTATTACATAAAGGAGGCGGTGTAAGGAGAGAAACATCGTGGATAACATATTAGGTGAGTATATAAACTCTGTGATGTTATGTTTTTATTTAGTGTGTGTTATAAGAGTGTAGAGATGGCTGAACGTCTTCTATACGTGTGTAGCGATTCAAGTCTCGATTTATTTCCCGCCAATACACCTTCGGCTTTCATTAATAAATTATATGACCCCATTATATTAGATAATAAAATTGATTATGAGGTTGCTCTGAAAAATATAATTTACCCCAAGACGCATTATATACCGCAAAAGAATTTGAAGATATGTATTACATATGAGAAATCTACAGTAAATAAATATATGCATAAAATTGATATGAGCAAAATTATTGGAGGTGATATGACAAGGATTTTAGAGGCAATAAATGAGGATATTAATGCAAATCTCTTAATAGCAGTTAAACATACAACGGGTATTATCATCCCCAAAAACTCAATTGTGTTCACATATCATCCAGGAATAAACAGAGTGGTTATTAACTTGAAAAAAAAAATTATAATACCTTCTGATATTACCAGCTTATGTGGGGTTGGAATTTGATAAAGAAGGAAGCGATATGCTAGGGTTCTCAGGTAATGAAATTTTGTATGTCTTTACCAATAAAAAAGAGATTATTTTTAACGAGTCTGGTGTGAAGGCGGTAAACCCACCCGATCCTGAATCAGGTATTAATTATATGTTAATATATAGCGATTTGATTGATCCCATTAATTTTGGCGATCAGTTGGTATCTCTTTTGGGAGTAGTTGATATTAATACATTAAGATCTAATTATGACCCCACAATGTATAAACCACTTAATAAAAAGATAATTGATCAAGTGAGTATTAAGCTCGCTGATCAGAAAGGAAGGTTAATTCAATATAATGACAAGTGTTCTACTGTATGTGTACTACATTTAAGACCTATAAAACGAGAGTGAATGATCAAGTTGAGTTAATATTGAACGAACCGTCAAGATGAGAACCAGTTTCTCTCCTCCTTCAGTGGAATCATTCCTGAAACTCTTTGATACTTCGAGGGTGAAAGGGGGAGGTTTAGATGATATTATATTATATAAAGCTAGAGGGAGGGGCGGAGGATTATTGTCATTTCTCGGTGGGATGGCCAGAAAAGCATTACCATTCTTATTGAATACCTTTGCTCCGGGAGTATTACAATACGGACAAAATGTGTTGAACGATGTTAATAATGGTATTGCATTGAAAAATTCTGCGAGAAATAGAGGCGTAGAAACATTGAAGGGTGTCGGACAGAAGTTATTATCCGGAGGAAGTAGAAAGATTGGTTTGAAACGATTGAAATTTAATAATAAAAGAAACTGGAATATTTAATTAATTTTAGTTTATTGTTAACTGTCATATTGTTAGTATGTCGGCTGGTGCTCTATACGTTACACCGGGGGACTCAACGCCCCCGTCCCCACTTATTCTCATTCCATAACTGATGGATTCCCAAAATTACCAGGACATACCATTATTGAATCCTCAATAGCAGCTAGACGCACATGTGAAGTATTACCAGTAAATCAAGGATCTGATAAATTTCTCGAATTTAGAATACAAAGTTCAGAAGGTCATTTTTTAGATTTAACGAGTCTGGCCTTGGAAATGAACATAAATATAACAAATGAGGATGGGAGTGCACTGGGAGACGGAGATAAGGTCATGTATTTGTGAATTCTAATAAGTCAATACAATATTCAAATCTGTGTGTTTGTATCTCCACTGAACAACTTATAGAATCGAATCCAATATGTATTCAATACGGGTTATATTAAACAGCTTAAGCATTAAACCCCATCAAAATTAAGATACATATGGGAAGATAGCATTCTTACGTAAATAAAGACACAGCAATAGTACTAATAACACACAGCATTAGATGCATTAAGAAAGAACGAAGGTACATTAACGAATGCAAGAATACTCTGTTTCCCTTGATGCTGGATGCGAGTAGTTTTCACAATATACCTGGATAGTGTCGAATGTCGATTGAGACTTGAATGCATGCACCCGCATGGGTAATTATGACTCCATTAAGCGGAAAAAACATATAATATATAATATTAATTCCATTAAAATTATGGACGATAAAGTTATTCCGTATACGAATGCAATAATTGCACCTGAATTCCAAGCATAGGGCAAAAGACCCGCAGGGGTGTGAAGATAACTAGTTCAAGAAGACATTTTTTTAAATCATATATTCTTGACATCTAAGCAAACACAGTTGATCGCAGATAATCCTTGGGCACAAGTCAAACCCGATCAGATATTTATTATATTAGTTGATATGAAGACATATATGGAGGATATAATTTAATCCATTATATTTTCAACAATGAAGATATGAACATTACGTGGGTTACAATTAATACAGAATGATTCTATAATAATGACTGTAAGATTTCCTACCCACGCGGTAGGTTTATATTACGCTACCTTGAAATGCTCTGGGTATGGAGACTGATCAATCTGATTACCTATAAAAGTTTTCTCCAAGGCAGAACTATATTAGGTTTTGACCTGAGAAGTTGAACCAGGTAAAAGAATGCTATATCTGTCCGAGATGAATTGGTAATTTGAAATAGATTATGACATTAGTAAACCGAAAGATGCAGAATAGAATTTGTCTGATGTTTGGTGAAACTAATGCGAATTTAAATATAAATGAAAATAGAACAGTGATAGTGCATAACGCGAGTATAGATCATGAATTGTGAAGAATAAATATTGGCCTTGAAACTTCAAACGGAAGATACGCCTCGTTTATTATGGGAGTTATGCCGAAAATAATATAAATGAAGATATTAATGAGGATAAAAGAAAACCGGTAATTTTCATCATTAATATATTGAAACGATCAAGATGAAAATAGGTCCTTGGATTAGTATATATGTGAACAAATACATATTAATTTAAAAGAAAGTTTCGGTGGAGTTAAAACATTATAAAATATGTATGAGAAAATTATATACAAGAGAATTTCATGTACGGTATTAAGCAGAGATACAACATGAAAAAATCAATGGTGTGCGGCTTTATTATAATAAAAAATAAAAATAAAAATAAATAAATTAAAATAAATAAAATAAAATTAAAAAATATTAAAAAAAAATAAAAATTATAATATATAAAATATTATTTAAAACGATATGCTGTTATTTATATAATTTGTGTATAAGGTTTAACAAATTAATAGCGTCAAGAAAATTATAACCATATTGTTTTAAGAGATTTTGGTAGAAATAAATTAAAAATGACAATTTTATAATGAAATATGCATATGAGCATTTCAATAATACCACTCAAGTTCAATGTATTTGCTAAATAAATTCAACGCTGGAATATCTGAAAATCTGTGGAAAATATTGAAATATATTATAATACGGTGGGTAGAGGCGTTTATAGAGGCGGGCGAAAGGTTTAGATGGCGGGGCGAAAGGTCATAACGCAGCTATAAATGCCCGAGCTGGGGTCACTCTTTTGCACATCTACTGTCATTCAAGATGGTCCAGGAAGAATCCAATTCAGTACACCGTTGAGTGACTGCGAGGAGGAGAGAAGACTCATGCAAACCCCTGTGTATGTCGGAATAATCCAAACCTAGAGGTAAATTGTAAGTATTTTTTGGTTCAATTATCTGAGTGAATCTTGTTCTAATATTGGAAAAAATCTTTTTTTTAAAAAACACATAAATATTTTAGAAGTGAATGTATTAAAAACCAATAAAATTTTTATGCAATTAAAGATATGCCTTAATCTTTTCTAAAATAAATCGAGAAAATTTTTTTTCTTTTGCCAGATGCGAAAATATGCTGGTTGTTGGAACTTCGTTTCGCGCAACAGTCCAATCCGACAGGAGAAAATGATTTGCGAGTTAGAGGGAATTGTTAGGAGCAGGAATCCACCCACCTTCCTACCTCATCCATAGTGGAGAACGCTTTTGCTGACCTACCCTACCAACACTCCTACCAACAAGACCTTCCTCCCCGACCGTCACATGTGGATGTTGATACTTGTGCCTCCTACACAGTGGTTGAAGTTAACGCTTTTTATTCGGATATTGTAACTCCTACCCGGCCGAGATCGCACCTTCTCATCAGAGTTCACCTTCCCCAGTCCTCACCTCTAAGTGGATTGAAGAATGTGTTAGTAGTTGATTAAATGCGATAAATGCGTAAGGAGCGGAGATGGTAATTTTATGACTACATAACCCAACCTACCTTATGAATGGATGAGGATGCCCCACATTATTATATCCACCACTATCCCCCTGGCCCAGAAGTTTCACATTGTATAAACCAGTATGCGGATAAGACTACGACCCAAGAAACAAAAACGCCAGATTTTCCCTACAAGAGTAAGAAAAATTACTCTACGAATTGATTTTAGTCAATGATTTAGCTTTTTTTCAATGAAATTGTATTTGTTCTTATTTTTGCAAACCAACCCCAGAAATGTAATGGCCTTATAATAAATAATGAAAAAAAAAAAATATAGTTATTAAGTGTTATCCTGAAATGTGGTCTTACTGATGATGAAAATGTATATCCCTATGATGTATATGATCCCCATTAATTACATTGAATAACTCAAAGGGTCGTCATGATCAACCTGTGGTGTGACGTCACTGACATAGGTACGACATGATCAGCCGAGTAGTGTGACCCGTCACTGACCGACCGAGTAAACAACCCTTCTTAGGTCATTTTGAACTTAATGAGAGGAAACTATTTAGTTCTTTAACTTAATGAGAGTAAAACTTTTAGTCATTTTAAAATAATAAGGGAAGATGTTAAGACCTGTAGATAAGCAAGCTTACCCCCCCAAGGGGGGATCCAAAAAAACCCACTTGATCCGAGAGAAATTCGAAAACCCCATAGGGGGGGGGGGGGGAAATCCAAAAACTTGAACCGAGGAGATGGAGAGTTTCGAAAACCCCATAGGTGGGGAATCCAAAAACTTGACCGAGGAATTGGAGAATTTCGAAACCCCCATAGGGGGAAATCCAAAAACTTGAATATTGAGAAATTTTTGGGATTAGGGGGAGGGGGTGGAAGGAGGGGGTTACCCAAAAACACCATGATCCAGGAGATGGAGAGCACAAGCTAGCGAAATGAAATTCAATAAAAAATTCGAAACCCCGTAGGGGAGAAATCCAAAAAACCTTGATCCAAGAGAATCATAAGAAAAAAAAAATCGAGGCGCGGAGGGCATCCGACGACGCAGCAGAAGGCGCGGGCGGGGGTTCCGCGAAGGGCGCGGGCGGGCACGCGACGGGCGGCGCGCGGCGCCGGCGCGACGGTGGGTCGCGAAGGTGGGTCGTGCGGGGAAAGGTTTGGGGGGGACAAGGGTGAGGTAGTCTCAAAAAAGAGGGCGAGGTCAAGGTCAAACCGGAAGTAACACCTAGGTGTGAAAAGGTGACCCTCCAGCCGCTGGTCCTAGACCGGATACACCGCCCTGTAGAAGGCCCAAACCGGAGACACCCGCCCAGTCCCGCATGCCAAAAACCCGGATACA
This sequence comes from Cherax quadricarinatus, assembly GCF_026875155.1. Classification (NCBI taxonomy): domain Eukaryota; kingdom Metazoa; phylum Arthropoda; class Malacostraca; order Decapoda; family Parastacidae; genus Cherax; species Cherax quadricarinatus. The sequence continues at coordinate 44,754,355 of NC_069427.1, forward strand.
CCCCCCTGTAGAAAAGTTGACTACTGACGTGTCAGCGGATGGGTCTATGAAAGATGAGGTGAATGAGGGGAATGTATGAGAGGCAAAGAGGGGAATGTATGGAGGCAAAGAGGGGAATGTATGAGAGTATAGTTTTAAACCAACAACGCTCTTATATGGGTGAGAAAGCATGGGTTGATGAATTTTGCAGCCGAGGAGAAGGCTGGAGGGCAGTGGAGATGTCATGTCTGCTGAGGGCAATGTGTGGTGTGAATTATAATCAGAGAATTCGTAGTTTGGAAGTTAGGAGGAGTGCGGGACTACAAAACTGTGGACCAAGGGGCTGAGGAAGGGTTGTTTTGAGTGGTTCGGACACGTAGAGAGAATGACAAAACAGAATGACTTCACGAGTGTATCAGTCTGTAGTGTAAGGAAGAGGGGGTAGGGGGTCGGCCTAAGAAAGGTTGGACGGAGGGTAAAGGATGTTTTGTGTGTGAGGGGCTTGGACTTTTCCAGCAGAATGTGTGAGCGTGATTGAGGAGGGGGGAATGGAGACAAATGGTTTTTTTAATACTTGAATGGGACGTGCTGTTGGAGTTGAGCAAAGACACATTATAAGAAGGGATTCATGGAAACCGGCAGGCCGCCTTGAGTCCTGGAGATGGGAAGTACAGTGCCTGCACTCTGAAGGAGGGGTGTTAAATGTGCCGTTTAAAAAAACTGTATGTAAAGCACCCATTCTTATTCAGGCAAACAGTGATGGATGATGAAAATGGTGAAAGTTATTCTTTTTTTGGCCACCCAGCCTTGGTGAGAATCAGGCCAGTGTGTTAAATAAAAAAAAAAAAAAATGATTTATTACCTTACAGAAAAAGATTCTCTACCATTTCATAAGAAAAAAAAAAACAAAAATTTTGGTGGGGGAAAATTCTTGGACCCTGGTGTGGCACATTTTGAAAATTTGGCCATCTGCCCAGAAAGGGTTAATAATAAACTACAGACATTGTCCCCTGAAATATATGTCCCCAGAAGCAGCAAACACTATCTAGCAAGATCACAAAATAAAGTTGTTTAGAATGATCAAGAGACAGCGAATAACAGAGACACAGAAAATCAGAGACAGCTGAATATCAGAGACAGCCTGAATAACAGCAGCTGAATATCCAAGTGAAGATAAAATCTCACACAGACATATTTTAAAATGCAGACACAACAAAAGCCCAAATAAAAGCCATAAAAGGCAATGAGCAAACACTCAACACAAACAAATACAAACAATGAGCAAACACTCAACACAAACAAATACAAACAATGAGCAAACACTCAACACAAACAAATACAAACAATGAGCAAACACTCAACACAAACAAATACAAACAATGAGCAAACACTCAACACAAACAAATACAAACAATGAGCAAACACTCAACACAAACAAATACAAACAATGAGCAAACACTCAACACAAACAAATACAAACAATGAGCAAACACTCAACACAAACAAATACTATCACACTAAGTTACAATAACCAGCATTAATTAAAATCCTCATTTAATTTTTAATATTTAAAGATTCTCCTGAAAGACTCGTACACTTGTAATAATGTTAATAGTATGTAAAATTAATCAACTTTAACAGGTTTTCATACATTCAATCTACACACCACTGTTATATGCCTAAAAAGATCTACAGCCCTTCAAAGACATTGTATATATTTTTACTTCTGAGATATAATAATAAAATATATTAAATAATATAATAACTAATAAAATAAAAAAATAAAAAAAATTAAATGAGCTAATAAAAAGTAATAATATAAAACAAAAACTAATAAAATTAAAATAATAAAATACATGTACGTACAGTGGTACCTCGGAATACGAACAGCTCAAATTGCAAAAAATTATGTAAGTGTATTTATGCAAGTGTATTTATGTAAGTGCTTTTGCAAGTGTATTTTTGGGGGTCTGAAATGGATTAATCTAATTTACATTATTCCTCATGGGAACAAATTCGTTCGATATCGGCACTTGAGCAGCCTTCTGGAACGAAATAAATTCGTATCCCGAGATACCACTGTGTAATAATACGTAATCTGTATTTCTACAAATACATGTACAAGGTATACAGGCCTAACTGACATCAATGACATATTACTATATAGAAAGCTGCTTATTATACAGGGCATTCTGGGCAAATTAGGTCAATTTTGTCCCAGGATGCAACTTACAACAGTCGACTAACAAGGTGGACAGAAACAAAATGTTCCAGAGATGGGACACAGCAACAAGGGGACGCAGATGGAAGCTGAAGACTCGGATGAATCACAGGGATGGTAGAAGTATTTCTTCAGTCACAGAGTTGTCAGGAAGTAGAATAGTTTGGGAAGATATGTAGTGGAGGCAGGATCCATACAGAGCTTTAAGAAGAGGTATGAAAAATCTCATGGAGCAGGAAGTGTGACCCAGTAGTGGCTAGTGAAGAGGTGGGGCCAGGAGCAACCACAACTAGGCGAGTACCCACGTACCCATTTTTACTGATGGGTGAACATGGACAACAGGTGTAAGAAAACATGTCCAATGTTTTCACCCTTGCCGGAATCAAACTTGGACCCTCAGTGTGTGAAGCGAGAGCTTTGCCTACCAGTCCACAGGCCACATTGGAGTTATGGGCACAAATTATTATTATCATACCAATAATAATAATCTACACACTATGCAGATTCAACTCATGATAATACAACAATGTTAATGCAATTTATTTCCATTGGAATAATTCCAAATTTGGTTTCAAAACATACCTACGATGGCCTGTGGCCTGGTGGCAAAAGCTCTCGCTTCACACGGTGAGGGTCTGGGTTCAATTCCCGTCGAAGGTTGAAACATTGGGCGTGTTTCCTTACACTTGTGGTTTATGTTCACCCATCAGTAAAATAGGTACCTGGGTGTTAGTTGACTGGTGTGGGTCGCATCCTGGGACAAAATTGACCTAATTTGTCCGAAATGCTCTACATAACAAGCAGCCTTCTATATAGTAGTATGTCATTGATGTCTGCTTGTCCTGTATACCTTGTACATGTACTTGCAGAAATAGATATTATTGTTACAAACACGTGAGTCGAATATTTTATTGTACCAGCATGCTAATACATACAAGCATTTCCTGATTAGTTGTACGTTTACAAACTTTATTAGGTTATCCCAGGTTTATTTATACATAAGTTACTCTTTTAAGAAAATTGTCGAAATCTTAATTTGTGTAGTGAACCTGAAAAAAAATTAAAGCTGCACATCACCTGTGCACCATAAGATAAGATAAGATTTTGTTTGGATTTTTAACCCCGGAGGGTTAGCCACCCAGGATAACCCAAGAAAGTCAGTGCGTCATCGAGGACTGTCTAACTTATTTCCATTGTGGTCCTTAATCTTGTCCCCCAGGATGCGACCCACACCAGTCGACTAACACCCAGGATGCCACCCACACCAGTCGACTAACACCCAGGATGCGACCCACACCAGTCCACTAACACCCAGGATGCCACCCACACCAGTCGACTAACACCCAGGATGCGACCCACACCAGTCGACTAACACCCAGGTACCTATTTGCTGCTAGGTGAACAGGACAACAGGTGTAAGGAAACGTGTCGAAATGTTTCCACCCGCCGGGAATCAAACCCGGGCCCTCCGTGTGTGAATTATTATTATTAAAATCAAGGGGGAAGCGCTAAACCCGGAGGATTATACAGCGCCAGGGGGGGGGGATGTGGAAGGCATTCAGGCTTAATTCGGGGAACTGGAGCACAGATCTAATTCCCTAAATCAAGAGCCCCTCACCAACATCAAGGAACCTTCCTTGAGGGTCCGTGTGTGAAGTGGGAGTTTTAGCCAGCAGACCACCGGGCCAGATTAACACAAACTACGTATGTACAGTGAGAGATACATGGTATATATACCCCTCAAGTGTTTCTTGTGTTAACACAAACTACGTATGTACAGTGAGAGATATATGGTATATATACCCCTCAAGTGTTTCTTGTGTTAACACAAAACTACGTATGTACAGTGAAATATGGTATATATACCCTCAAGTGTTTCTTGTGTTAACACAAACTAGTATGTACAGTGAATTTATGGTGTATATACCCCTCAAGTGTTTCTTGTGTTAACACAAACTACGTATGTACAGTGATATATGGTATATATACCCCTCAAGTGTTTCTTGTGTTAAGTCAAAAATTACATGTTTCTTAGAGACTAGTTAATATACAGAGAGTCTTTGCGCTTACATCCTACACATGAAAATCCTCAAGTGTTTCTTGTGTTAAGCACAAACTTACTATAAGAGAGGAGATAATATATCAAATGTTTCTTGCGTCACACTACTACTTGTACAGTGTAATATGTGTGTATAACCCCTCAAATCTTCTTCTGTTAACAAGAATTTTTATTTCTGGTGTATATATCCCGCAGTGTTCTTTTTAACATCAAACTATATAAGCGCACTGTGATTTATGGTATTATACCTCATAACTGTGTGAACAACTAAATATTACATTTTTTCTGTATAAAATTTCTTGGTTAAACAAACTGATTTCAGATATTGTTATATACCTTGCAAGTGTTAATTTGTGTTACAAAACTGCGTATGCAGTTGGCATATGGGATATACTCAATTTAAATGGTTAACAAACTACGTATGTACAGAGAAATGTTATATTTAGTTTTATTTGTTAACATGAATACTAGTTGTACAGTGAAATATGAGTTATATTGGCGTGTACACCAAACCGTTGTATGATTAGATATGCCCCACGCTTAAATTAACTTCAAAATAGTAGTACAATGATATATTGTGGTAAAAGTTCTGGTTTAAACAAACTTTCGTACTTGAAGTACAAATGTGTATTTCAATTTCTGTGAACACAAAATTAAAGTTGTACAAATTCGTGCATAACCCCCAATGTGTTAAAAAAATATACATGAATAGGGGAAAAGCCCAAGTATTTTGGGGTACGACCTACTATGTCTCAAGATATATTTAATATACCCCTCAAGTTTTTCTTGTGTTCCAAACTAGTGCTCAGGTATTGAATACCCTCAATTATTGGTGTTAAAATGCGATGACATATACATGGTAAACTCTCAAGGTTTGGTTAACAGCAAACTACGTTGTACAGTATATATGGGTAATAACCCTCAATGTTTCTTGTGTTAACCAAACTACGTATGTACGTGATATTGGTATTATCCCCTCAAGTGTTTCTTGTGTTAACAATAAAAACATTTGTTTACCAAGGACCAAAATATAGCAGAGGGTTTCTAAGCTAAAACCTCCCAATTGAAAAGTCAAGTGTTTCTTGTGTTAATCAAAAAATTACCTTAAAAGAGCAGTAATATAGCAGAGAATCACGCACATTCCCCCACTTGAAAATGTCAACTGTAGTCATAAATCCCTTAAAACATTTGCAAGAATTTTTTTTTGGAAAAATATCCCACTTTCCCTTTTTTTAATGATCTTTAATTTTCAATTTTAAACTGCACTGTGATGTTTATGGGATTTTATTCAAAACTGGGTGAACAACTCACTATTTATTTTTTCAGAATCAAAATTTCTAAATGGTTCATTACAAATGCAAATACAAATTTTTATTTCCTTGCAAGATGACATTGAATTTATGTGATTACAATATGAGTACGCATTGGCTTTGTGGGAGACTAAAATTAAATGGCTTACAAGACTACTTAATACTAGAGAAATTTTTATTTATTTATTTTATTTGGACATGATACATAGTTGTACAAAGAAATATAGTAGTTGGGTGTACCATGCCAAACAGCCTTGTATGCACAGCATTATGGCCCACTTAAAATTAACTTCACATTAACTAACAATGATATATTCAGTGGTAAAAATTACGTAAACAAATTAACTTGAAGTACAAATGAGTATTTCAAAAAAGAAACATTAAGATGTTCAAATTCGTAGCATAACAATGTATAAAAAAATAATATATCGAATCAGATCAGGACAAGAATTGGGCGCGACCTACTTGCTCTCAACATATTTTACTTTTGTACGCTCTGCTGATAGTTTAATTCTTGGAGCTCCCTATTGTGCTCAGTCTGAACCTACTCTCATTATTGGGTGTTATAATGCGAGACACAAAGCATTGGAAACTCTCCCCCCCCAAGTTTGGTAATTCGTAATGGCAATCAACTGTCTGTCACTCTTAAACAGTCATGATAATGTGCAAATGTAGGTGGACCTTGAAACACACTTATCTATGGAGGTGTCTTGATCTGTGTCTTGGCTGCAACATTACTTCTGCCGCATGTGAGTCTTCATTGTAACAAGATATAGCGCTGATCATTTCCCAAGGCTAACCTCTCTAGATATTGGTAAATACTTTTCTCCCTGGTGGGAGATTCAAACGGAAATGTTTAATGTTTCCCCTGATCAACCTGATGACTTTGTTGCACATGGTGACTGATGGTTATAATTCCTATGAGTGTACCTCTTGTCGAGACTTTTAACAATGACTTGATGGAGCAGTATTCAGAACTTCTTAGTGCGCCTCTTGAAACTCCAACTACTCTAAATCCAAATGACTTCCATAATAAATCATAAGTCTTATAAAAAATCATCCTATTAACAATGATTCTAACTTCGACATTGAAACGTATGGGCTGCAGACTAGGCCTAGCTATGTAACCATCGTACCTGGACATGCTGAGGCTTTTCCGAAGCTGCCCTTGATGCTGCGAGAGCGTATGACAGGAGCAGCGCAAACGACTGGGAACAATTTGCCAATGTGATAAATTAGAAACATGTGCAACTTTGGTATCTTTAATGAGGAACGTTGCCACCCAGTGGCTCAATCAGTCCACACAAAGGAGAATTTGATGAACAGGAGGAGAATGGGTAATCAGTCCCTCACCTTGAGTCGAATTGTGGTCAGTCCATCAATCTTGAATAGAATACGGCATCGTGCTGAGAGGAGCTTATAAAACGTTGGCAGAGAGGTGCAGCGTTAGGTGTGTAACATTGTTCAATGTTTGAGTAGGGTCGTGCCGAAGATTAGGCAAGCGAGAAATCCCAGTATTAAGATCCCAAGGAAGTTGCCGATGTCTGACAGGTTTGTAGATGAATGGACTGATGGAGCCACTGTGTGGCGAATCGTTCCTCAATAAGTACAAGAGTTGCACATGTGTTAATTTATAACATGTCGGTTCATCTGAACCATTCATCTACAAAACCTGTCTGACACTGCTATTTCTTGGGATTTTTAATACTTGGGAATTTCTTCGCTTGCTTTTTCTTGGGCACGACCTAGTCAACATTGAACAAATGTTACAGACCTATTGTCTGCTGCACCTCTCCCTGCAACGGTTTTTTATACGCTCCTTCTCGCACGTAGCCGTATTCTATTCAAAGATTGTTGGACTGGACCACATCGACTCAAGGTTGAGACTGATTATCCTTCTCTCCTGTTCTTAATATTCTCCTTTGTGTGGACTGATGGAGCCACTGTGTGGCAGAAACGGTTCTCAATAAGATACCAAGAGTTGCACCTGTGTCTAATTTATCAAACATGTCGGTTCTCTGAACATTCATTCTACAAAACCTGTCAGGGCACTGAACTTCTTGGGATCTTTATACTTGGGAATTCTTCGAGTGCCTAATTCTTGGGCACGACCTACTTACATTGAACAAATGTTACACGACCTATGACTGCTGCACTCTCCCTGCCAACGGTTTTATAAGCTCTTCTCAGCACGTATGCCGGATTCTATTCAAGATTGATGGACTGGCCACTTCGAATCAAGGTTTTTGAGGGACGATTAACTCATTCTCCTCCTGTTCTCAAGATCTCCTTATGTGTGGACTGATGGAGCCACTGTGTGGGCGAAAAACGTTTCCTCAATAAAGATACCCAAGGAGTTGCACTTGTGTCTAATTATCAACATGTCAGTTTCTGAAACATATTACAAACCTGACAGAACACTGCAACTTCTTGGGATCTTAATACTTGGAATTCTTCGCTTGCTAATTCTTGGGCACAACCCCTACTTCAACACTGACAAGTTTCACGACTATGATGCTGGCACCTATCTGCCAAGGTTATAAGCTCATTCTTACAGACGTATGCCGTTTCTATGCACGATTGTGGTCTGACAATCGACTTCAGGTTGAGGGATGATTACCTCATTTTCTCCTGTCTTCAAGATTCTCCTTTGTGTGATATGATGGAGCCACTGTGTGGCGCAACGTTTCTCATAACGATACCATGAATTGCACATGTGTCTAATTTATAACATGTCGGGTTCTCTGAACCTTTATCTTCAAATTTGTCAATGGTCTCAATGTCACCCCACTTAGCCGGGCATGGAGGGAATAAATAGAAATTAAGGGTTAACAGAACTGTGCAGATCGCGCACCTCATCCTTGATAGGTCGAATGAGTTAGTCCGTGCTTGGGCTGCTACATTAGCTATGACAATCTTCCAGTACCACAACAGGCAAAATTTAATGGACAATTATGATGCAAGGGAGAGACTTGTTTGCTTTATGCTCAGCAGGCAGTGACTGCAACATTCTTTCCTAATTTGAACTTGATGCAAGCATAAACTAAGGGCAAAATCCACGTCGCCTGGTGAGGATGGTTTATTACTTACAAACATACTCAGATTGCTGTGTCGAGTACCAGGTAATCTTTACTTGGAATTATATAACATGAGTTTGTCACTGGGAGTCCCTAAATCATGGACATAGCCTCATTATTCCCATTCCAAAGCCAATCAACAAAAACTCATTTCGGCCCAATATCCTTACTAGCTGCTGTGTAAAAACCATTTGAGAGGATGGTCCGAACCTTGACTGGTCCGAAACCGGGACTGTTTCAAAACAGTTCGTTGACAATAATTAAAGCAGACTGTAAAGGGATGGGGTTGTAGGCGCCCTATAAACACAAAATTAAAAATCAGGAACTGTCGGTAAGATGTCCAATATATAATAGGAGGTAGAACACAGGGAATACAAATAGCTAGAGCTTATGTTAAGGTTATTAATATATTTCAAGAGGTTGCTAGTAGATTTGCAGTAAATCAACCATTCAAAATCTTATGAATGCCGTGTGTAGTCTGTGGTCGTCAAACAAAACGGGCTTCCACATGGATAAATTGTTTTTTGTGGAAATTGGTGTCACGCCCCTTGAGCAGATATCCAGAAACTAGCTACAAGCAGTATTAAAACAGAGAAGTGTTTTGGGTATGCCCAATGAGGAAAATCTGTGGACTAAAATTCACAAGGGTATTTAAGGGACAACATCAAAGGCTGCTTTATAGGGAAACCTGGAAGCTTTCTACAACAGATGGGAAATAAAAAGTCTGGGCTAATGGTACTGCCTTGATACTGGCCATGTAGTAACAAAACTGTAAGGCGGGAGGTGATGATCTGGTAGTCAGTAAATGTGGGGCTGATAGGGCTGTCCTAGGGAGACAGTTATGGTGAAGCTGGAGGTGCTGTCTGGGAGACGAAATGGTGAAGTGGAGGTGCTGTCCTGGAGACAGAAATGTGATGTGGAGAGTGACTGTTGGGAGGACAGTAATGGTGAAGATGGAGGGTGCGTCCTGGGGACCGTAATGGTTGAAGCTGGAAGTACAGTCTGGGAGGACAGTAATGGTGAAGCTGGAGATTTTGTCCAGGTCGTCGGGAATTATACGCAGGAAGGAAGTACATATAAATGCCCTTCATAGGGGACAGGAGCCATAGTAGGGACACATAGTGAAGTCCAAAGATAAGATAAAACCAATATAGGCAAACTAGAAATACGCGGAAATAGCAAACAATGGAGGACTCCAATAGCTATAGTGAGGATAAAATTACCAAAAACAACTGGTGGGGAGCTCCATTGTTGGTGCTAGGAGGACGAAGTAAGACAGGGAAACTGCACCAACAGGGATTACCGTCACAGAAACCCAAGGCAAGCGGGGAAGAAACCAAGCCTGTGCCATACTCTCATTGGTATTGCTGGCATGGGAAATCTGGAAAAAAAACAGATGGGACAAGCAATATGACCATAGAAAATGGCCATGCCATATGGAAACAGGAAAATGCAACTCCTTCCTGTAGCTGTTACACTGAAATGTGTACTCTTCGTTACAGGAAAAGGACTTGTGCTATAATTAAATTGCGGCATACCATCTAAGGGGACAAAAAGATACAAACATCCGGCCATGGGTGAAAACTGGGTTAGCCACAGCCACACAAGAGGGAGAGGTTTTTTAGTGCAAGAAGGGAAAAAAAATGGAGGAAATGGCAGAAATCGTACACCAAATCCAGTCATTCCTGTAGTGAAAACCACATTTCGTGGCCCTCCATCCAACCAAACTGATACAGATTATAATGCCGGAAAATAAAATCCCCCCAGACCACCAAACCCACCCTAAACAATACCACCCGGTTCCGATAACGTTCTTCTTTGCAAAAATTTCCGGGTCTTAAAGCCAGAACAAACAACAAAATACCTTTCATCCGATGGACTGCGTGCAGAGGCAAAGGCAATGTTCGCGGGTTTCACTGAGACCACATAAAAGGATCATGGGACAACGAAGTATGGATCCCAGGTTACAACCTTACAGAGGTGACAGAGTGAACAGCAAAAAGGGGGGGGTTGGCCTGTACCATTGCAGAGTACTTGTTTGCACGAACTGCATAATGCTCAAAGGACGTAGTGGAGTTTTAGCAGTAAAGGTCGAGACCAAAAAATAGTCATTGTGGTAGTCTACAAGCCTCCGGATGCCACATCCCGCAATTCCAGGATCAGTGTTTAAAAATTGACCACTGTCTGGAAAATTTCGCTCCTGCACCCAACATTTGCTCCTGGGGGATTTTCAACTTAGGCACCTAAAATGGAGGAATATAGCAAATTATTTGGTTGCAGTAATAACCAAGTGGCAGCCTGATGAAAACTCACACTCACACTAGCTTTTAAATCTCCTGCTCAAATTAAATTTAAACCAGCAAATTATAGAGCCTACAAGGACTGGGAATACACTAGACCTCATATTCACTAACAATGTGATCTTGATAAGAAATGTCACCATATCAAACCCAATATTACTCAGATCACAACATAATTGAGGTTCAGACATGTATGCGTGGTGCCCAGACAACAAAATGAGACTATTCTTGAGGGAGCATTCACCAATTTCAACTTCAATAACAAAAACATAAAGTGGACCAAGTATACCAGTCTAACCGATATAAGCTGGGAAGATATACTAAGCACACAGACAAACTTATGCTAGAAAGATTAACTCGCGTGGCATCGATGTCTGCACAAGGTTTTCCTCTAAGAAATGGAGGTGTAGATGTAAATGAAAGGACGGGACGCTCCCTTTACGGCGCGGAACAAAGAATAACAGGCAGCTAACAGAAGGTCAAGTATATCTGAAATGCGCAGGGAACATTGGACAGAGAAATAGCAAGCATCGACTGAAGCTAAAAGAATCCTTTAGAGTCAGGAAATCGCAGGGACGAACTACAAGCCTTAAATGAATCGAAGAAACCAAAGTATTTCTTCTCTATGCCAAATCAAAATCGAGAACAAACGTCCAGTATTGGGACACTACTTAAACACGGATGGGTCCTACACAGATGACTGCAAAGGGGAATGTGTGAGCTATCCATGTCCCAATATGACTCAGTTTTTGCAAGCCGCTAACCAGACTGAGAGTCGAAGACCAAATGAATTTTTTATGAGTGAGCCACAAATTTGATTAACACAAGCCTATCGAATGTTATCCTGAGCCATGACCTTCGAACAGGCGAATAAATGACATGACATGCACTCTGCCCCAGGGCCGATCATGGACTCTGGTTCATCAAAGGAACTGAAGAAGCCCCTATCACGAGCCTTTTCCTCTATGGAGAGGGCGCATGACAGGGGGTCGTCCTCAGTACTAAAAACAAGACATAGCCACACTCACAAAGGGGGCAGTAAAGAACCAGCAAAGAACTACAGACCAATAGCACTGTCTAACCCCATTCATAAAAATCTATGAAATGGTCCTAAGAAACAAGATCACCACCCATCTAGAACACACATCAGGTTACAAACCAGGGCAACATGGGTTTAGAAACAGGTCGATCCTGTCGTCTTCTACTAATGGAATCACAACGACAAGGTCCTAAAGCACTAGAGACAAAAAGAATGCAGAGGTAATATATACAGGACATTGCAATAAAGCATTCGACAGTGTGACCATGGCCGTAATAGCGCACAAAAATTGGCGCTAAAGGATTAACAGGAAAAAGTCGGTCGATGGATCTATAATTTCCTCAATAAACAGGAACACCGAGAGTAGTCGTCACACGAGTAAAAGTCCGAGGCAGCTACGGTGAAAAGCTCTGTTCCCACAAGGCACAGTACTAGTCCATCTTGTTCCTCAATCATATCCGACATAGACAGGATGTCAGCCACAGCACCGTGTCTTCCTTTGCAGATGGGACACCGAATCTGCATGACGTTTGTTTTTATCTTTCCCCCATCCATTGCAGGACACTGCAAGCTCCAGGCGGAATCAACAAAATCTTTCAGTGGGCTGCAGAAAACCAATATGAAGTTACGATGAGAAATTTCAATTCCTCAGTATGGTAAAATGAGGAACTTAATCTTTCAGAGTACAAAACAATTCTGGCACAAAATAGAGCGAAACAACCAACGTCAAAAGACCTGGGAGTGATTATGTCGGAGGATTCACCTTCAGGACCCCAATGGAAATAAAGTCACTCTGTCTGACTTTTTTTGGGTTAATCCTGGTTCTTTCAATATGCCTGCTATGTACTGATAATTCTTTGTACTGTATTGTGTATACCTGAATAAATTTACTTACTTAACGTACTTACTTATAACATTGTATCAATCGCATTCTGCTAGAGAAAAATGACAGGATGGATAAGGAACCTTCAAAACAAGGGAGGCCAAAGCCCATGATGACACTCTTCAGGTCACTTGTTCTATTAGGCTGGAATTTTTGCTGCACTCTAACGCACTTTAAGGCAGGTGAAATTGCGACCTTAGAAAATGTCAGAGAACTTTCACGGCGGCATTTACGGAGATAAAACACCTCAATTACTGGGATGCGCTTGAGGTTTCTAACCTGTATTCCCTGGAACGCAGGAGGAGAGAAACATGATTATATTACACCTGATTCCTAGAGGGACTATAGTACGAACTTGTACACGAAATCACTCACTACGAAGCAAAGACTTGGCAGTCGAATGCCTCTTCCCCCCAATGAAAGCAGTGTGTCACTAGCCGTAAGAGACCATACAATAAGTGTCAGGGGCCCGAGGATGTTCAATGTACTCCAGCAACAT
>NC_069427.1:44768221-44802616 GCF_026875155.1 Cherax quadricarinatus
GGTGGGGAAGATTTGGGTGGGGACCACAAGAAGAGCTAACCACGAGGAGCTGCAAGAGCTTCAGCAGGAAGAGCAACAGATTGCAGCTCAGAATCTTGCGGGCAGAGGGGGGGAAGAGAGATGGAGGAAGGTACCATCTTCAGAATTTAAAGGAGATTTTTTAAATGGGGGGTAGGATGGAAGATTTATGGAGAAACGTCACCCGAGAAGGATGTTGAAAAGCCTTATCAGCAACTTTTTACAGTGACAGAGTCTTGGCCCATTTTAGGGAAGTTTTAAAGGGGACCCCAGAAAACAGAGCTCTTGGACAGTTTTTTTGCGAGACAGGACTCCAGTGACTCTCAAGGTGGTCCTATTGGCATTAAGAAACAGAGAAGAGAAGTAACCCAGAAAAGCAATTGGTATCCGAGGTGTTGAGGGAAAGGGGGATTCCCCCTTTTCCAAACAGAAATTCCCATCCAATCAGTCTCCCTCTCGTTTTCCCATACACAAAGAAGAATCGCCAATAGAGGTAAGTGTTATTCTGTTAATGTTTAATTCATCATGTGCCACTGTATTGTTTATTTTACTACATCTATATTTCATGTAAAAAAAATTTTTGTTTTAATACTTCGGGGTGTCAGGAACGGATTAATTGAATTTACTTTATTTCTTATGGGGAAAATTGATTCATAAATCGTCCATTTCGATAACAGTCCCACTTCCAGGACGGATTATGGACGATTATTGGGGGGACCACTGTATATAAACTCTTTGTATTGAACACAAAAACTGCACTAAAGTTATTATCATATTATTGTTTACCACTTTTGTTTATTACAGTAAACATGCACAAATCTTGTATAATACTAATGTTCATCATATATTTACATATTTTCAATCACTGGACATGGTTTAAGAACTGCTGGAGCTTGTGAAACTCCTTGGAACAAGGCACCATGCACAGAGGTACCTTACATTCCTCAAAACATAAACCAAATGTCTTTGCGTCTTTGTTGCCGTCGTTTTGTTTGTGCACAGACAACACATCTCTTCTGGGGCAAATTTTTTTCTGAGTTGAAAGGAAGCTGTATTATGAAATGATAAAACCTTCCCTCCTCAAAAAGCTTGGGTATATCCTGAGGAGTTCAAGGACCTTGTTATATAGCAGGTGTTGTTACCTGGTACTTCATTATGAGTTTTCTGACAACAGACAAACAAAAATTCACCATACGGTGGGCTGTTGCCAGTCTTCATTTGGTACATATTATATGCATTGAGCATTGAAATGTCCATGAGATGGGAGAAAAGTTTCATGTACCATTGTAACTTTTACGAACACAATCAACTGTTTTTGGGGGTTCGAAAGGAGATATGATGGTTGAAGATAAAAAACACTTATGGATGGTAACACCATATATTGTCAAGACGTGGTAAGGGAGGCCCGCCTGCCTGATGCCTGTTGTAGACCTTCCGTGGACTGAGGAAGTTACAGAGGTACTCATGCACACATGCACATCCCCGAAACATCACAAAAACTAGTCCCTAGGCCTAGAAAGGGATCGTGTAGCAAAACATATGGATGGTGCAAACTTGGTACTCGATAAGTATAAAACACATGAAAGGGGGATCGCAACATGCACATTTGGCCCAGTTACTATGTCCTTGACATACAATACATGCTATGGGCTAAACAGGCAGGTGGTTTCCCGGCTGATTCTGTACAAAAACAAAGACATTGTAACTTAAAAACTGATGGAGGGTATCAAAGGGGATGTAACAAAGGGTTTTTTAAACATAATGGGGTTAACGTATGATTTTAGGAATGCATTCTTTTTTTTTATTTTTTTATTTATTTTTTAAATTTTTTGAACATGTAAGAAAGTACAAAAGAATAAAATAATGCGCATCCCAAAGCCCCTTGTATGCAGAGCATTAGGGCAGGCTTAAAATTAATTTAAAGTTTAACTAAGCTTTCCTAAACATTATTGTAAAGATAACAATTAAGCTCTAGTGGGTTAAAAAACGGTCATATGGTTCATCATTGCGTCAATCATAGAATGAGTATTTGTTAGGTAATGTAAAAAAATAACAAAGGGGATTGGGGCTCAATTAAATATTTCGTGATCAATTTTTAGAAAAAATTTAAATATCAATTTATAAGATACAGTTATTCATATTTATTGGTTGGGTGAGTAAGTGATTTTTTAGAAGAGCTTGAAATTTAAAACAATAATTTTTTTTAAATTTTTATTTAAAACCCCTGGGCCCAAATTCCCCCCCGGCGGGGGGCCGAAAAATAAAAACTTTTACCATATTTATCCATCACTGTTTTCCAGAAGGGTGCTTTACAACAGTTTTTAAACTGCAACATTTAAAACCCCTCCTTCAAGGCAGGGACTGATTCCCCTTCCCGGGCTCAAGTCCGGCCTGCCGGTTTCCCTGAATCCCTTTATAAATTTTACTTTGCTCCCTCCCCAAAAGCCGTCAAGTATTAAAAACCTTTGTCTCCATTTACTCCTATCAAAACACTAACGCTCAATAATGTTTTTTTTATATCATTGTAATGAATTCCCGATTTTAGGGCCCTTTTTGTGCATTTAGTTTTTGCATAGCTGAGATGGACAGAAAGGGAAACCCCAAAGGTGATCTTGCCCTTGTGTTAGGTCATGTGTTCTGTTGGATTGGGAAGGAGACGTTTGAGGGGAGGGTTTAAAATCAGAGTTAATGTTCTATGAATGTAGTAGGTGCATAATAAGTATGGATGTTTTGTATGGTGATAATTTAAGTTTTAAATATTGGGGGGGTGTGCTCCCCGTAGTGGGAATTTGTTATCATTTCGACTGACCCTTTGTTGGGTAATTAATGGTCTGAGATGGTTTATTGTTGTTGAGCCCCATCACAAATTCCTAGGTGAGATAGGGGTAAAAATAGTGATTGGGGCCGGGGGGGCTGACTGTGGAACATAGTCCCGATCTTCGATAGTACCTACTCTTGGAAATTTTTTTGAAATTTGTTGTATATGTGTTTGAAATTTTAGTTTTTTACAAGGGGATTCCAAAATTTTCCCTCTGGATTTTTGTGATAGGTGACCCGTTTATCATTATGTTAAGAGGGACGTCTGTAGCTTGTTACCAAACTGAATGAAGTAGGTTTTGTCATGTTTAGAGTAAGTTTGTTAGTACTCATCCAGGTAGATATTTTCTGTAATTCAGTATTTACAGTATTGGCTAGCGTGACTGGGCTCAGGTGAGAGAAGACGTATGTAGTGTCATCTGCAAATAATGTGGGTTTGAGTAGTTGCGATGCATTTGGTAGGTCATGTATATGAGAAAGAGTAGAGGGCCTAGGACACTTCCCTGTGGGACACCAACTGTAATTGGCTGTGCGAAAGAATTTGCCCCGTTTGTGTACACATATTGACTTCTGTTGCCGAGGTAAGACTTTAGGTAGTTGAGGGAGTGCCCTCTTATACCATAGTGCGACAATTTTATATGGAGCAAGTCATTACGAATTATAAGAACAAATCATTGTACAGTAAGGATGGAATTGATCGATCAATCTGTATTCATGCACTCTACGGATTCTGAGGAAGAATAAATATATTTACAAAGTGAAAGTAATTAACAGCAAGGCAAATCTGGCGCGCACAGATCAGTACAGGTCCCCCTCAACATTCACGAGGGTTAGGGGATCAAGAGCCTCGCGAATGTTGAAAAATGTGAATGTTTGGTGCCCCAATAATATTGTAGGGAAATACATGTATAATACAATACTTGCTTCCTTAACTTGTTGAACCATGAACAATCATAAAATACATGAAAATCGTCATAAATTGTACTAAATACATACGTTATGCCTTAACAACATGTATGTTATTAAATACCACTGCCTCCACCACTGCAAGTCCCTACTACCCTCCCTCTGACCCCCCACAACTGGCAGCCAGCCCTCCACCACTGTGTGGTGATGTTTTTGTTTGTTCATTATTTGCTATTAAACTACATTATAAATAATGTAAACCCATTTATGACTTCATATTGGAATGGCTATTCGGACAGGTATTGGAAGGTGACATCATGTGTTTACTCTTGAACACAGCAAAGAATCAAACATTTGTGCTACTGCTAATAATAATAATAATAATATTACAAAAATAATAATAATAATATAATAATAATAATAATAATAATAATAATAATAATAATAATAAATACGATAGAATTGAAGAAGGAAATTGTACAAAAATACGAGGGTTGAAGCAGTGGTGGAGGAAGTGGTTGACTCATCGTCAGTGTGGCTTTGTTTATGCTGGAGTGAGTATTAGTCTCCGTGCTCTTCCAAACATTTCACAATAATTCATTGTATTTGGTGCTAGTAGATTGAGTGTGACTGGAGTGGTAGAGGCAGTGGTAGAGGCAGTGATAAGAGGCAGTGGGTGAGGCAGTGGTAGAGGCAGTGATAGAGGCAGTGATAGAGGCAGTGGGTGAGGCAGTGGTATTTACTAACATATATGTTACAAATAATAATAGTGCATGTTAATATTAATAACATTTATAATAATAATAATAACAATAATAAATGTTATTCATAATGTACTATTATTATTTATAACACATATGTTAGTAAATATCACTGCCTCTTCACTGCCTCTACACTGCCTCACCCACTGCCTCACCCACTGCCTCACCCACTGCCTCTACCACTGCCTCTACCACTGCCTCTACCACTGCCTCTACCACTGCCTCACCCACTGCCTCAACTGCTGCCTCACCCACTGCCTCTATAATTGCCTCTACCACTGCCTCAACCACTCAATCTACTAGCACCAAATACAATGAATTATTGTGAAATGTTTGGAAAGAGCACGGAGACTAATACTCACTCCAGCATAAACAAAGCCACACTGACGATGCGTCAACCACTTCTCCGCCATTGCTTCAACCCTCGTATTTTTGTACATTTTCCTTCTTCAATTCTATCATATTTATTATTATTATTATTATTAGTAGTAGTAGTAGTAGTATTATTATATTATTATTATTATTATTATTATTATTATTATTATTATTATTAGCAGTAGCAGAAATGTTTGATTCTTTGCTGTGTTCAAGAGTAAACACATTGATGTTCACCTTCCAATACCTGTCCGAATAGCCATTCTAATATGCAGTCATGGATGGGTTTACATTATTTATACTGTAGTTTAATAGCAAATAATGAACAAACAAAACACTCGCCACACAGTGGTGGGAGGGCTGGCTGCCAATTGCAGGGGTCGGAGGGAGGGTAGTAAGGACTCGTGGCGGTAAACTTAAATATGATTTGGCAGCTGGGAATTTGGCGGTTGGGAATTTCGCGAATGTTGTGAAGCCCGCGAAAGTTGAAAATGCGAATGTTGAGGGAGTCCTGTATTGCTAAATTCTCAGAATTCGGAGGGAACGTGAACACAAAAAATTTCTGAAAAACTGATCAGGTAATAACAAAACACACAGTTGACAATTTCGTTCATCTCGGACATCTAATTATACAGGCTATTTACATTTAAACCCAACTCTGCTAGGATAAGATTTACATATGCAGAATGGTTATCATCTCTGGGAGGATCGAATTCCTTTGCAATGGCTAACACATGCCTTGTACTGAGGGAGATCGAACAAGTATCTGCAAAAGATACTTGAGGGTTTCTCATTACTTGTCGTGTACGCAAAGAATAACGACATTTGGGTTGATTATCTGGCTGAGTATTTAAGGTAGAGGGTACAGAGTCAAGAGGATTGTCAGCATCTGTCACAATTAGTCTGGATAGCAATATCATCAACATCGCATACTAACTTCATATGATCTAAATGAGATTCTTTGTACTGACCAGTACTGATTTCTCTTACCTTATATTTATTACCCTTGATACGTTCAACTACTCGATAAGGGCCAACAAACTTTTGGTCGAGCTTAGGCATTGCGGATGTTTTGTTGAAATTAGTCAGCATTACCTCCGAACCCACTTTAACTTTTGTCGGCTTAGCACAGCTATTAGTTTATTCTAGTAAATTCTGCTGTTGATTTATGAAGTGTTTCACGGATTCTTCTAAAAACACTCTGAGCTATGCTGGTATGAGTTGCTATGAAATCATCAGGATTGTAATTGGGTTTCGGGGTGGAATATAACAACTCGTAAGGTAAACGCTTGTCTACACCGTACAGTGCATAATGTGGAGTGTCACCTTTGGAAGCATTGTAAGCAGAATTTATGGCACATTGAACATCTGGTATAACTTCATCCCAAATTTCACTATTGGGGTTGATAGTGGCTCTCAAGACATCAAGTACTTTCTTATTGGTTCGTTCTGCTGACCCATTGCTGGCAGGATGATGAGGAACAATAGTAGATTTAGAGATCTTGTACAAGGTACACAAATTTTCAAGAATCTCATTACAGAATTCACCTCCATTATCTGTTACTAAGGACTTAGGGGTGGTATGCCTGCAGATAATGTGTTCTTAAACGCTTTTAGCTACTGTCTCAGCAGTCTTATATGCAATAGGAACTAACTCACAAATATCTGGTGAAATGGCCTACCATAACACACAGATGTTTGTTGCCTTGGAGGGAACTTTTAAAATTGGTTAACAAATCTAGCGCAAATCTTTCCCACGGTTCGCTAGTAGTTGGATACACCTGGATTGGATTAGGACCATTGACATTTCCTTTATGCTGCATACAGACACTACATTTCTTAACATACTCAGAAATGTCAGTTGCCATTCATGGCCAAAGTACTTCATTCTGGCTTTTTTCACAGAACGATCCATACCAGGGTGTGCAACACCTGGTGCATCGTGAACTAGCTGTAGAGCTACATTCACTAGTGACTGTGGAATTACTAACTGGTATACTCTTCTGCTTGGAGTACCCAACTCGGCTGTTCGATACAGTAATTCTTGGCTCATTACTGCTTGGAGTACCCACTCGGCTGTTCGATACAGTAATTCTTGGCTATTACAAAGTCACTAATGGGTGCTGGTGGCTTCACAGTCAGAATAAGATCTTCCTGGAGCAGGAATCGAATCACACCAGACACATGGGATCTGTTCTTTGGGCATTCTTTACATCCTCGGCAGTAAATGGATGGTCTGCGGTTACTATACTAACGTGTCGCGATAAAGCATCTGCGACTACATTTGACTTGCCAGGTAAATGTTCAAAAGTGGGATTGAACTCTTGGATAGTCAAGGTCCATCTGGCTAACCTTCCAGTAAGTTGTTTGTTCTGGAATAAAGGTATCAGAGGTGCATGGTCTGTCAAGACATGAACAGCATACTGGTAAATAATGTCTCAGAAGTGCTTTAAAGACCATACTATTGCTGAAGCTTCTTGCTCATTACTGTATAATTTCGTTCAGCTTTGTAAGGACTTTACTAGCAAATGCAACTGCGTTGTGCTTGCCATCAGTCTTCTGAGCTAGTACGGCACCTATGCCAATTGAACTAGCATCAGTTGTCAGATAGAAAGGCTTAGAAAAATCTGGAAACTTCAAAATGGGAGCAGACATTAGCTTTTCTTTTAGTGTCTGGAATGCTCTTTCTTTACAGAAGGTCCAAACGAAAGGAGCATCTTTCTTAAGCAATTCAGTTAGAGGAGCTGCTATTGAAGAAGAATTAGCAATGAAAGATCTATAGAAACCTGTTAGACCCACAAAGGATCTTATAGCATCAGCAGTTTTGGGGGATGGAAAATTTAGTACTGCCATTACTTTACTTTGATCAGTCGTAACCCCTCTAGGAGTGACTACATGACCAAGAAACTTAATTTCTGATCTGAAAAATTGACATTTAGACAGTTTGATCTTTAAATTGGCTTCTTCAAGCTTACCAAGTACTATATCAAGTCTTTTCAGATGTGTATCCACGTCTTTGGACATGACGATTATGTCATCTAAGTACACCATAAGTGCTTTACCTATGAGACCTCTAAAGATATTGGTCATGAGTCTTGAGAATGTGATAGGGGAGGATCGTAATCCAAAGGCCATTCTAAGGAAGTGATAATGACCTGTGGGAGTGGAGAATGCAGTTAACTCTTGGCTGTCCTCGTGAAGAGAGGACTTGCCAAAACCCTTGTAACAAGTCCAGGGTCGAGAAGACTTTGTTATCTCTGATGTTACGTAAAAGATCGCCAAGTACAGGAAGTGGGAAGCGATCTGGAATAGTTTTCGCATTTAACTTCCTAAAGTCAATTACCGGGCGCCAAGTACCGTCCTTCTTAGACACTAGGATTAAGGGCGCATTCCAGGGTGAATTGCTAGGTGCAATTACTCCATCATCGAGCATTTGATTGATCAATTCTTCTGCGACAGCAACTTGGGAATGAGGCATTCTGTATGCAGGTATATAGATAGGTCTAATACCAGGTTCAAGTGGAATATGATGGGACAATAAGTTCATTATACCCATCTTCTCACCTGGTAAGGCAATGGCTTTACGACGTTTGTTCAACAGAGTCAACAAACACTTGACTTCGTCTGGGAAGTCAGTGGGAGCTAAGTCTTTCTCCTCAACTGGTGGAATGGATTGATCCAGTGGAGTGGATGAGGTCGTCCCTGTTGAAATAGCACCGACCCACTGGTCAGGTGGCAAGTCATCCTGTACTTGAACGGGGTAAGGATAATGAACCAGGTCAACAAGACTTGTATTTGGTTTGAGACGAACACTGTGACCCGATGTGTTAGCAAGGAATAAATGGATCTTACTGTCTCTTACAACACGTAAGGAAGGTTCAACAAATAAACCCTTGACCTTGCAGGAATCACTGTCAACTAGGATGTTATCACCATCTGGAACACTAGGGACAACAACAGACACTCTAGTGAGAGCATTAGCCACAACAGAGACGTCTTTCTGCAGATGGCATGTGACAATCGACAAGAGATGGCATTACTAGTCTCAAGTAATCGTTTTCCGACAAGGTGTCCCCTGTGGAGAAACTACTACTTGGACTAGCAGACATTGCAGGGATAGGCTGAGCACTCAAGGCAGTCTGAGCATCCTTGGACACTTGAGGCAATACTCTATCTTGCATGTCTGAAGGTGTAGGTGGAACACAGATGGGAGTGATAGAGTTACTAGTGCCTGACCGCTTGGATACGCTACTGGAAAACGCACTGGCTTGTAAGGACTTAATCCGAACGTCATACTCTGTGGCAGTATGGCAGATCTCGGATCCAAGCTGGTAACCCCAAAATGGAACGATCTAGTTGTCAATTTGGGCATGCCATCGGTAAGAGTCAAGCACAATACGCAAGTCTCTCATAGAAGCAAATCCCAGTAGAAGATCACCAGGGAAAGTAATCTGGTCAACAACAAGGAAAGAAGCAGTAAAGTCTCTACCTTGGGTAGAAAAGGTGAGTAAAGTCTGACCTCGGACACGCAGAAGGGAACCAGCTACTCCACTAAGGGAGGTTACAGTAGTTGGTTCTACGAGGAGGACACATCGTAACTGCTTATCTTTAAATAAACTAGACCTGATGATATTAACTTGCGCACCAGAGTCCATGAACACATGAACGGACGCATTATGAATAGATGCTTGCACTAGAGGACCTATCGTTTCATTGGGAGTTACGTGCAGGCAGAAAGGTGGGTTGTCATCGGAGAAGGCATGTTCCACTTCATCCCTAAATTCATCTACGTCAGAGACTGTGAAGCAACATCAACAGCATGATTGTCATTCTCAAGACTGCTTAAGGCTTCAAAGGAGTTGTGAATAGGGATGGTGTACTCATTGTCACCCACTGTCATGACTGGACAAGTAGACTGGGGCGCTCGGATTCCCCCGAATTGGAAGAATGAGGCTGGTTCTGGTTATTCTGAGAACCCCGACCTCTATTTCCTCTCCTGGCTCTGCAGTTGGAACGGCCACGGAAGGATCTAGAGTACTGGAGGTTATAGAGAGCATTGTACTCAGATGTGTCATGGCCATGAATTCTGTGATAAGTACAATAAGGCAAATCGGATGGTACTTATCAGCATTACGTTGCCTCTTAGAGTGACTATCGGGGGCAATTTACTGCGATATGTCCACGGTAACCACAATTATAGCAAGTTCTTTGTCTATGGGTACTGTACATGCTACGAGTGCTATGGGAATGATTAACTCTGACACTAGCTTTGGATGATGGTCGTGAGTGATTTAGATTGGGAATTTTGGTTGTAGCACAAACAAGAGGAGGTACGGGATTAGACAAAGTGGTTGACTTAGGCCTTCGATAGGGGAAGGTTCCCTCGGGACACAAGTTACGCACATGGATAAGGGCTGCAAGCGGTCCCATTGTGGCATTTAGAGGACTGGAATTATACACATACATTGACATTGGTGGCATTAGCTGTTTAATAACGCCGAATGCTGCTAATTTGGCAAACCCCTCAAGAGCTGGTTTATCATCGTCTTTAAGGTACTTGGAACTTTGACCTACTTTAACAAATGAGGTCATGAGGTTATTTAAACGAAGAGCAAACTCATCTAAGGATTCCTCTGGCCTCAGAGCTGTACGCACTAATTCCTTAAGAACAACAAAAGGATCAGTTTTTCGCACTGGTTCAAGATAGTTATGGATTAATTGCTCATAATCTTGCCACTTGGTTAGATCCTGAAAGTCCTTCATACGGATTAAGTTGAAGACATGCGAGTCAGCTGGTGAACGAGCTAAACTCTCCGATACTAATTAGGCAACTCTCTGATGGAGGACCATCTACTGAGGCATTTGCTCTAGCACAAACAGCAGTAAACCATGCTTCCAGGTTGTCTGGGTTACCATTGAACAACGGCATAGCATCATAAGGGTCACGACTAAAATTGCGAAGGCTCGAAGTCTGAGTGTGTCTATTGTTTGATAAAGAATTACTCAAATTTGGACTGACGAATTATTGCTTGGACTAGCAGTATGTGCTGAGGCATCGCTCGAGAAGACTTGAGACATGTTTGCAAAATGTGAAACAGGAGTTTAAAGAAACGAGAAAAAAAATATAACTGAGGAACACACAACACAATAAACTTAAATGGGAAGAAATTACTTAACTATTGTGCATAAGTAAATAAAAATTGATAAGTCACACTGTAAGCAAGGAAAACTCACACACACAAAAGAAAATACTCAACTGAATAAGCAACACTTTGAAAATCAAGAGAAATTACTTTATCAAATCAAATTTACTCAAATTTACTTTAAATTGAATTAATGGCACAGTGAGTTGTCTTTACTCTCAATTCAATAAGGAAATTCAACAATAAAATGGTAAATCAATCAAAATGTTAAAATGGAATCAATAAAGCTTGTGCAAAATTAAAACAAACTGGGAAAGCAATTCTAAATAAAAAAGATTAAGTGACACACAAGGAACAAAATATTATGCACAGAACAGGGCATATGAAACTGCACTGAAATAAACTGTAGCAATATTGAAAATAACAATTTCTAATCAAAAGTACTGCACAACACTACATAAAAATTTCTGAAAGAAAAAAAATTTAATGGCGGCACAATTTTTACACAAGAATTATTGTAAAATGAGTCAATGTTGCAATAATAAAAAATATTACACACACAAGAAAATGCAGTTTACAAGAAAAAAAAAATATCATCAAGGAATGAACTGATTGAACACTTTAACTCTTAACTGCAGCTTAAGCAACACTTACTGAACAAACAAAAGAATGATTTACTTCAAAAGAAGTTAAAAAAAATTGCACTAAGAGTGAATTTGCTAAATGAAATATGAAAAATAATAGATGCAAAAACACAAAACAAAAAAGGTTTTGAACACTTACAGTGAAGCAGGACACAACATAACAATATATGCAGAATACTACGAGAATTTTCTTGCAATATGGTCTTGTGTTGGCAAAAAAATGGGAAATAATTGTCTTGCTTCAAACAAAATAATGGCACTATTGTCTGTGGAGATAAGACAAATTAGACACTGGCTAAATGGAAAGAATTAACACAAGAGTGTTCAACACACAGAGAGAAAAAATAAATAAATGGCAAATGAATGAAAACAAAACAGAAAGAATACACAAATGCTGGGAGAAAAAAAAAAAAACTGAGACAACACTGAGTTGTGATGCAGAATATAAGATAACAAGTTATTTGAATTACTACACTGTATAATTTACTAGGCAAGGAACACAATACTGTGAACACAAGATAATTGTGAAGTGTAAACACAAGTTTATACTGCTTATATATTGCACACAACAAGGAAAAACATTAAAGTACTTACTTCAAGTATATATAAAAAAGAAACACAATACAACAAACATAAAATAAAGCACGAATATTAACACTGAAGAAAGAAGAGAAAAAAAATATTGCAAACAGTATATAATGAACACCGAGTCTAATCAAGAGTCACTGAATGTCACTAAGAAATCAGTCAAGAAAATTGTCTCAACACTCGCAATTGTTTCTATGAAAAAATATTATTCATTAACACACTAGCAACATTGGTGAATGGGATACCAACTAACCTCATAATTTTGTAATATTTTAAGCTTAAGATTTAATTTAAGTCTGCCCGAATGCCTAGCCATGCTAGGTGTTTAGTGGTACACTCTGTAATTATTATTTTACTACATGTAAACCACACATAACCAAATTCTGTAAACTCAGCATTGTAATCCTTATAGAGAATAAATTTTGAATTTGAATTTTGAGGGTGAATGGTGGAGGAAGGTGGTGGAGTCTCGTGGCTGGCTGCGTTCCTGCTCCACACGTGATGCCTCGAAGAATTTGCGCTTAAATCGACAACGAACTCACACAGGAGGCTTTTACGATGGCACAAAGGAAGGAACACTCTCGGCTCTTGACCCCCATGTGGTTCTTAAAAATATGATGCTAGAACCTGTAATAGGGGTACAAAAACAGTGTAGTGGGTGAGGTGGGTGGTTGAGGCAGTGCGGTGGTGAGACACCGCGTGGTGACGGGGCCCTATGGGGTGAACAGCGTAAGCCACACTGGGACACCCGCACTAGGCACGAAAATATTCTAAGCCGGCTGGCTTAAAAACAAACCCACAAAATACCACAACACCACAGGGATGATAAAACACACAGAATGGCTTGGAACTTGAAGCACAGAGCGATGAAGAAGACTACAACCACGTGGCTTGCTTGAGTACTGGGTTTTAAAGACACTTGCGTTAGTTGCTGGCTGGCTTGGTATAACCCTTCACACAGACTGGCTTGATAACTTGTAACGATGAGCACAGCAAGAGTGGAAGCTGGCTTGGCAGGCAAGGCTGAATGGTGTAAGGCTGGCTGGACTGGGCTTGGGCTGACTCCCCCACCACAGATTGGCTTAAGTGGCTTGGCTTACTTTGCAACCACACGGTCAGTTGTACTACTCAAAGATGTAGAGAGACTGTTGTTGGTGTGGCTTATCAAGAATGCCGGAAGAAACAATTAACCCCAGAGGGGTTAGGCACCCAGGATAACCCAAGAAAGTCAATGTGTCATTAAAGACTGTCTAACTTATTTCCATTAGGGTCCTTAACCCTGTCACGGTCTGTGCCGTAGATCTACAACTTTATGTTTAGGGTTCAAACCATAGATCTATGCCATGAGCTCAGCTCTCTCTGATAAGCTGTGAGTGGTAAATTTGGGCTTAGATATGAGAGAATACAGTAGGGCCCCGCTTTACGGCATTTCGCTTTACGGTGTTCTGCTAATACGGTCATTAAAATTATGACCAAACTCGCTATACGGCTCCCCCACACCAGACTTTCTAATACGGTCACCGCGCCCAACCTGGTTTGTTTACATTCTCCATGAGATCCGTAAGCATAAGACTCTCCATTATGTCTGGAAACTTCAAAATTTCAAGTGTTTTTAAAAGTTATTTCATATTTTATATTTTTTTTTTTTTTTTTTTTTTCAACAAGTCGGCCGTCTCCACCGAGGCAGGGTGACCCAAAAAAAGAAAGAAAATCCCCAAAAAGAAAATACTTTCATCATCATTCAACACTTTCACCACACTCGCACATTATCACTGTTTTTGCAGAGGTGCTCAGAATACAACAGTCTAGAAGCATACACATATAAAGATACACAACATATCCCTCCAATCCAATATCCCAAACCCCTCCTTTAAAGTGCAGGCATTGTACTTCCCATTTCCAGGACTCAAGTCGACTATATGAAAATAACCGGTTTCCCTGAATCCCTTCACTTAAAAATTACCCTGCTCACACTCCAACAGATCGTCAGGTCCCAAGTACCATTCGTCTCCATTCACTCCCATCTAACACGCTCACGCACGCTTGCTGGAAGTCCAAGCCCCTTGCCCACAAAACCTCCTTACCCCCTCTCTCCAACCCTTTCGAGGACGACCCCTACCCCGCCTTCCTTCCCCTATAGATTTATATGCTTTCCATGTCATTCTACTTTGATCCATTCTCTCTAAATGACCAAACCACCTCAACAACCCCTCTTCTGCCCTCTGACTAATACTTTTATTAACTCCACACCTTCTCCTAATTTCCACACTCCGAATTTTCTGCATAATATTTACACCACACATTGCCCTTAAACTCTGATAATTATACTTATGTATTTCCTAATACCTAAATAAACTTACATTTCTGTGCTGGCGTGCAGGTACACATTAAAATCAGTGTCTTATGTCTTGAGAGGTCATATTAGTAATGATAATAATCACCGAGTCTCATTTAAATGTCATATATTACGTTAATATACACATTTTCATTAATCCATCTATGATATTTTTCAAAATTATATAATAAACACAATGCATAACATATAAATATGATAAATACACCCCGCAGTAGAATAAATAAACATAAATATGAGATGTGGCAGCAGACGACTTGCACAAGTGACTCCATATTAGAAATAATCATAATAATAATAATAATCACCGAGTCTCATTAAAAGTCGTATATTACGTTAATATACACATATTCATTAATCCATCCATGATATTTTTTTCAAAATTAAATAATAAACACGATACATAACATACAAAGATGATAAATACACCCCACAATAGAATAAATAAACATAAATTGAGATGTCGTAGCCAGATAACTTGTACAAGTGATGGCAAGAATAACATTTTCTCTAATCTAACATAAGAGAAAATGTGTTACTGGGGGTAAACTGTAGAAAATTATTCCTTTCGTATCTATGTAAGTTTATTCAGGTATACACAAATACACTTACATAGATTTTTCATACATAACAGCATATGTGTAGAAAACCCTAGGATAACCAAAAAGTCAGTGCCCTTGTTTCCATTGCCTCCAGTCAGAGCGTCATTTCTTATAAAAATGGTGTTACATGAGAATGGGAGTGTTCTTCTTTATTTATTCTACTGTGTCAATGTAGAGACAACTTGTACACATTGTAACTTCTACACAAACCAGACATGTACACTTTGTTTACAAAACTTAAGTTCGCCTGGTTTGTTTACACAACTCTGTGCCTACCAGATGATCAGCTGTAACTGATTTCATCAACAATATGAACAACACACTTCTCATACCAACAATAACTAAACCAACCAGGCTGACTGAGACAAGTGAACCATAAGACCACATGTGGACCAATATACTAGCCCCCCTTAAATCAGGGATAATTACAGACAGCACTAATGACCACTACCCAACCTTCCTCTTAGCAAACATTAGTAAGCCACCACTCGAATACAACAAAGTTTCATTTGGACTCCATGACGAGGCCTCAATAAGGAATTTCACAGCAGACCTAGAGACTGTTGACTGGCGTACAGAATTCTCCAATGCCAATGGTATTGCCGATTGGACAGACATTTTTCTTAACAAAATACTTAGACTATACAACAAACATTGTCCTAGAAAAATGAAACAGATCACGAATAAACGGCTTGGTTGCCCATGGCTAACCAGCAGCATTCTGAAATCCATTGATAAGAAACACCAATATGAAAAGCAATATAGACAGGGCTTAATACAGAAAGATATTCTTAAACAATATTCAACAGTTCTCACCAAATTAATAAAGAAAGCCAAACAACTGTACTACTCCAGCAGATTCACTGACACAAGAGGAGATATAAAAAAGACCTGGAAAACACTTTCCCAGATTCTGGGGACCTACAAACTGAAAAAAAAACAAGAATATTGTTCTAACTAAACCTCATGAAACACCACTGCATCCCACTGATACAGCTAACAAGATAAACAACCTCTTCTCAAACATAGGATCTAATCTCGCCAGCACAATCCCACGTACCAATGCCCGTGCCGGGGACTACCTAAATGGGAATTTCCCAAATTCCTTCTATTTTGTACCAACTGAGCCCACGGAAGTCACCGTGATCATAGTCACTTTAAAATAACTCAGGGAATCTGTCTCACGTCCCATCATTATTGTACAAGCGAGCGGTCCATGTCCTTTCACATGCTATTACATTATTTTTTAACAAGTCACTAGAAACTAGCAGTTTCCCGACACTACTCAAGAGAGCAAGGGTTATGCCAGTACATAAAGGTGGTGACCCTACAGACGTAAACAACTATAGGCCAATATCAAACTTACCATTGCTATCCAAAATCTTTGAGAAACTCGTGCACAGGAGACTATATTCATTTATAACGTCACAAAACATAAAACATACTCACCCCTGCCAATTTGGATTCAGGAAAAATAAAAGCACTAATGATGCAATTATAAAAATGCTAGACCCTCTTTACACAGCATTGATAAATAAGGAATATCCGCTAGGAATTTTTATTGATCTAAAGAAAAGCTTTTGACACAGACCACGGCACATCCTACTCCACAAACTTGACCACTATGGTATAAAGAGGCCATGCGCTTGCATATTTTAAATCCTACCTTCTAATAGGTATCAGTATGTCACCATTAAAGACACAGCCTCATCAATACGGCCACTTGATACTGGAGTTCCGCAGGGAAGTGTCCTTGAACCCCTGCTCTTCCTCATTTACATCAATGATCTTCCAAACATATCCCAACACCTGAAACCCATTCTCTTTGCTGACGACACGACTATGTCATCTCCCACCCTAATCTTGCCACCCTCAATTACCATTGTTAATGAGGAGCTGCTCAAAATATCGACCTGGATGACAGCCAATAAGTTTACACTTAACACTGGCAAAACCTACTATATTATGTTTGGTAGCAGAGTAGGTGTTGCGCAACTTAACATTAAGATCGACAACACTCTAATTGCCAGACATAATGAGAGCAAATTCCTTGGCCTATACCTTGACAACAACCTAAATTTCAGCACCCATATCCAACACATAACAAAAAAAGTATCCAAAACGGTGGGGATCCTCTCCAAGATACGATACTATGTGCCACAAACTGCCCTTCTCACACTATACCATTCACTTATATATCCATACCTCACCTATGCTATCTGTGCTTGAGGTTCAACTGCAGCAACACACCTAAACCCAATAATAACCCAACAAAAAGCCACAGTAAGAATAATCACTAAATCCCATCCATGGCAACACACCCCCCACTCTTCATAGATCTAAACTTACTCCCTGTTCAGAACATCCACACTTACTACTGTGCAATCTATATCTACAGGACCTTAAATTCCAATATTAACCTTGACGTAAAATGCTTTCTTGATAGTTGTGACAGGATCCACAGGCATAACACCAGACACAAACATCTTTATGACATTCCCCGTGTTCGACTAAACCTTTACAAAAATTCAATGTATTCAAAGGACCAAAAATCTGGAACCCCCTACTTGAAAACTCTAGAACTGCAGACACATCATCACTTTCAAAACTTCAGTTAGAAAACATCTTATCTCCCGGATCCATCCTGACAACTAACTACATGATAACCACCTGGTGGTTCACAATTACACTCACTCACCCACTGACTATAAACCCAGAAATACTAATCTTAATCTTAAAATAATAAATCTTAACCCTTTGAGGGTTTTCGTCGTACTAGTACGTCTTACGCGTAGGGTTTTTGACGTACTAGTACTCATAAATTCTAGCGGCCTCAAATCTAGTGGGAGAAAGCTGGTAGGCCTTCATATGAAGAATGGGTCTATGTGGTCAGTGTGCACAGTCTAAAAAAATCCTGCAGCACACAGTGCATAATGAAAAAAAAAAAACTTTGACCATTTTTTTTTAATAAATCAGCGACTTTGCAGTGTATTTTCTTTATGGTATTTATTGTTGTATTCTAGTTTTCTTGGTCTCATTTATAGAATGGAGACATATTACAGAAATTGAGATGATTTTGACTGGTTTTACAAGAAAAATGCCTTGAAATTGAGCTCAAAGTAGCAGAAATGTTCGATTTTTACCAAACTTCAAAAGTACACAAATCGTGCCAAGCGTGCAATACACGTCAACTGGTGAGTCTAATATTCTTTCACAAGTGCACCAATAATATTTATACCATTTTTTACACTAATGCAGTAGTCTGCATAACAGTAAATCTTATATTTTTTTGTGAAAATAAAAATTCAAAGTGGAAAGCAAAAGAATATAAGAGGGCCTTGAGACGTTACTAATGACTAGAGGAAATGTCATTTTTTGTGCTAGGAATGTCTTTCTTGTTTTTTCTGGACCCTATTCGGAAATTGGCATCTTTTGAAATTTGTGTGAAATTGGCAAAATTGCTAAATTCTGACCACTGTACTGGATAGTTGAATTTCATAAATGAGTGGTTTCTTGCACCCATTCGATAGAAAAAATGGAGTTCTAGCGAAATATTCAGTTTTTTGTCGACTAGTACAGTGAAATTGGCCGAAAATGGGGCTCAAAGTGGGCAAAATCGCCGATGCGTAAACATCGCCGAGACCGCTAACTTTGCGAGAGCATAATTCCGTAAGTTTTCTATCAAATTTCAAACTTTTGGTGTCTTTATGATCGGGAAAAGATTTCTCTATCTTTCATAAGAGAAAATAATTTTTTTTTTTTTAATTTGGCCGACCCTGAGAACGAGTTTCGGAGAGGGCCTGTCGACCTCAAAGGGTTAAACTAGTCATAAGTTTGCCTAAGATACTCCAATATAGACACTTTGTATTGTGCCAAAACAAAAGCATTCACATTGCTAAACTCACAAATTATGATGTAGTTACTTAGCCTTATTAACATAATCTGTAAGGATTTAATGTTAAGAATTATTCTAAGTCTGCTTGAAATGCCTAGCCAGGCTAGGTGTCCTAGTGGCCCCTCTGTAATTAGTATTTTATAACATGTAAACCACACAATACCAAAACCTGTAACCCCACATTGTAACCCTTATAGAGAATAAACTTGAATTGAATTGAATTGAATTGAATTCTCCGTCATGTACTCATTCTCTCTCTCTCGCTCTCATTTATTCGTTTTATCTCGTTTACTCACTCCTGACCCTACATTAAGACTACAAATATTTTAAGGTAAGTAATGAGTGAACCGTATATGCATTTTATCGCTCTGGGATGCTTAATGTAATAGAATATTATGTGTAGGTGAGATGGCCTGGTATGGTAGCCCAACTGACTACCATACATACCACATTTGATTTCTTACAATAAATACTACTTGTCTCACCTTAGATTAAGACTAAATATTTTAAGGTAAGTAATGAGTGCACTATCTGTGTATTGTACTTTTTATTGTTTTTTGATGCCTAGTTCTATTGCTAATTTAATATATGCTAGTGTAAACTTGTTATCTAGTATTTTTATGCATTTATAAGGGGAAAAAAGGGTGTTCCACTTTACGGCGATTTCCGCTTTACGGCGGTAGCCTGGAACCTAACCTGCCATATAAGTGGGGCACTGCTGTACATCTATGTGGTATGTGTGCACCACATAAAACAAATCCTGCAGCACACAGTGCATAATGAGAGAAAAAAACTGAGACCATAATTTTCGATTAAAACAGCAACTTTGCAGTGTTTTTTTCATATGTTTTTATAGTTGTTTTTGCGATTTCTTGGTCTCATTTGATAGAATGGAAGATATGTTACAGAAATAGAGATGATTTTGATTGGTTTTAGTATTGAAAATGGCTTGAAACTGAGCTCAAAGTAGCGGAAATGTTAAACTTTTGCCGATGTTCAAGAGTAAACAAATGACCTCACATGTCCAATACACGCAGCTGGTGGGTCTTATATATGTTCACAAATGTGCTGATATTATTTATACAATTATTACAATATTGCATGACAGTAAATCTTCTATTTTTTGGTTTGAATAAAAATTCATTATGTGAATTAAAAATCAAAATGGAATTCATTTGTAAAGCCTGAAAACTAACTAATGAACAGAGGAAATGTTAGATTAATGCCAGGAATGCCTGCATTGTTTATTCTGGACCCTATTTGAAATTGGAATATTTTGAACTTTGCACTAAATTGGCCAATTACCAATTTCCAATCACTATATTTTGTAGTTGAAACAGTTGCGTTGGCGATTTCTTGTGCTTAGTCAATAGAATAGAAGTAATACTAGTGAAATAGCTAAGAATTTGGTTAACTGGAATAAGGTAATTGGCCTAAAATGGGAGTCAAATTCGGCAAAATCGCCGATGCGTAAATATCCCCCACATATCAAAATTCGTGAGAGCATAATTTCGTCAGTTTTCCATTAAATTTCATACCTTTTGTTTTATTACCTTCAGAAAAGATTTTCTACATTTCATAAGAAAAAATAAAATTATTTTTTGAAAATTCTTGGACACTGGTGTGCACTTTGAAATTTGGCCTCTGGACCCTGAAAGGGTTTATCTTGTCCCCCAGGATGAGACCCACACCAGTCAACTAACACCCAGGTGAACAGAAAAAATGCTTGGTAACTAGTGCTAATATTGGTGAATTTAACCCTTTGACTGTCACAAGCTCCTTTCTGAAAATCATTCTATGTCAAAAAATTTTGGAAAAAAAAAATAAATTTTTCTTATGAAATGATAGAGAAACTTTTCCGATGGTAATGACATCAAAAGTATGAAATTTGGTCGAAAACTCACGGAATTATGCTCTGCAAAGTTAGTGATCTCGGCAACATATATGCATCGGTGATTTTGCTGACTTTGAGCCCTAGTTTTGGCCAATTCCATTGTTCTAGTCAACCAAACTTATAGCTATTTTTTTAGAACTCCATTTTGTCTATCAACTGAGTACAAGAAACTGCCATTTACAATTTGAACTACCCAATAAAGTGGTCAAAAATTAGTAATTAGCCAATTTCATGCAAATTAAAAAAGATGCCAATTTCATGCAAATTAAAAAAGATGCCAATTCAAAATAGGGGTCCAGAATAAACAATACAGACATCCTTGGCACTAAAATAACACATCCTCTGTTCATTAGTCACGTCTCCAGGCCCCTCTTTTATTACTCTTGCTTTCTATTTTGATTTTTTTTTTCACACAAAAAATAGAAGATTTACTGTTATGCAGACTACTGCAGTATTGTAATAAATAATATCAGTGCACTAGTGAAAGAATATTAGACTCCCAGTTGATGTGTATTGGACGTGTGGTGTGATTTGCTTACTCATGAACATTGGTAAAAATCGAACATTTCCGCTACTTTGAGCTCAATTTCAAGGTCGTTTTCATCGTGAAACTAATCAAAATCATCTTTATTTCTGTAATATGTTTTCATTCTATCAAATGAGACCAAGAAAACGATAATACAACCATAAATACTACACGAAAATACCACCTCAAAGTTGGCGTTTTAATCGGAGTTTTTTTTTTTTCTCGTGCATTGCGTGTGCAGGATTTTTTTTATGTGGTGCACACTGACCACACAGACCATTCTCTCACACATGGGCCTACCAGCTTTCTCCTGCTTGATTTAAAGCCGTTAGAATTATTGAGTACATGTACATCCGAAACACTGGCTCATAAGAAGTATATATATGACCAAAACAGTCAAAAGGTTAAGGCCATCAAAGGTTGCTTTGAGAGATTTAAGAATCATAGGGGCATACACAGTGTGATAAGGCATGGCGAAGCTGAAAAATTCCAACCCCAACAAAGTGTTTAACCCTTTCAGGGTCCGTCCCGTAGATCTACGGCTTCACGTTGAGTATCCAAACTGTAGATCTATGCCAAAATTCTAGCGCCATCAAATTTAGCGCGAAAGCGCTCATAGGCCTACATGTGAGAGAACGGGTCTGCGTGGTGGGTGTGCGCCATAAACAAAAAATCTAGGCGCCGCATAGCATTGTGGAAACGCCGGCTCAGTTACCATTGTTCACCATGCCTCGTTGCAAGTCAGCTCTCACTCCCGGGAAAATTGGGACTCTCCTCTTCCTATCTGATAGTTCTGACACTGATGGAAGTGGAAATGAAGACGAAATTCTACGGCTTTGATCGTTAGTGACCGAAAAGAATGACCAGGATATCGATAATAATGCAGAAAACCCTTCTACCTTCAACCTTCTACCTCTGGTGTGGGCACTCGTGACTCACGGTCGGTTGTTCCTCAACGCAAGAGAAAACTAATATTTTCGCTTGGCCAGGCCTCTGACTTCAGTAATGATGATAGTGACTGTTACGTTGGTTTGTCCCTTATTACTTTGATTGTAAGGTTCTCACTACATGTTCTAGTGTGGGGTAGCTTTTACTTAATGGCCTTATTTGTCTAGGGGTAATACTTACATCATGGCTGATCATCTTGAGTGTCTCTGATACCTTTTCACCAGCCCTCTTCACAGGTTATGTAAACTACTACTATAAAAATATAACTGTATTCTCAATAGATATGTACAGAATATACAATCACAGCCTCCATTTTCAAAACAAATCTACACACTCCATCCTGTGCTCCACATGGTGTGTTCCAACACTCTTCCTTCTCTCTCCTTGACATAACTCTGGGCTAACCAGTGTTTTGACACACTTTAGTCACCCTGGGTATGGTGGCCAAAACTTAAATTATAAAAACTCACCCCTGGAGCACACATGATGCCCCAAAAGATAGGAGAAGGACCCAGAGATCCTGCCAGGTTGAAGGTCAGCCACAGAGAGAGAGAGTCAGTGAGAGGGAGAGAGAGAGAAGCCTACCTAAGCTCCTCCCACCAAAACAAAAGACTGTTGCCAAGCACAATTCTCCAGTTACCACAATTCTACCACCTCTTAATTTTACTTTTACAAAAAGAAATACAACTTTATAAACTACTTATTTAAATTGTGTGTTTATGTGTCTATAGTATAACCTATTATATTGAGAAAAATAGGTTTGACCCAGCTGCCTCTCAGTCATAAGGTTGATCAGTCCTTCTGACATTTAGAGCAAAGTCCCCATCAATTCAATATAATTAGGTATTCCAGAGTAACTGTTACTTATAAATACATGTTGGTCCTATAGCCCATAACACCCCCACCTCCAGACGAAGTCTCACAAAAGCTAGCCGTGGTCCCTCAGGATACGGCTAGTAAAAAGTATATTGCTTAAGTCTGAAGGCGGGTAAACAAGACTACTAGAAATGCTACATATTTCCTAGCACCATAACTACTCTTCACTTTACTGTTATTTCAACAGATTGCAGAATTTTTTAGAAAAGCATTTTAACCATACCCATATACTCAAGGGTGTTGAACTATTTACAATTTAGTGGCTTTTAAACAATACACATTACAATGCAAAAATTGCACACAATGCCCACTGTGAAAGCCCGCACCAACAGGCCTGTGCCTCTGCTACGGTAATCCAGCAAGCAACTGGTACTCCAGGGTGGCATCTTCCTGATCAGGAGACGAGAGTAGAGCCAAACCCAGAGCAGTCAGGTGTTACACCAGGCAGGAAACTTCACAAAACATGTCAAGGTGTCTCTCACTTGGTGGCCGAACCAAACAGTGAGACTTCCAGTCAACACTCACGATCCTTAACATGGTCAGGCACTCAAGCCCATCTTCCGAGGTCCCACTCCACACAGATCCTCCAAACTTATGAAGAGGTAGGCTGACATAGAATGGAGGGGTCCAGGGGACCACAAAGGCAAACCGTCGGGCCGTTTTGTATATAGAGCACACCAAGACACAACATCACATACCTTCCTGAACGTCTCATGTTACCGAAGGTTGTCAACCACTGCCTCAACTCACATTTAAGTACACCCTGACCCTCGTCACACTTTTGGCTCTGACTCACTCCTTCACAATCAGATGGCTGGTAGAGAGTACTCAGGCTCGCTGAGAGTTCACCACTGCAAAAACAACAAGGTCAGCACAAGACAAACACTATGTACAAAGTACGCACCATGCATCTACATGAAACATCTAGAGAGAGCATCAGCAACCACATTCTCTGAGCCTTTTATATATTTGACTTCCAAATTAAAAGGCTGTAGGAACAAAGCCCATTTTAAGAGTCTGATTTTAGTCACTATACACAGGAACAGGATGAAGAGATCCTGAGACATGTACAAATGCTGAATAGCCAGCCCCAAAAATGAAAATTTTCTTTCCTGTGGTAAAATGTTGACATTTAAATTTAGAAGGTTGCTCATTGATAGTAACAGTTCTGCAACCTCTCGCAGTGCAACAATAACACCAAAGACATCTCTTTGCACCCAGGTTGGATACATCAAGTTTACACAAATACCATCACGTTCCATCTCACACACAAATTTTAAGCACACAATGAACACAATTTGCATTACACACATTAAAATGGTACTGGAACACAGGCCATGGAAATCACATCTTCCTGCCCTATGTTTTAGTTTATTTAAAATGTTTGCATCTCTTAGTGCATAAGTATCAATCTTTCTAATCCTGTAAACCTTAGTTGTTAAATGTACTTTGTGGTAGTCAGTGTTTATGCCCAGGGTGCCATCTAATTTGGGAACCATGAAGCATGGGAATTCCCACTGACTCTCACTAAGCACTACAAACTGGTGTTGGAAGAATTTCACTTCTTCCTCCATCTCCAATTTTTCATACAGATTTTTCCCACACAAAAATTGTTGAATTGGCTCAGTTTCCTTAACAATTTCCTCATGGAGTTTCAATTTTTCCCCAATACTGACATCCCAAACTTTTATAAAGTTCCAAGGTGGCTGAGCCAACTCTCCAACATTTTTCTCATTAAACCCAAGCATGCATTTCCCAAAATCTTTTACACACATGTTATTTCTTAAATACGCTTTTGGTATTTCATACAGATTATTGTTTTGCAGCCCTTTACATTCCATTAAAACATTGGTCTCTCTGAATTTTTGACACAACTTCAAACCCTTTGACCGGTTACTGTGTACATTATACTCATTCTTTTTCTGCTCAGGGGTGTGGGTTTTATATCTAACCCCTGGGAACTTCCCCCACAACATGTTCAGCTCACAGCAACTTGCCATACAGATTTTCACATGAATTGGCTCCAGTATCAGCCACTTCTCTCCACGCCTCCAGAGTTATCATGGTCCACATTATGGTCCCACATCATCATCCTGGTCTGGTTGATGAGCACGTTCACTGGTACCATCCACCTCATACGAGCCAAACAGTATCTGAAACTGAGTAAAAGCTCCGAGGGGGGAGCATCACCATCCTCCCCAAGCCAATAGCTCAGAGATTCCAGAGTGCTTCCCCACTCAGCAAATACAAAGAAAGAGATCCTCTCATCCCTGTTGTTAGTATTGTCTATACCATAGGCTTGCATCATTGTCTTGAGGGTTTGATGTAATTTCTCTATTTCCCCTTGAGATGGAGAGTGATACACAGTTGAACACTGAGGCTCTACTTTTAGTCCCTTCAAAACATTTCTAAAAGACTTTGAGGTAAAGTTAGGCCCTTGGTCTTTTTGCACTGCTTGAGGAAAACAGACATGAAAAAAGAACTTCATCAAAACCCTTAAGACTACATGAGCAGTTATCTTATGTAGAGGGACTGCTTCCAGGTACCTGGTAGTGGAGCAAATATTTTTGAGTAAATAATCATTTCCCAGTTTGGTCCTTGGGAATGGACCAAGTACATCTACTACCAGCTTGCTGAAAGGTTCACCTGGTGCTGAAATCGAATGAAGGGGAACAGGTTTAATACTTCGACTAGGTTTCCCTATAAACTGAGAGACATGATAGGTCTCAATATGCTCTCTGACAGTCTCCCACAGCTGAGACCAGAAGAAATGCCTGGAAACCTTGGACATCACCACCTGGGGACAAAGCCCTTGTTCTCCTTCCATCGATACTGCAAACAGAGGTGAATTCTTTATAAGAGTTTCCTCCCTGAAATGAAAACACTTATTTAACTGTAAAATCTCTTCCTCAGCAACAGCGACATTTTCCTGCACAGAAATTAATTGCACCCTAGCAGGTGCAGCCTCTCTCACACTATTTAACTGATCCATTCTCCAATCTGCTCAGCTCTGGCTGGACATCCTTTTCTTCAGTTGACTGCAGTTCAACATCAGAAAGCAGAGTTACCAAACTTAAGCCCTCACCATCCTCATGAGAAATATCATGAAGACTGTTGGTAGCATGATCATGAGCCATACTTTTCATGGTGGAACCATCAGGGAGAAGGTCTGGCAGGGTTTTCCTAGCCATTTCCTCCCAACATTTGGGACTTGGTTTCCCCCAAACTAGTTGTTCCTCACTGTCTAACAGGCCCATAACATTATTCCCTAATAAGAGGTCGACCCCTTCGAAGGGAATTTCATCTGAGATACCTACAGGGAGATAGCCAACTTGGTATGTAGATTCTACCCATAATTTGTGTACCGGTCCTTATGGTTGAACCCGTAATACCCTTCAACAATATATCTACCCCAGTATAGGTATCCTTAGACACTGGTAGCACTCCAGCACGTAGCAAAGAGTAGGTGCTACATCCATCTCTCAAGGACAGTAATGTTCTCAACTCTGCCTACATCCTTTTGCA
Organism: Cherax quadricarinatus; assembly: GCF_026875155.1. Lineage (NCBI taxonomy): Eukaryota > Metazoa > Arthropoda > Malacostraca > Decapoda > Parastacidae > Cherax > Cherax quadricarinatus. The sequence goes on from NC_069427.1 coordinate 44,795,093, forward strand.
AACCAAACTGCGGACCTACTAGAAAATATACACATCCTGGGGTCTAGATCCAAAGGTTCCTCCTCACCTTGCCTTGAAGACCTAATGCAGGCAACTGGATGTATCTCTGCAGTTAGAGTCCTCTGGGGTGGTTCCTCCCTTTCCTGATCTCGCCGCCTTGACCAGCAAAACTTTTGAGTGTGTCCAGTTTTGTTACAGTAATAACAGATAAAACTCTTAAAGGTATTTTTACCATTTGGTGTAGGACTGGTACTGTTTACTCGAGGACCTGAAACATTATCTGATTGTCTAGGTAAACTTTGAACTCTAGCTAACTTACCTTTTCCTTCTATTTTATAGGGCACCTCAGCCTTCATTTGTCCCTGAAAATTCTTGTCCCACTTACCTTTATGACCATAGGACTTGGAATAAGGTTTAGAATGAGTGGGGAAATTTTTAAAAGCAGCATGATTGTTTTTACTTACCAATTCCCTGCGAGCCAAGAATCGGTCACTTAGATCCAGTGCTTCTGAAAGATTATCTGGGTTTTTGTCCTCCAAATATTCTCTGAGGTCAACAGGGATTGTATTGTACAATTCCTCATGAACCATCAGATCTACTAATTTGTTATAGTCTTTATTAACTCCTTTAGAACAAACCCATTTCTTAAAAAGGAACAGTTTCTCATTCCCAAACTCAGTTAAGGTCTGCCCAGCCTGAAATTTTTGATTCCTGAACTTTTGTCTATATTTCTCAGGTATCATTTGGTAGGCAAGCAATACTTCCTCTTTAATCTTATCATAATCAGAAAAATCTTGCCCCTCCAGAGTCTCTACTCTTTGGAATCCTTTACCTACAAGTTGTGTGCGAACTAGGGTAGCCCACTTCTGTTTGGGCCATCCTTGCTCCAAAGCAGTCTTCTCAAAAAAAGAAAAATACCTATCTGGGTCACTCTCTGTAAACTTAGGGACAAAATTTGCAGCTTTAGTTATGTTAAAGTACTGCTCAGGCTCTAGTTCTGAACCTCCTAACCTTTGACGTTCTTTCTCCTTAGCTTTCATTAATTTCATTTCAGCCTCTAGTACAGCTAATTTCAGTCTCATTCTCTCCATTTCCATATCACCTGGAGTAGGTGATTCCTCATCTTCGCTATTAACAGGCATGTTTACTGATGAATTATTACCTTCTTCCCTGAAGCCTAAAAAATCTGAAGACTCATCTTCTGACATAGTTTTATCTTTAAACACTTGCTTCCCTCTTACAGTATCAGTGGACAAAGTTTTCCCACAGGCACATAAAATAACACAAATTGAATGTAAACTATGCACATAGCACTTACCATAACCACAACAAAAATGTGTTACTCCCTTTCCCCCACCTTAGGAGAAAAACAACCTGTAAACTAATATATGAAAACAACACTTCCACTGACACCACCTTGGTAAATCTTCTACCAGAAACATGCAACTGTTATTACCCCATACCAGCACATATAGTTCAAAGAATGTTTTGAGTTATTTTAGCAGTCAAATAACTCTCCCGGTCAAGCTCCCATGTTACGTTGGCTTGTCCCTTATTACTTTGATTGTAAGGTTCTCACTACATGTTCTAGTGTGGGGTAACTTTTACTTAATGGCCTTATTTGTCTAGGGGTAATACTTACATCATGGCTGATCATCTTGAGTGTCTCTGATACCTTTTCACCAGCCCTCTTCACAGGTTATGTAAACTACTACTATAAAAATATAACTGTATTCTCAATAGATATGTACAGAATATACAATCACAGCCTCCATTTTCAAAACAAATCTACACACTCCATCCTGTGCTCCACATGGTGTGTTCCAACACTCTTCCTTCTCTCTCCTTGACATAACTCTGGGCTAACCAGTGTTTTGACACACTTTAGTCACCCTGGGTATGGTGGCCAAAACTTAAATTATAAAAACTCACCCCTGGAGCACACATGATGCCCCAAAAGATAGGAGAAGGACCCAGAGATCCTGCCAGGTTGAAGGTCAGCCACAGAGAGAGAGAGTCAGTGAGAGGGAGAGAGAGAGAGAAGCCTACCTAAGCTCCTCCCACCAAAACAAAAGACTGTTGCCAAGCACAATTCTCCAGTTACCACAATTCTACCACCTCTTAATTTTACTTTTACAAAAAGAAATACAACTTTATAAACTACTTATTTAAATTGTGTGTTTATGTGTCTATAGTATAACCTATTATATTGAGAAAAATAGGTTTGACCCAGCTGCCTCTCAGTCATAAGGTTGATCAGTCCTTCTGACATTTAGAGCAAAGTCCCCATCAATTCAATATAATTAGGTATTCCAGAGTAACTGTTACTTATAAATACATGTTGGGTCCTATAGCCCCATAACAGTGACGTGGATTGTGATTTTATTGCGCTCGACGATCATTCGAGTAGTGATAGAGAGGAATCATATTCACCAGTGAAGCGTCGGTATGTTCGCCGCCACATGCACTCGGGTAGTGTACCCTATGCTGTGCCCAGGGGACGGAGTACATCCCGGAGTACATCCCATGGCCCTACACCAGTTTTAGGTAGTGATAGTGAGGATGATGTGGCTACACTTGGCATGGATAGACCACAGGCATCAGTAGATGGTGGTAGTGGTGATGGTAGTGGCACCGCCATGCATGACTCACCAGCCCACGCTGGGACCCACGCTGCTGACTCGTCAGTTCAAGGACAAAGCGGAGCGTCAGCCACCAGCCCACCACAACCACAACCACCACACAACCAGCCTATGATGTCCAGTATCCACCAGCAAACCGTTATGTGGGATTGGCGGCAAAATCCCAATTTTGTTCCCAAGCTTACCACTTTGATGACTCTCAAAGTGGAATTCTACCTACTTGTCCCCTTGGAACCACGGCCAATGAACTGGAATTCTTTGAATTATTCTTTGACAGCCATTGATGGAAACTATTGTCAGGGAAAGTAATAAGTATTTTGAGTACACCATGGCAAATACGATCATATCACCACAGTCAAGACTACACAGGTGGAAAGAGATGACTGTTGCAGAAATGTATTTGCTTTTTGCAACAATATGCTTATGCCTCATGCCTATAAGCATAATATAAAAGCATACTGGTCCACAGATCGGCTAATTTCTACCCGGTCTTCAGTGAAATCATACCAGTGAACAGGTTTATCTTACTCTTATGTATGTTGCACTTCTCTGCCTGACAGAAGTGACAGGTTATACAGGATTAGAAATGTTTTCATGTATCTCAAACAAAAGTTCAGCATATACTTTTATCCATTCAAGAATCTTGTAATTGACGAGTCTTTGATTTTGTTCAAAGGTAGACTGTCATTCAAGCAGTATATACCAAGCAAGAGGAAACACTTGGTATAAAAACTGTTTGTACTGTGACTGTGACAGTGGCCTGGTGTTGGATATTGTTGTATACACGGGAAGTAAAACATTGAAAGATACCAAGATGTTATTGGGTATCTCAGGTGACGTAGTGAGAAACATGATGGCACCTTATCTTGGTAAGGGGCATACATTATATACCGATAACTGGTACACAAGCCCATTACTCAGTGATTTCATGCGAGTGAACAAGACAGATGTGTGTGGCACAGTGCGTTCTAATCGTAAACATATGCCCAGGCTCAACGCAGGTGCTCATGGTGATGACGTGCAGGTGTTTACTGCCAATGACATCATTCAACAAATTTAAAATTCAAAATTTATTCTCTATAAGGATTACAATGCTGAGTTTACAGAATTTGGTTATTGTGTGGTTTACATATAGTAAAAAAATAATTACAGAGTGTACACTAGAACACCTAGCATGGCTAGGCATTTCGGGCAGACTTAAATTAAATCTTAAGTTTAAAATATTGCAAAATTATGAGGTTAGTTGGTATTATGGCTAAGTGACTAAATACTAGTTTGTGAGTTTAGCAATGTGAATGCTTTTGTTTTGACACTATACATAGTTTCAGTATTGGAGTATCACAGGCCAATTATGACTAGTTAAGATTCATTATTTTCAGATTGAGATTGATATTTCTGTTTATGGTCAAATGGGTGAGTGAGTGTAAGTGTTAACCACCAGGTGGTATTCGTGTAATTAGTTGACAGGGTGTATCAGGGAGATAAGATGTTTTCTGATGGTAGTTTTGAAGGCGATGAATGTGTCTGCAGTTTTAGAATTTTCAGGTAGGGTGTTCCAGATTTTAGGGCCTTTGACATACATTGAATTTTTGTAAAGGTTTAGTCGGACACGGGAATGTCATAGAGATGTTTGTGTCTGGTGTTGTGCCTGTGGGTTCTGTCGCAACTATCAAGAAAGCGTTTTAGGTCAAGGTTAATATTGGAATTTAAGGTCCTGTAGATGTAGATTGCACAGTAGTAAGTGTGGATGTACTGAACAGGGAGTAAGTTTAGATCTATGAAGAGTGGGGGGGGTGTTGTTGCCAGGGAGGGGATTTAGTGATTATTCTTACTGCGGCTTTTTGTTGGGTTATTATTGGCTTTAGGTGTGTTGCTGCAGTTGAACCCAAGCACAGATAGCATAGGTGAGGTATGGATATACTATAAGTGAATGGTATAGTGTGAGAAGGGCAGTTTGCGGCATGTAGTATGTATCTTGGAGAGGATCCCAACCGTTTTGGATACTTTTTTGGTTATGTGTTGGATATGGGTGCTGAAGTTCAGGTTGTTGTTGGGGTATAGGCCTAGGCATTTGCCCTCATTATGCCTGGCAATTTAGAGTGTTGTCGATCTTAATGTTAATTTGCGCATCTCCTGCTCTGCTACCAAACATAATGTAGTAGGTTTTGTCAGTGTTAAGCATAAGTTTATTGGCTGTCATCCAAGTCGATATTTTGATCAGCTCCTCATTAACAATGGTGTTGAGGGTGGCAAGATTAGGGTGAGAGATGACATAAGTCGTGTTGTCAGCAAAGAGAATGGGGTTCAGGTGTTGAGATACGTTTGGAAGATCATTGATGTATATGAGGAAGAGCAGGGGACCAAGGACACTTCCCTGCGGAACTCCAGTATCAAGTGGCTGTGTTGTTGATGCTGTGTCTTTAATGGTGACATACTGATACCTATTAGTAAGGTAAGATTTGAAATATGCAAGCGCATGGCCTCTTATACCATAATGGTCAAGTTTGTGGAGTAGGATGCTGGGGTCTACTGTGTCAAAAGCTTTTCTTAGGTCAAGAAAAATTCCTAGTGGATATTCCTTATTTTCCAATGCTGTGTAAAGCAGATCTAGCATTTTTATGATTGCATCGTTAGTGCTTTTATTTTTCCTGAATCCAAATTGGCAGGGGTTCAGTATGTTTTGTGCCGTAATAAATGAATATAGTCTCCTGTGCACGAGTTTCTCTAAGATTTTGGATAGCAATGGTAAGTTTGATATTGGCCTATAGTTGTTTAAATCTGTAGGGTCACCACCTTTATGTATTGGTGTAACCCTTGCCATCTTGAGTAGTTTTGGGAAGGTGCTAGTTTCTAGTGACTTGTTAAAAAGTAATGAGATAGCATGTGAGAGGACATGGGCCGCTCTCTTGTACAATAATGGTGGGACATGAGACAGATTTCCTGAGTTATTTTTAAGTGACTTTATAATCTCGGTGACTTCCATGGGCTCAGTTGGAGCAAGATAGAAGGAATTTGGGAAATTCCATCTAGGTAGTCCCCAGCATGGGCATTTGGTGCGTGGGATTTTATTGGCGAGATTAGAACCTATGGTTGAGAAGAAGTCGTTTATCTTGTTAGCTGTGTCATTGGGATGCAGTGGTGTTTCATTAGGTTTAGTTAGGGCAATATTCTTGTTTTTTTTTCAGTTTGTGGGTCCCTAGAATTGAGAGGGGTGTTTTCCAGGTCTTTTTTATATCTCCTCTTATGTCAATGAATCTACTGGAGTAGTATAGTTGTTTGGCTTTCTTTATTACTTTGGTGAGGACTGATGAATAGTGTTTAAGAATATCTTTGTGTATTAACCCTTTGAGGGTTTTGGTCATACTAGTACGTCTTACGCGTAGGGGGTTTTTGACGTACTAGTACGCATAAATTCTAGCGGCCTCAAATCTTGTGGGAGAAAGCTGGTAGGCCTTCATATGAAAGAATGGGTCTATGTGGTCAGTGTGCACAGTCTAAAAAAAATCCTGCAGCACACAGTGCATAATGAGAAAAAAAAAACTTTGACCATTTTTTTGGAATAAATCAGCGACTTTGCAGTGTATTTTCGTATGGTATTATGTTGTATTCTAGTTTTCTTGGTCTCATTTTATAGAATGGAAGACATATTACAGAAATTGAGATGATTTGACTGGTTTTACAATGAAAGGTGCCTTGAAATTGAGCTCAAAGTAGCAGAAATGTTTGATTTTTACCAAACTTCAGAAGTAAAGAAATCGTGCCAAGCGTGCAATACACGTCAACTAGTGAGTCTAATATTCTTTCACAAGTGCACCAATAATATTTATACCATTTTTTACACTAATGCAGTAGTCTGCATAACAGTAAATCTTATATTTTTTTGTGAGAATAAAAATTCAAAGTGGAAAGCAAAAGAATATAAGAGGGGCCTTGAGACGTGACTAATGAGTAGAGGAAATGTCATTTTAGTGCCAGGAATGTCTTGTTTTTTCTGACCCTATTCGGAAATTGGCATCTTTTGAAATTTGTGTGAAATTGGCATAATTGCTAATTCTGACCACTGTACTGGATAGTTGAATTTCATAAATGGGTGGTTTCTTGCACCCATTCGATAGAAAAAATGGAGTTTTAGCGAAATATTCATGTTTTTTGTTGACTAGTACAGTGAAATTGGCCAAAAATGGGGCTCAAAGTGGGCAAAATCGCCGATGCGTAAACATCGCCGAGACCGCTAACTTTGCGAGAGCGTAATTCCGTAAGTTTTCTATCAAATTTCAAACTTTTGGTGTCTTTATGATCGGAAAAAGATTCTCTATCTTTTCATAAGAAAAATAATTTTTTTTTTTTAAATTTGGCCGACCCTGAGAACGAGTTTCGGAGAGGGCCTGTCGACCCTCAAAGGGTTAAGCCCTGTCTATATTGCTTTTCATATTGGTGTTTCTTATCAGTGGATTTCAGAATGGTGCTGGTTAGCCATGGGCAACCAAGCCGTTTGTTTGTGATCTGTTTCGTTTTTATAGGACAATGTTTGTTGTATAGTCTAAGTAATTTGTTAAGAAAAATGTCTGTCCAGTCATCATTACCATTGACCTTGGGAATTTCTGTAGGCCAGTCAACAGTCTCAAGATCAGCTGTGAACTTCCTTATTGAGGCCTCATCATGGAATCTAAATAAAACTTTGTTGTATTCAAGTGGTGGTTTGCTAATGTTTGTCAAGAGGAAGATAAGGGTAGTGGTCTGTAGTGCTATCTGTGATTATCCCTGATTTAAGGGGGGCTAGTATATTGGTCCATATGTGGTCTATTACGGTTGCACTTGTTTCAGTCGCCGGGGGTTTATTTTTTGTTGGTATGAGAAATGTGTTGTTCAATTTTTTGGAAAA
>NC_069427.1:44803116-44845352 GCF_026875155.1 Cherax quadricarinatus
AAAGAGTAATTAGAGGATAACAAAAAGATTAGGTGATGAAAGATTGAATATCAGATTGGGGGGAGAGAGTATGGAGGAGGTGAACGTATTCAGATATTTGGGAGTGGACGTGTCAGCGGAGGGGTCTATGAAAGATGAGGTGAATCATAGAATTGATGAGGGAAAAAGAGTGAGTGGTGCACTTAGGAGTCTGTGGAAAACAAAGAAATTTGTCCTTGGAGGCAAAGAGGGGAATGTATGAGAGTATAGTTTTACCAACGCTCTTATATGGGTGTGAAGCGTGGGTGATGAATTTTTGCAGCGAGGAGAAGGCTGGAGGCAGTGGAGATGTCATGTCTGAGGGCAGTGTGTGGTGTGAATATAATGCAGAGAATTCGTAGTTTGGAAGTTAGGAGGAGGTGCGGGATTACCAAAACTGTTGTCCAGAGGGCTTGAGGAAGGGTTGTGAGGTGGTTCGGACATGGTAGAGAGAATGGAGCGAAACAGAATGACTTCAAGAGTGAAATCAGTCTGTAGTGGAAGGAAGGCGGGGTAGGGGTCGGCCTAGGAAGGGTTGGAGGGAGGGGGTAAAGGAGGTTTTGTGTGCGAGGGGCTTGGACTTCCAGCAGGCATGCGTGAGCGTGTTTGATAGGAGTGAATGGAGACAAATGGTTTTTAATACTTGATGTGCTGTTGGAGTGTGAGCAAAGTAACATTTATGAAGGGATTCAGGGAAACCGGCAGGCCGGACTTGAGTCCTGGAGATGGGAAGTACAGTGCCTGCACTCTGAAGGAGGGGTGTTTAATGTTGCAGTTTAAAAACTGTAGTGTTAAAGCACCCTTCTGGCAAGACAGTGATGGAGTGAATGATGGTGAAAGTTTTTCTTTTTCGGGCCACCCTGCCTTGGTGGGAATCGGCCGGTGTGATAATAAAAAAAAATATATATATATGTATATATATATATATATATGTATATATATATATATATATATATGTATATATATATATATATATATATGTATATATATATATATATATATATATATTATATATATATGTATTTTATATATATATATATATATATATATATGTATATATATATATATATATATATATATATATATATATATATATATATATATATGTATTATATATATATGTGTATATATATATATATATGTTTTAATATATATATATTATATGTATTATATATATATGTATTATATATATATATATATATATATATATATATATATATATATATATATATATATATATATATATATATATATATTATATATGTATATATATATATATATATATATATATATGTATATATATATATATATATATATATATATATATATATGTATATATATATATATATATATTTTATATATATATATATATATATATATGTATTATATATATATGTGTATATATATATATATATGTATATATATATATATATATATGTATTATATATATATGTATTATATATATATATAATATATATATATATATATATATAATATTATATATATATATATATATATATATATTATATATATATATATATATGCTTGTACATGTATGTGTAGTGTGACCTAAGTGTTAGTAGTAGCAGCAAGACATACCTGAAATCTTGCATGTTTATGAGACAAAAAAAGACACCAGGAATCCTAACATCATATAAAACAAATACAGGTTTCCGTTTTACGCTCACTTGGCAGGACGGTAGTAGCTCCCTGGGCAGTTGCAGTCAACCAACCTATTAGCTAGATTAATTTACATTTCTTTCTCTTTCTTTCAACACACTGGCCGTATCCCACTGAGGCGGGTGGCCCAAAAGGAAAAACGAAAGTTTCTCCTTTTACATTTAGTAACAGTATGCACATCAGAAGGAGTTACTAGCCCCTTGCTTCTGGCATTTTAGTCGCCTCTTACGACACGCATGGCTTACAGAGGAAGAATTCTGTTCCACTTTCCCATGGAGATAAGAGGAAATAAACAAGAACAAAAACTAGAAAGAAAATAGAAGAAAACGCAGAGGGGGTATGTATGTATATATATGCTTGTACATGTATGTGTAGTGTGACCTAAGTGTAAGCAGAAGTAGCAAGATGTACCTGAAATCTTGCATGTTTAAGAGACAGAAAAAGGACACCAGGAATCCTACCATCATGCAAAACAAACACAAGTTTCCGTTTTACGCTCACTTGGCAGGACGGTAGTACCTCCCTGGGTGGTTGCTGTCTACCAACCTACTACCTAGATTAATTTACAGTTATATTGCAATAAACATTGAATATATGGGAGTTAAAGGTACAACTTACCCAGTGGATTCACCCCATAACTTTAAAAAGTCCATTACATTGGTGGATTACTGTACTCACACCACACACTGACCTCAGACATGATATCTCTACTGCCTCCAGCTTCTTCTTCATTGCAATGTTTCAAACCCATGCTTCACACCATATAAAAGTGCTGATGCCACTATACTTTGATACACTCCCTTTTTTGCCTTTTTGGATAATGTTCTTTGTCTCCACAGATGCCTCAATGCACCACCCTCTTTCCCCTCATTAATTCTATGATTAACCTCATCTTTGATAGAACTGTCTTCCAAAAATTGATTCACAGTGAATGGAGACAAGTGGTCTTTAATGGACATGTTGGAGAGTGATCATAGCAGCTTTTATGAAGACATTCAGGTGAAAGTGGTTAGCCAGATTTGAGTCCTAGAGGTAGGAAGGACAGTATCTGCATTCTGAAGGAGGGGGTGGAGATGTTGCAGTCAGAAGGTAATTGAACTGTGATGACTTCACAACAGCAGTGACAAACATTGACTGGCACACTGAGCTAGAAATCTATACAGATATTGACGAAAGCATTAATAATTTTCTAAAAAAGACCCAATACTTCTATAAATCAAGCACTGTCCAAAAAAAAACTAAACAGATGACAGTTAAGAGACTGAACAGTCCCTGGCTAACACCCAGCATCCTCAAATCCATAAATACAAAGCACCTATACGAAAAACAGTACAGAATGGGTCACATAACCAGAGACCAAACAAAAACGTTACTCGTCAATCCTAACCAGCCTGATAAGAATGGCAAAAAACTTGTATTATGAGAACAGATTATCCAACTTAAAATGTGATATAAAAAAGACCTGGAAAACCCTATCAGAAATTCTAGGAACAAAAAATATATCATGAAACGGCACAATTGAACTAACAAAGCCAGATGAACCCCAACTCCCACCAACTGAAACAGCAAACAGACTCAATGATTTCTTCTCCGCCATAGGAAAAAACCTTGCCAATAAAATCCCAAGCTCAAATACTCCACCCAATGACTACCTTACTGGCAACTACCTGAACACTCTGTTCCTAGCTCCAACTAACCCAACAGAAGTCTCCCTTATTATCAACACACTAAAAAAAAAGACAGGAGATTTAAATACCTTACCACCCTTTATATACAAAAAAGCGTCGCAAGTGCTGTCACCAATCATTGCAACACTCTTTAACAAATCCCTCAAATCCTCTACCTTCCCTACAGTTCTCAAAATAGTGAGGGTCACCCTGATCCATAAAGGAGGAGACCAAACAGACTTGAATAACTATAGGCTAATATCCAAGTTGCACCCTCTCTCTAAAATCTTCGAAAAATTAATTCATATGCAAATCTATTCCTATCTCATCTCCCACAACATACTCAACCCCTGTCGGTTTGGGTTCAGGCCTAATAAAAATACTAACGATGCTATTATACACATGCTAGAACAAATATACACTGCACTAGAGAAAAAAGAAGTCCCACTGGGAATCTTCATTGATTTACATAAAGCTTTTGATACAGTTGACCATGACTTGCTCCACATAAAATTGTCGCACTATTGTATAAGAGGGCACTCCCTCAACTACCTAGTCATACCTCAGCAACAGAAGCCAATATGTGTACACAAATGGAGCAAACTCTTCCGCACAGCCAATTACAGTTGGTGTCCCACAGGGAAGTGTCCTTGGCCCTCTTGTCTTTCTCGTTTACATAAATGGCCTACCAAATGCATAGCAACTACTCAAACCCACACTATTTGCAGATGACACTAGAGTGGAGCCCCGCTTAACGATCACCTCCCAATGCAATCAATTATGTAAGTTATTTATGTAAGTGCGTTTGTACGTGTATGTTTGGGGGTCTGAAATGGACTAATCTACTTCATAATATTCCTTATGGGAACAAATTCGGTCAGTACTGGCACCTGAACATACTTCTGGAATGAAAAAATATCGTTAACCAGGGGTCCACTGTACATACGTCTTGTCTCTCCCGAGCCCAGTCATGCTAGCCAATACAGTACTGTGAATATCGAATTACAGAATATATCTACCTGGATGAGGACCAACAAACTTACTCTCAACATTGACAAAACCTACTTCATTCAGTTTGGTAACAGAGCTACAGATGTCCCTCTTAACATAATGATAAACGGATCACCTATCACAAAGCTCACAGAGGGAAAATTCTTAGGAATCCACCTTGATAATAGACTCAAATTTCAAACATATATACAACAAATGTCCAAGAAAATTTCCAAGACCGTAGGCATACTATCAAAGATACGGCACTATGTTCCACAATCAGCCCTCCTGGCCCTATATCACTCGCTTATTTACCCCTATCCCACCTATGGAATTTGTGCATGGGGCTCAACAACAATAAACCATCTCAGACCATTAATTACCCAACAAAAGGCTGCAGTCAGAATGACAACAAATTCCTACTACAGGCAGCACACTCCACCAATATTTAAAACTCTAAACCTACTCACCATACAAAACATCCATACTTATTTTTGTACCTACTACATACATAGAACACTTAACTCGGATATAAACCCTCCCCTCAAACGTCTCCTTACCAACCTAAACAGAACACATGACCAGAACACAACGCACAGATCACTCTCTGATATTCCTCGTGTCCATCTCACACTATGCAAAAACTCAATGCACATAAAAGGCCCAAAAATCTGGAATTCACTACCTGTGAATATAAAAGAAACACTGTCTGTTTATAAATTCAAGTCTCTTCTTAAAAATTACTTACTCACCCACAACCAAATAAATACTGAATAATTGTATCTCATAAATGTTTAACCTGCGACCCAATCAAACTTTGCTATTTTTAATTACATTATCTAACAGAATACTCCATTCTACTGAATGCACAGCAACACAGTAAATGACCTAATGACCTCTCTTTGAAATACTCATTTGTGCTTAATTGTTAACTGTTTACAACAATGTTTACCACTGAATATATCATTGCATAGTTAATCTTAAGTTAATTTTAAGCCTGCCCATAATGCTCTGCATACAAGGGGCTTTGGCATGTTACATTTAATCACTGTATTTCCTTGTACTTCTATGTATCATGTTCAAATTAATAAATAAATTAATAAATGATACACTTCTGCAAAGACAGCAACTGAATTAAAGATGGTGAATGTTCTTTGAATCAACCTGCCCTGGTGGAAGACAGCCACTGAGTTAATAAAATACAGTGGACCCCTGAGTTTCGTCGGCATCGACTTTCGTGAAATCCGACTTTCAGCAAGTTATTTCAGCAAAATTTAGCCTTGCGGTTCGTGATTGGACTCCTGATTCAGCGACCGTCCGGTATCCATCTGCCCATCACCGCGCACACAAAGCCAGTCTCCCGCACCATTCACACTCAGTGTGCCATTGTTTACCAGCACGTGACCATCACCCTGCGGGTTCATATATTTCATAATAATCCATTGTTTTTTGTGCTTGCAACTGCTAAATAAATCACCATGGGCCCAAGGAAAGCTAGTGCAAGCCCTTTGTTAAAGAAAGCGAGGAACACAATCAAATTCAAGAAGGAAATCAAGAGAGGGATTTTGAAGGGTTTGGGGCTGACCCTAACGAGCCTATGCCAGTTGTGGAATCTATTGTGGCATTGGGGAAGTCCCTGGGGTTGGAGGTGAGTGGCAAGGATGTGGAAGAGTTGGTGGAGGACCACAGGGAAGAGCTAACCACTGACGAACTGCAAGAGCTTCAACTGGAACAGCATCAGACCACAGCTGAGGAGCTTGCTTCAGAGGAGGAGAAAAAGAGAGTGAAGGAGGTGCCTTCTTCGGTGATTAAGGACATGTGTTCAAAGTGGAATGAGTTGCAAAGTTTTGTTGAAAAGTATCACCCTGACCAAGCTGAAACAAGCCATATCTGCAACATGTTCAGTGACAAAACCTTGTCCCACTTCAAGCAAATCATAAAGAAATGCCAGAAACAGACCTCTCTGGACAGATATTTTGTGCGACAGGGGTCCAGTGACTCTCAAGTTGTTCCCAGTGGCATTAAAAGAAGAAGGGAAGTAACCCCAGAAAAGGACTTGCTACCTGAAGTCCTAATGGAAGGAGATTCTCCTTCCAAATAATAGTGTACACCTTCCTCCTATCCCCTCCTCCCATCTTCCATCCACCCAGAAGTCTTCAGTAAAAATAAGTGTAATGTTATTATTTTATATATGTATGTACTTGATTTCTCATTGTTTTCAGTATGTAAATCTTTATTTAATTTGAAAAAAAAATATTTTAATTTAATATTTTTGGGTGTCTGGAACGGATTAATTTTATTTCCATTATTTCTTATGGGGAAAATAATCTCGCCATTCGGCAATTTTGACATTCTGCAGACTCTCTGGAACGGATTAATCACGAAACTCGGGGGTCCACTGTAATAAATAAATTAGATAAATAATGCATTCCATTTTTCTGGGGAAGGGGGGTTACCTGCCCTCAAGAGAAAAGGCCAATGCATAAAAAAAAAAAAATTAAGTTTATCACAACCAACAATATTGGAACAAGCTACAATTATGCAAAGGCAGTGTGCAGAATGCAAGATTTTGGTAGCACCATAATATATATCAAATTTTTTAAACTGACATTATTGATACTAGTCTCTCAAGTATTAATCTATTTACCAAGAATGTGGTTTTAGATTAGCAAGTGATCTGTATTCCTATATGCAACACACACTTACAGTTTGTAAAACCGAATCGGGTTATGAGTCTTTTAACCTTATTCCAGTTTTGTTAAATAAAATGAAATGGGTGAACCAGTCTCACATGGTTAATAAAAAATGTTCAAAAGTTTCAAAATAAAACCTTTTCTTGGTAATTTCTAAGGCAAAGAACACACAAAACGTTTAAATTCAAGAGTTTTGGTGTTCTAAGGAAAGGGACTTGCATGTTACTTTATGTTAGATTTTGAAATCTATTATAATTTTCCATAATTATATAAACCATTCAAATTGCAAAGGATGGACGATGAAGAATTAGACTCGTGTGCAACATCTGGGTATCTTTATTTGTAGATGTTGCACATGTGACTAATTTTTCAACTCTCTGGTACTGTATACCATTCATGTACAAAGGATGGAAGAATATGAACCCCCTTTCCTAGAATACCAGTCAACTTTTGAGTGCTATCCAATCATAAAACTATAGCCAATACTTTAACGTAGTCACCATATGGATTCCACCATCTTGTATTCTACACACCTTTCACCAATGGCGTGAGGAATTTTGTGACCCCGGACAGGGTTAGGACCTTGCCTGAGGGGAAGAAAATGAAAACTAAATGTAAAAGGTGAATGACATAAAATGAAAATGTGATTTTGGGGTAGACTGCAATTAAGAAAAAACATATTACACATAAGCACTGGTAAACAGTTTTTCATGAAGAGATCATACTATTCAACAATGTACTGCATTTAATTGTTCTTTTTTATCCTGTTATCATTATGAATAAGAGAGGCTCAAAAATACAATTTTATACTGCAACAAAAGTATTATTATACAAGAAATTTGTCCACAATTGATTAAAGCAAAGAAATGTGCCAAATAATAAATTACAAATACAACAATTATAATAAGGTAAGAGGTACTACAACTACTTTATACACTATCAGCAACAATTTCTCTTAACCCTTTCAGGGTCCAAGGCCAAAATCTGAAGTGGTGCCCCAGTGTCCAAGAATTTTCAAAAAAAAAAATTGTTATTTTTTTCTTATGAAATGGTAGAATCTTTTTGTGAATGTAATAAAACAAAAAGTACGAAATTTGATGGGAAATTGACAAAATTATGCTCTCGTGAATTTTGATGTGTCAGCGATATTTACGAATCGGCGATTTTGCCGACTTTGACTCCCATTTTAGGCCAATTACATTATTCCAGTCGACCAAATTCTTAGCTATTTCACTAGGATTACTTCTATTCTATCGATTGAGCACAAGAAATCGCCAAGTCAACTGTTTCAACTACAAAATAAAGTGACCGGAAATTGGTAATTTGGCCAATTTAACATAAAGTTCAAAATATTCCAATTTCAAAATAGGATCCAGAATAAACAATGTAGGTATTCCTGGCACTAAACTAACATTTCCTCTGTTCATTAGTTACGTTTTGAGGCTTTACAAATAAATTCCATTTTGATTTTTTATTCACACCAAAAAATAGAAGATTTACTGTTATGCAATATTGTAATAATTGTATAAATATCATCACCACATTTATGAATGTATATTAGACCCACCAGCTGGTGTGTATTAGACGTGTGAGGTCGTTTGTTTACTCTTGAACATGGGCAAAAATTTAACATTTCCGCCACTTTGAGCTCAGTTTCAAGCCATTTCCAGTGCTAAAACCAATCAAAATTATCTCTATTTCTGTAATATGTCTTCCATTCTATCAAATGAGACCAAGAAATCACAAATACAACTATAAAAACATACGAAAAAACACTGCAAAGTCGCTGTTTTAATCGAAAATCACGGTCTCAGTTTTTTTCCTCTCATTATACACAGTGTGCTGCAGGATTTGTTTTATGTGGTGCACACATACCACATAGATGTATTCTCTCATATCTAGGCCCAAATTTACCACTCACAGTTTATCAGAGTGAGCTGAGCTCATGACGTAGATCTACGGTTTGGACACTGAACGTAAAGCCGTAGATCTACGGGACGGACCCTGAAAGGGTTAATGGACACATTTTTGGTACTTGAAGTACAGTAAACGCCTGATGTAACATGCTTCTTATTAAATACAGGATGAAATCCACTGGGTCAACTGATTCAAAATTAACAAAGTTCAGAATGTTTATTGTTATAATCATAGCAAACACTCATCTCTATCCACCACAATCACCATTACTGATTGCCTGCTTTTCTTAATAGTCTGTTAAAGTGAGATAATTGTACTGTATAACTGAAGAATAGAGGACATATAACTGAACAAATAAATAGAGTAAGCCCTCCACAGCAATAAAACAATTCTCCAACATGATATCTTCATAATCACACCCAGATTCCTCAACCTGAAAATATTATAAACTGCCTTAACACAACTGAACCTGTAACCCAATTCAGTATGTTACAGCAAAAAGATAATGCTCTTCCATTTCTTGATGTCCAGCTCATTGAACTAGCACAACAAATCAAATTTACAGTCTACCACAAGGCTACTAACAAGGAGCTCTGTCTGACCACTTTCTGAGAGCTTACAGAATCCACAACCCTGAATATTTAGAAGATGAATGCTGCATTATTAGTAACATATTTGCCACACTCCACTATCCTTTACATTTCACTCAGGACCACAGACAAAGGGTTCAGAAAATACTGTCATCACCCAAAGAGAATGGTGATGGTGAAAAAAGGATAATTTTTCCACAGATAACACTGTAGATATCATTACACACACAAGTCAAAAAAAGGTGGAACCAATGCTGATAGCACCTTCAAAACTATTAAAGGTTTTACTAGAACAAGATGACAGCCAGGACATTACTCCCACGATACACACCACTTCCTGTGATGGTTGTGACAAATAGTACATTACTGAAACCTCAAGATATCTGAACCCCAAAGTTTACGAACACAAATACGCTGCTAAACCAGAATACCAACAGTCCATACATAGTTCATATGAATACAATCACACCTTATGGCACAGCGCAATGCTAGACTCTCCATCAAAGAAAGGGACAAGGCCAGATGTATGGAAACTGTTTTATTTAGTACACAGGATACTACTGAACAGAGCCAAGGTGCATTTAGCTTAGCTAGACCACTGATATACTTCATACTACAGGGACATACCTGGCAGACCAGAAACCAGATGACAGTTCAACAACTGTCCATTATACCTCTCTCGGTGCTTCACCAACCCAAGTTTTGTCAAACTCCAGTGATTTTACTCATCTCACCTCTTCCTTCATTTCCAGGAGTATACTGCATATTTGCATGCATTTTGTATTTCCTGTATAACTTGATTAAGATCTTAAAACAGATCAAAACATTGCCCCACCAAAAATTTGTCCTGCATGAGTACATGTGTATCTTTTCCTCATATCATAGAAATGTTTTATATCTGACTGGTTAATGAGCACTGGGAAGTGAGGGATGAAGAAAAGGAGAACTCAATAAAAACAGTATTAGTAGTAAGATTTTATGAGAATAAAGACAACAGATGTCGCTACCTACTCTGTAGTTATGTACCTGTACCTAAATAACCTTACTGCCGAGCATTTTAATGGGTTTTGCATTTTTTTAACTGAATATATTTTTGGAGTGATTATAACAAAAGCAGATCAAGGTAGCTCTAATTAAATGCATACTGTTTGAAAATAAGCATTTGTCATTGTATACTGCCAAATGTTCACTATTTGACCAACAGATGGAAATGTGCACCAGTGATAATAAAGAGATGAAGTCATTCAAAAAAACATTAGTGAGCCACTGTGATAAAGCACCAAGAAAATGTGGTACCCCATTATGGCAATAAATAAAAATATACTGTACCTAACCCATAGAAACAATAACAAAATAAAAATGAAGCCAATATTAGATAATTTTCTAAGCATGATTTTAATACACGAGTGCTGATAGATCATACCAGGAGATCCCTTACCATCTGAGAAAACTGTAGCATTATCTGCTTTTTCTTCTTCTGCAGCTCTAATAGCATCATCTAAACGCTCCTTGAACCACATCACCAGTTGATCATAATGAGATTCTCCAAGCTCTTTCAGTTTAGGGTCTGTAAGCCATGTATTATAACACATTAAAGAATTAGTTATACAAAAATAATGATCATGTATAAATATTAACCCTTTGACTGTTTCGGTCATATATATACGTCATACGAGCCAATGTGTTTGATGTATATATACTCAAAAATTCTAGTGGCTTCAAATCAAGCAGGAGAAAGCTGGTAGGCCCACATGTGAAAGAATGGGTCTGTGTGGTTGGTGTGCACCATTTAAAAAGAGTTCTGCAGCACCCAGTGCATAATGAGAAAAAAAAACTCCGACCATGTTTTTGGATTAAAACACCAACTTTGAGGTGTATTTTTGTATAGTTTTTATGGTTATATTCTCCTTTTCGTAGTCACATTTGACAGAATGGAAAACATATCATAGAAATAGATGTGATTTTGATTGGTTTTACTTGAAAAGGACCTTGAAAGGAGCTGAAAATAGGGGAAATGTTTGATTTTTGCCAATGTTCAAAAGTAAACAAATGATGTCATTGTCCAATAAATGTCCAACTAACCATTCTAATATGCAGTCATGAATGGGTTGATGTTATTTATACAATTATTACAATATTGCAGTAGTCTGCATAACAGTAAATCTTCTATTTTTTGTTTGAATAAAAATTCAAAATAGAAAGCAAGAGTAATATCAGAGGGGCCTGGAGATGTGACTGGTAAACAAAGAAAATGTTATTTTAGAGCTAGGAATGTCTACATTGTTCATTCTGGACCCTATTTTGAAATTAGCATATTTTTTAATTTGCATGAAATTGGCCAAACTGCCAATTTCTGACCACTTTATTGGGTATTTGAAATCAGCAAATGGGCAGTTTCTTGTACTCTATCAACAGAACAAGTGGAGTTCTAAAGATACAGTTATGAGTTTGGTCGACTGGTACAATGGAATTAGCTGAAAATAGTGCTCAAAATGGGTGAAATCGCCCATTCGTAAATATCGCCAAGGTCACTAACTTCACGAGTGTAATTCCGTAAGTTTTCCACTAAATTTCCTACTTTTGGTGGCATTACCATCGAGAAAAGATTCTCTATCATTTCATGAGAAATTTTTCTTTTTTCAAATATTTTGCAACACCAGGAGACACCTCAGGATTTGGGGTTGCAACAGTCAAAGGGTTAACTACTTCTATCAAGACAGCATAACCAGAAGCCAAACATGTTTATTATGCAAATTATTACAAATAATACAGAAGAGCATCTGCTATAATAGAGTTCTGCATATGGTTTTGAAATATGAAAACCAAGTTTCAATATATGGGACCGATGACCTAATAGGAACACACCCAGATCAAAATCATACCTACTCACCTATGAAAGAATTCTTGTATTACTGTCTCACACCTTTTAGCTAAATATGTCTCCTACTTCAGTTTAATTTCAATTCCTAATCTTTGAACTATAGCCACCCAGTAGTACAGTGGAACTCCAGTTCTCGTCTGGTCCGGTTATCATACAATTCAGTTTTCAACCACTTTTTTCAGCAAAATTTTCCCCGTTTTTGTACATCTGCTCAGAAATCATCCATACCAGACGCATCCGCCTGCCCGTGAGACGCAGCCGCTTATACGTTCGTGACTCAGTCTGCTTTTGTTACTCGTAGAGAGTGGTAGTGATAGAGGGTGGAAGTGATGGTGGTAGAGGGTGGTAGTGATGGTGGTAGAGGGTGGCAGTGATGGTGGAAGAGGGCGGTAGTGATGGTGGTAGAGGGTGGTAGTGATGGTGGAAGAGGGTGGTACTGATGGTGGTAGAGGGTGGAAGTGATGGTGGTAGAGGGTTGTAGTGATGGTGGTAGAGGGTGGTAGTGATAGTGGTAGAGGGTGGAAGTGATGGTGGTGGTAGAGGGTGGAAGTGATGGTGGTAGAGGGTGGTAGTGATGGTGGTAGAGGGTGGTAGTGATGGTGGAAGAGGGTGTAGTGATGGTGGTAGAGGGTGGTTGTGATGGTGGAAGAGGGTGGTAGTGATGGTGGAAGAGGGTGGTAGAGGGTGGTAGTGATGGTGGTAGAGGGTGGTAGTGATGGTGGTAGAGTGGTAGTGATGGTGGTAAAGGGTAGTATTGATGGAGGTAGTGATTGTGGTAGAGGGTGGTAGTGATGGTGGTAGAGATAACCTCTCCTCCCTCTCTCCTCCTCGCCATCTTCCACATGCCAACAAGAGTCTTCAATAAAGGTACAAGTGATTTATATGTTCATTTCCTTCTTTCTTTCAACACACCGGCCGTATCCCACCGAGGCGGGGTGGCCCAAAAGGAAAAACGGAAGTTTCTCCTTTTACATTTAGGAATATATACAGGAGAAGGGGTTACTAGCCCCTTGCTCCCAGCATTTTAGTCGCCTCTTACAACATGCATGGCTTACGGAGGAAGAATTCTGTTCCACTTCCCCATGGAGGTAAAAGGAAATAAACAAGAACAAGAACTAGAAAGAAAATAGAAGAAAACCCAGAGGGGTGTGTATATATAAGCTTGTACATGTTTTGTGTAGTGTGACCTAAGTGTAAGTAGAAGTAGCAAGATGTACCTGAAATCTTGCATGTGTATGAGACAGAAAAAAAAAGACACCAGCAATCCTACCATCATGTAAAACAATTACAGGCTTCCGTTTTACACTCACTTGGCAGGACGGTAGTACCGTCCTGGGCAGTTGTTGTCTACCAACCTACTACCTAGGATATGTTCATTTATCCATTTCATAAGTGCTTTACATTTATTTCTCATTGTTTTCTGTATGTAAAACTATAGTTATTCTCTATAAAATGTATTTTTTGTTAATATTTTTGGGTGTCTGGAATGGATTAATTGGATTTACATTATTTCTTATGGGAAATACTACTACAGTTTTCACACAAATCGGTTTTCTGCCGACCTTCTGGAACGTATTAACCCTTTCAGGGTCCGTCCCGTAGATCTAAGGCTTTTCGGTGAGTGTCCAAACCGTAGATCTATGCCAAAATTCTAGCGCCGTCAAATTTAGCGCAAAAGCGCTCATAGGCCTACATGTGAGAGAATGGGTCTGCGCCGTGGGTGTGCGCCGTAAACAAAAAATCTAGGCGCCTGCATAGCATTGTGGGAACGCCGGCTCAGTCACCCTTGTTCACCATGCCTCGTCGCAAGTCAGCTCTCACTCCCCGGAAAATTGGGACTCTCCTCTTCCTGTCTGATAGTTCTGACACTGATGGAAGTGCAAATGAAGACGAATTCTACGGCTTTGATAAGTTAGTGACCAAAAATAATGACCAGGATATCGATAATAGTGCAGAAAACCCCGACGATCCTCGACCTTCAACCTCTGGTGTGGGCACTCGTGACTCACGGTCGGGTGTTCCTAAACGTAAGAGAAAACTAATATTTTCGCGTGGCCAGGCCTCTGACTTCAGTAATGACGATGATTCTGACGTGGATTGTGATTTTATTGCGCTCGACGATCATTCGAGTAGTGATAGTGAGGAATCATATTCACCAGTGAAGCGTCGGTATGTTCGCCGCCACATGCACTCGGGTAGTGTACCCTATGCTGTGCCCAGGGGATGGAGTACATCCTGGAGTACATCCCGGAGTACATCCCGTGGCCCTACACCTGTTTTAGGTAGTGATAGTGAGGATGATGTGGCTACACTTGGCATGGATGGGCCACAGGCATCAGTGGATGGTGTTATTGGTGCTGGTGGTGGTTGTGGCACCGCCATGCGTGACTCACCGTGCCACGCGGGGACCCACGCTGCTGACTCGTCAGTTCAAGGACAAAGCGGAGCGTCAGCCACCAGCCCGCCACAACCACAACCACCCGTACAACCAGCCTATGATGTCCAGTATCCACCACAAAACCGTATGTGGGATTGGCAGCAAAATCCCAATTTTGTTCCCAAGCCTCACCACTTTGATGACTCTCAAAGTGGAATTCTACCTACCTGTCCCCTTGGAACCACGGCCAATGAACTGGAATTCTTTGAATTATTCTTTGACCAGCCATTGATGGAAATTATTGCCAGGGAAAGTAATAAGTATTTTCAGTACACCATGGCAAATACGATCTTATCACACAGTCAAGACTACCAGGTGGAAAGGGACGCTGTTGCAGAAATGTATTTGCTTTTGCAACAATAATGCTTATGCCTCACGTCTATAAGCATAATTATAAAAGCATACTGGTCACAGATCGGCTAATTTCTACCCATCCTTCAGTGAAATAATACCAGTGAACAGGTTTATCTTACTGTTACGTATGTTGCACTTCTCTGACAAAACCAGGCCTGACAGAAGTGACAGGTTATACAAGATTAGAAATGTTTTCATGTATCTCAAACAAAAGTTCAGGATATACTTTTATCCATTCAAGAATCTTGTAATTGACGAGTCTTTGATTTTGTTCAAAGGTAGACTGTCATTCAAGCAGTATAAACCGAGCAAGAGGAACCGCTTTGGTATAAAATTGTTTGTACTCTGTGATTGTGACAGTGGCCTGGTGTTGGATATTATTGTATACACGGGTAGTAAAACATTGAAAGATAAAAAGATGTTATTGGGTATCTCAGGTGACGTAGTGAGAAACATGATGGCACCTTATCTTGGTAAGGGCCATACATTATATACCGATAACTGGTACACAAGCCCATTACTCAGTGATTTCATGCGAGTGAACAAGACAGATGTGTGTGTGGCACAGTGCGTTCTAATCGTAAACATATGCCCAGGCTCAACGCAGTTGTTAGTTGTGATGACGTGCAGGTGTTTACTGCCAATGACAACATGGCATTACGGTGGCATGACAAACGAGATATCACATTGTTGACAACCATTCACCGTAATAAAATGCAAGACAGTGGCAAAGTTGATCGAGTGACTAATGAACGTATTCAAAAACCAGTGTCAGTGATTGATTATACACAAAACATGCGCTTGGTTGACAAGTGTGACATGCAGATTGGTTTTGCTGACTGTGTTCGTAAGAGTTACAAGTGGTACATGAAACTTTTCTTCCATCTCATGGACATTCCAATGCTGAATGCATACAATATGTACCAAATAAAGACTGGTAACAGACCACCGTATGGTGGAATTTTGTTTGTCTGTTGTCAGAAAAACTCATAATGAAGTACCAGGTAACAACAACCTGCAATACAACATGGTCCTCAAATTTTTATCACAATATACCCAAGCGTTTGAGGAGAGAAGGTGATCATTTATAACCCCAGCTTCCTTCAACTCAAAAGAAATTTACTCAGAAGAGATGCATTGTCTGTGCACAAACAAAACGACGGCAACAAAGACGCAAAGACACTCGGTTTATGTGTGACGAAAAGTAAGGTGCCTCTGTGCATGGTGCCTTGTTTCAAGGAGTTCCACAAGCTCCAGCAGTTCTAAAACCATGTCCAGTGGTTGTAAATATGTAAATATATGATAGAACATTAGTATTATACAATATTTTTTGCTGTTTATTGTAATTTAAAAAACAGTGGTAAACAATAATTGATAATAACTTTAGTGCGGTTATTGTGTTCAATACAGTGAGTTTATATATATCAATTATATACAGTATTGGTCTCTCAGGCCCCAAATGTTAGTAGGAATAGAAAAAAAATGGAAAAGAAAAGAAAAAAACAACTAAAACAACAAAATAATATAATACGCGTATGTGGAATTCGTCGATGTTGCCACCACCACATCATTTTCTATAAACTTCTTGGCACTGTATCTCGGTAAGTACTGATCAGATTCTATTTTTTTTTGTTTTATTACCTTCACAAAAATATGCTCTTTAATTCTGTAAGAAAAAATAATTTTTTTTTTTCAAAATTTCTTGGACACTGGTGCGTGACTTCAGATTTTGGCCTTGGACCCTGAAAGGGTTAAAGACGAAAATGGGGATTCCACTCTAATACTGAACGTTGTAAGCCACCATTTCTTAACCCTCTGAGGGTTTCGGACATACTAGTACGGCTTACGACCCACGGGTTTTGACGTACTAGTACGTCTAAAATTTCCCCCCTATTTGGACCCTATTGGAAAAATTGGCATTTTTGGCAAAATTGCTAAATTTGCCACTGTCTGGATAGTTGAATTTCATAAATGGGTGGTTTCTTGCACCCATTCAATAGAAAAAAAGGGAAGTTTCTAGCGAAATATTCAGTTTTTTTGTTTTAGTACAGGGGAAAAGGGCCCAAAAATGGGGCTCAAAGGGGGGGAAAAACCCCAATGCGAAACATCCCCCGAGCCCCTCAACTTTGCGAGAGCAAAATTCCGTAAGTTTTCCATAAAATTTTCAAATTTTGGTGTCCTTTGTGGGGAAAAAAGATTCTTATTTTTTAAAAGAGAAAAAATTTTTTTTTTTTTTTAAATTTTGGGCCCCCGCCCCTGAGAAGAGTTTCGGAGGGGCCTGCGCCCCTCAAAGGGTTAACTAATGTAGAATAGCTGACTTAAAAGGGTGATAGTCTCATGGGAAGAAGGCCTTTATGTAAAAATTTTTCATATTTCAAGCAATGTAATCTGCATTGAGTACTGATAAGCCACTAAATACTCACCCCAGTACGTGACCCCGATTAAGTCATCATCGAAATAAGTAATATTCAGAAAAAATAATACGTGGACCCCGAAAAAGATCACCCCCCAATGGCCCAATTATGAAAGTGTTTTTATGTAAGTGGTTTGTGTGTATGTTTGGGGGTTGAAATGGACTAATTCCTTCACAATTTCCCTTTATGGGAAGAAATTCGGTCAGTACTGGCACCTGAACATACTTCTGGAATGAAAAAATATCGTTAACCGGGGGTCCACTGTATTAGAAATAAGCAATGTTTTTTTTTTGTCAAAATATTGGCTCAGTGAAAGTCACTGAACTCAGTATAAGTCATTTGTCCGGAACGTGTCCACACGGCCTGAGCAGCCCCAACACTCCATGTACAGCCAGTGTGCCATTGTTTACCAGCCAGTGAGGACGATCCCATGTGTTCATACGATACATTTTGTAATATTCCATTCTTTTTCGTGCTTGTAACTGTTAAATAAGCCACCATAGGCCCAAAGAAAGCTTCTAGTGCCAGCCAGCCCTTTGGTAAAGGGCTGAGAGAGAGGGAAGAATGTGCCTTTTTCAGTGATTCTGCAATATGTATGATACTAAAGCAGCAGGAGTCGATAAAGGCTATAGCGCCAGCCAGCGATGAAGTGTAGCATTAACAGTGTAGCAAGTAAATTAAGCCATTAATCGATAGAGAAAGGACAGCACGAAACTCCTCCACTGTCGTTGGAGGTAGATAGGGCTACTGACTAACACCGCCGCCTCTGCTGCTGCCTTCACCACCACTATGTAAGGCTTATCTTTCAGTGGCCCTAATACACCCAACAACAAACAACACACCACCACTCGTGACATTCTTAATGCTATACTTTATTTATTCTAGAGTATATACAGTGGACCGTCGTTTTTTGTAATTAATCTGCTCCAGAGAGAGTGACTATTATCGAAATTGGTGATTTGCGAATCCATTTTCCCCATAAGAAATAATGTAAATCCAATTAATTCGTTCCAGACACCCAGAAGTATCAACAAATTTTCTTTTTTTTACCTTAAAGATAGATTTACATGCATAAAAGAATGAACATTCAACATGACAGTTACCTTTATTGAAGGCTGTTGTTGATGAATGGAAGACAGGGAAGAGGAGAGAGGGAAGAGAGGTTATTGTTTGGTAAGGGAATCCCCATCCATAAGGACTAGGTCACTTCAGGGGTCACTTCCCTAGCTTAAATATAGATTTACATGCAGAAAAGAATGCCAAATAAATGTAAAGCACTAACAAAATGTATAAATGAACATTTAACATCACACTTACCTTTATTGAAGACTCTTGTTGGTGTATGGCAGACGGGGCAGAGTGAGGGGAGGCGAGTTTATTGTTGGAGAATATGACGCTAATATCAACTCTACGACTTATTTATCTATCACAATTCAACTAATATGACATAATAAACAATATTAATAACATAGAAACATGGAATATACTCTAAATGAATAAAATAAGTCATTATGAATGTCACAAGAGGTGTTGTTTTTGTTGTTGGATGTATAAGGGTCACTGTGAGTATAAGCCATCACTACCACCCTCTACCACCATTACTACCACCCTCTACCACTATCACAACTGCTACCACCATCACTACCACCTTCTACCACCATCACTACCACCCTCTACCACTATCACAACCACTACCACCCTCTACCACTATCATAACTGCTACCACCCTCTACCACCATCACTACCACCCTCTACCATTATCACAACTGCTACCACCCTCTACCACTATCACAACTGCTACCACCCTCTACCACCATCACTACCACCCTCTACCACTATCACAACTGCTACCACCCTCTACCACCATCACTACCACCCTCTACCACTATCACAACTGCTACCACCCTCTACCACTATCACAACTGCTACCACCCTCTACCACTACCACAACTGCTACCACCATCACTACCACCTTCTACCACCATCACTACCACCCTCTACCACCTATCACAACCACTACCACCCTCTACCACTATCACAACTGCTACCACCCTCTACTATTATCACAACTGCTACCACCCTCTACCACTATCACAACTGCTACCACTCTACCACCACCACTACTTTCATATTTTTCTACAAACTTTTTCTTAAATTATATGTGTTTCTCACATTCTTTACCAAAGGGTGGGCACTAGAAGCTTTCTTTGGAGCCATGGTGACTTATTTAGCAGTTCCAAGCGCTAAAACGAATGGAATATTATGAAATGTATCATATGAACTCGTGGGATCATCCTCCCTTACTGATAAACAATTACACACTGGCTGAGAATGGAGTGTGAGGCGGCTCGGGGCTGTGTGTATGTGTCCCAGATGAACAACTATTTGTGAGTCAAACAACGATTTACAAGTCAATGTTTTGATGAAAAAAGTTACGATTTCCGAAAATTACGATTTTCGAGTCTTAGAAAAACGAGGGTCCACTGTATCATGTTTCTATGTTAGTAATAGTATTGCTTATGTCATATTAGATGAATTGTGCTAGTTAAATAAGCCGTAGAGCTGATATTAGTGTCATATTGAAGGACTATCTTGTCCTGTCTCCCAACACAATTCATAACATATGCCAGAAACAGACCTCTCTGGAACACTTTTTTGAGCGACAGGGGTCCAGTGACTCTCAAGCTGGTCCTAGTGGCATTAAGAAACAAAGAAGGGAAGTAACCCAGGATAAGGACTTGGTACCTGAAGTCTTCACGGAAGGGATTCCCGTTCCAAACAATTGTAAACTCCTCCATCCTCTCCCCTCCTCCTGTCTTCCATACATCACTATGTCTTCAATAAAGGTAAGTGTGATGTTGTTATTGTTTTATTCTTCATGTATCATTGTTTTCTGTGTATGTAAATGTATATTTCATGTAGAAAACACTTTTTTTAATACTTTTGAGTGTCTGAAACAGATTAATTGGATTTCCATTATTTCTTATGGGAAAATTAATTCAGAAAACATAAGTAAGATTCGGGATAAGTCACTCTCTCTGGAACGGATTAATTACATAATTCGGGGGTCCACTGTAGTTCAATCATAGTGGAAGCAGCTGTACAATGAAGGAGGCAAATCTAAGTGTTTTGGCACAAAGAAAAGAATTCTCCACCTTTGAACAACAAACTTTAAAAGAAAACTGAATATGTGTCTATTCTGGATGCTACTACAGAGGATATCTTATTGCAGACTTTGAGCAAAGTCCCACATCAACAACTACCTTTGAATGAAGACAACCTCCACCTAGGCAGAAAGAACCTGAGCATTACAGGTATATCCATTCACCAGTACCACCAAATACCTAGTTAACATACAACTTTGAACAGACCCATGCAAAGCCCCAAACCCCTAAGAATACAATGAAGAGTCCACTCATGGCTGGATCTGGAGGTCAATCCGACAAAGACTTGTGAACACACTGCCTGAGCGTGGAGTCTAGTATACTCCTTTATGCTGGTAGAATATACTATGCCATGACCAAGAATCTATGCCTAAACAGCAATGTGCTTTAGCTCAAGTTTGGAGTCCTGCACACAAAAGATTGAATGCCCTGAAGACAAGTGAAAACTTCACCAGATCCATCCTCCACCCCTGGCATAATGGAGATTTTGAAAAGACTCTTAGCTTAATGAATTTGAAGACAAGAAGTAAAACTCAAACTGAAATTAGCAAATATAAAATGCTGAGCTCAAGAACAGAAATAAGGGAAGGAACCAGAGTCTTGAGATTCTTGGCAACTGTCTGGGTAGGGAGTAGTCCCCCCAAAAAAGCCGAGATTGAGGTCTGGAACAGGATCAGAAGTTCATCTTGTACCAAGCCTGTACCAATCACAGCTGGCATCCTCTCAAAGGTACGTTACTATGTACCACAAACAGCACTACTTACATTATACTATTCACTGATCTATCCCTACCTCACCTATGCTATTTGTGCCTGGGGTTCCACAATAACAAATCACCTAAAGCCAATAATAACCCAACAAAAAACTGCAGTGCAAATGATCACACAATCCACTACTACACAACACCCCTTCCCCCTCCTCTTCAAAGACCTAAATCTACTCACTATACAAAACATTCACTCATACTATTGTGCAACATACATTTACAAAACAATCAATTCTAATATTAATCCTAACCTGAAGCACTGTCTTGACAGTTGCAATAGGACCAATAGACGTAATACTAAGCACAAAAATCTGTATGACAGTCCCCATGTTAGGCTAAATCTTTTAAAAAACTCAATGTACACAAAAGGGTCCAAAATCTGTAACTCTCTGCCAGAAATCTCCAGAACCACCGACTCAACTAGCATTTTTAAAACTACAGTTAAAAAAGCACCTCATTTCCTTAACCTATCCCAGCCCATCATAAATACATATGTAAAAACTATACAGTGGACCCTTGGCTAATGCCTGCATCAGCTAACACCAAATTCGGCTAACACCTCGCTTTGGCGTAAAAAACTTGGCAAGGCTAAAGCTAAAAAAACTCGGCTAAGAGCTTTTGTCCCGAACGTGTTGGTACAGCGCCCTGAGCAGTACACTCTGTGTACCAGCCAGTGTACCATTGTTTACAAAGCCAGTGAGGACAATTCTGCGCATACATGCAATATATTTTGCATTATTCCATTGTTTCTGATGCTTGTAACTGCTAAATAAGCCACCATGGGCCCCAAGAAAGCTTCTAGTGCCAGCCCTATGGTAAAGAATATGAGAAACACATATAATTTAAGAAAAAGTTTGTAGAAAAATACAAAAGTGGTGGTGGTAGAGGGTGGTAGTGTTTGTGATGGCAGTAGAGGGTGAAAGTGATGGTGGTAGCAACTGTGTTGGTGGTAGAGGGTGATAGTGATTGTGATGGTGGTAGTGATTGTGATGGTGGTAGAGGGTGGTAGTGGTTGTGATGGTGGTAGAGGGTTGTAGTGGTGGTGGTAGTGATTGTGATGGTGGTAGAGGGTGGTAGTGATTGTGATGGTGGTAGAGGGTGGTAGTGATTGTGATGGTGGTAGCAATTATGATGGTGGTAGAGGGTGATGGTAGAGGGTGGTAGTGGTTGTGAGGGTGGTATGGTATGATAAGGCATGGTGAGGCTGCCAGTTCTGACAAAAAAGCGGCTGAAAAATATGTTCAGGACTTAAAGGGGTACACAAAGGCTGAAAAATTAAAACCCCAACAAGTGTTCAATTGTGATGAAACAGGCCTTTTTAGGAAGAAAATGCCAAACAGGACCTACATTACTCAGGAGGAAAAGGCACTCCCAGGGCACAAACCAGAAAAGGACTTGTTACCTGAAGGGAGCAGTCAGGTGAAACATATCGACTTCTTTATTTTTCAACCGATTACGTTCATTTTTGGTGTACTATTAGAAGCTTATATAAAACATCCTGTGCTGAAGTTTCAATCATATCGGCCAAAAAGTAAATGAAATATGCAAAATTTACGAAAAATTGCATTTGGCAGGGGAGTCCTTCTCAGTGGTACTTGGAAAAGTGGTTTTGACACTTGCTGCTGATAGAACACCTCTAATTCCATCATGAGATAGGTACCTTTTCTAAAATAAACCTTATCTTCATGCTAAAAAAAAATAAGTTTCATAACTTTTTTGTCATATTGGAAGATGTCGGTCTTGTTTCCCACATAAATCTAAAAATATTTGGGATAGTTCAGAAAGGTACCTCTGTTCGTGTAAATCAATCATTCTCCTATGTTTGTTGTGAAAATCAAGTCAATTTATTCATAAATAAGGATGCATTCCCCCTAAATAGGTAAATAAGTTACTTTCGAGATATAGGCCGAAGCGCGCGGCACCCCCGCTGCCCGGGAAATAATTTTTTCCCCGAAAAATTCGCCTTATTTTACACTTTTTCCGCGACCTACGAGTGTTTATTACAGTTAACCATTGTAAATCCGTTTTCTCTCATCACTGATGAGAGAGGGCGGACCCTCTCTTCACCTTCAGGGGAAATATTGATAGAAATTTTTTCCTTGGGGCGTCATATTATGCTATATATTTTTTTTTAAGGTGTACTTTTTATGTTTATATGCTATTATTATATTGCATTATGTCATAATAGATCAATTGTGATAGATAAATAAGCCTTATAATTGATATTAGCGTGGGTATGGAATATTTATGGAATATTTTGTTGGCTGGAGGTGTCAGCCATTTTGGGTACTATACCCCGGGTACCTGACTGGTTACTTGATCATATTAGCTCCGCCCACTCTGGCATGATCTCAGATGGTGAATTTGTATTATATTAGACATAAAGATATAAGAAAACGATAAAAATAACACGGGGAAAAACGTAACAAAAACGTCAACAAAGCTGAGTCAGCGCTTCTTACGCAATATGTCGCGTCAGCACTGTCACCATGCCTGTTATAAATGGCTGTAATTCCTTTTAGAAACATCGTACAAGGATAATAATTATACCAGCGTGTAGCCAGAAAGTTCAGCTATTTTTTGGTAACAATAACTCCATTTTTCATATTTTTTCTATTTTTTTTTTGCACCGCGCGCGTGAACCTGACTACTCCCTGAAGTCTTTATGGAAGGGGATTCCCCTTCCAAACAATAGAACACCTTCATCCTCTGCCTTCCTCCTGTCTCATCACTCATCAACAAGTCCACAATAAAGGTCAGTGTGATGTTATTATTGTTTTATTCTTCATGTATCATTGTATTCTGTGTAGGGAAATGTATATTTCATGTAAAAAATTATTTTGTTTAATACTTTTGGGTGTCTGGAACGGATAAATTGAATTTCCATTATTTCTTATGGGGAAAATTAACTCGGTTAAAGGCTAAATCAGTTAGAGGCTAGCTCACTGGAACAGATTAAAGGCGTTAGCCGAGGGTCCACTGTATATGCATTTGCTGATATCATGAACATAGGTAAAATATTATAATCAATATATGCTTATTCTCAATATTTGTAATCTTCTCGAATGTTAAGCATTCCACTGTGTCTGCCTTAGGTTAATAATCAAAACTGCAATTCTTCTCTACCAAACCTATTAAAGCCACATAGCATGAAATACAGTCAAACCTCAGTTTTCGTATGCCCTAGTTTTCGTACAATTCGATTTTCGACAACTCTTTACATCAAAATTTTGTCCCAGTATTTGTACATCCACTCATTTCCCAGAATCGAGTGCCCACACAAAGCATCTCATGCATTTGTCACTCAGTCTGCCTTTGTTTCTTGTTGAGTGAGCATCACGCCATGCATTCATCCAAAACATTTCATAATAATTCATTGTTTTCTGTGCTTGAGTGTGAATGCTAAATAAGCCACCATGGGGCCAAAGATGGCAAAAAACACGATAGAATTCAAGCAAGAACTCATAGCAAAGTACAGAAGTGGGGTACTAGTGGCCAATCTTGCCAGGATGTATGGGAAGTCCGCATCAATGATCAGTTCCATCCTGACCAGGATATGGAAGAGTTAGTGGATGACCACAGGGAAGAGCTAACCAATGAAGTGCTGTATGACCTTCAACTGCAATAGTAACAGACCACAGCTGAGGCAATTGCTTCAGAGGAGGAGGAAGAGAGAGGGAAGAATGTGCCTTCTTCAATGATTAAGGACATGTGTGCAAAGTGGAATGAGTTGCAAAGTTTTGTGGAGAAAGATCACCTTAACAAAGCAGCTGCAAGCCATGTCTGCAACATGTTTAATGACAATGCCTTGTCCCATTTTAGGCAAATACAGTATTAGAGATGCCAGAATCAGACCTCTCTGGACATATTTTTTGTGTGACAGGGTCCAGTGACTCTCAAGCTGGTCCTAGTGCCAGTAAAAGACAAAGAAGGGAAGTACAGGTACCATCCGACTTATGACCGAGCTTAGTTCCGACCAACCGGTAGTAAGTCAAAATGGATGCAAGTCGAACCATGGAAAATTGCTGATAAGGATAGTAGTAGCTATACACGTGGTGGAAAAGTCAGCTGGTACATGAGAAAGTAAGTTGACAAACGCTATGGCTTGGGTAGCATAAAAAAATAGGTTGTGCAAATGTAGAAAGGAGGAACACTGCAGCAAGCCTGTTGGCCCAAACTGGGCATGTCCTTTATGTAGTAGCAATTATGTGATGGCAGGGTTTACTATTTTCAGGATTCTTGCTAAGATTTCCGAGAACAGAAGTATCGGGAAAGGGGGTGGGATGGCACTCTATGTCCGAGATCGTTTAAATTGTTGCATAAAAATGGATATAAAGTCTGAAATTGTAACACATACAGAGCCTGTCTGGATAGAATTTTCAGAGGGTTATGAAAAATTTATTTTAGGCATTATATACCGTCCCCCAAACTTAGATAGGGACCAAGGAAGACTACTTTGGGAGGAAACTGTTAAAGTCACAAGGCATGGTAACGTAGTAATTCTAGAGGACTTTAACTTAGTCAGATTGATTGAAATTTTTTGACTGGGAATTTAGAATCTAACTACTTTTTAGTAGTAGTTAAGGATTTTTTTTTGAAGCAGTTTGTGACACAACCTACTAGGGGAAATAACCTGCTTGATTTGGTTCTGGCAAACAAGGAAACCCTTGTTAATAATTCAGAAATTACAGAAGAACCTGGCACAAGCAACCACAAATCAATTACCTTTAGCACTGAATGGAAGTATGATAGTTGCAACAACTCAGTAAAGATCCCAGATTTTTGCTTAGCAGATTACAATAGGTTTAGAGAACACTTATCATCTGTTGACTGGGGTAACGAAGAGAGCTATCAGTATGAGAGTTTTCTAAACACTATACATGCTGCCCAAAGAGCGTTTATCCCTTATAAAGAAATTAGATCAAATAGAAATGACCCAAAATGGATGAATAATAGGCTCAAATATCTTTTAGAGGAGAAGAAAGGAATTTATAGGTGCATCAAAAGAGGCGAGGGTCATCTTATAAATCAGTATATTGACATTAACCCTTTCAGGGTTTCCGACGTACTAGTACGGCTTACGCACCAGGGTTATTGACATACTAGAACGCCTAAATTCTAGCACCTTCAAATCTAGCAAGAGAAAACTGGTAGGCCTACATATGAAAGAATGGGTCTGTGTGGTCAGTGTGCGCAGTACAAAAAAATCCTGCAGCAACAGTGCGTAATAAGAAAAAAAAAAACTTTGACCGTGTTTTTGGTTTAAAACAGTGACTTTGCACTGTATTTTCGTATAGCATTTATAGTTGTATTCTAGTTTCCTGGTCTCATTTTATAGAATGGAAGACATATTACAGAAATTGAGATGATTTTGATTAGTTTCACAATGAAAAGTACCTTGAAATTGAGCTCTAAGTAGCAGAAATGTTCGATTTTTGCCAAAGTTCAAAAGTAAACAAATCATGCCATGCATCCAATACACGTCAACTGGCGAGTCTAATAACAAGTGCGCTGATATTATTTATACCATTTCTACACTAATGCAGTAATCCGGATAACAGTAAATCTTCTATTTTTTTGTGAGAATAAAAATTCAAAGTGGAAAGCAAAAGAAATGTAAGAGGGGCTTAGGGATGTGACTAATGAACAGAGGAAATGTTATTTTAGTGCCAGGAATGTCTGTCTTGTTTATTCTGGACCCTATTTGGAAATAGGCATTTTTTTAAATTTGTGTGAAATTGGCAAAATTGCTAATTTCTGACCACTTTATTGGATAGTTGAAATTGGTAAATGGGTGGTTTCTTGTACTCATTCAATAGAAAAAAATGGAGTTCTAGCAAAATAGTTATGATTTTTGTCAACTAGTACACTGGAATTGGCCGAAAACAGGGCTCAAAGTGGGCAAAATCGCCGATGTGTAAAGATCGTCCAGACCACTAACTTCGCGAGAGCATAATTCCGTAAGTTTTCCAACAAATTTCATACTTTTGGTGTCATTAAGATCAGGAAAAGATTCTCTATCTCTTTACAAGAAAAAATTTTTTTTTTCTGAACTTTTTTGAACTTTGGCAAAAATTGAACATATCTGCTACTCTGAGTTTAATTTCAAGGTACTTTTCATTGTGAAACCAATCAAAATCATCTCAATTTCTGTAATGTCTTCCATTCTATAAACTGAGACTAGAAAAACTAGAATACAACCATAAATACCATACGAAAATACAGTGCTAAGTCGCTGTTTTAAACCAAAAACACGGTCAAAGTTTTTTTTTCTCATTACACACTGTGTGCTGCAGGATTTTTTTATACTGTGCACACTGACCACACAGACCCATTCTTTCATATGTAGGCCTACCAGCTTTCTCTCGCTAGATTTGAAGGAACTAGAATTTAGGCATACTAGTACGTCAATAACCCTGGTGCGTAAGCAGTACTAGTACATCGGAAACCCTGAAAGGGTTAAATTACATTCACTTGTAAGACGAAGAATGAGGGGAGACATGATAGAGGTGTATAAGTGGAAGATGGGTATTAATAAAGGAGATATAAATAATATCTTGAGGATATCTCTCTAAGAAAGAACCAGCAATAATGAATTCAAATTAGACAAGTTTAGATTTAGAAAGGATGCAGGAAATTACTGGTTTGGAAATAAGGTAGTTGATGAATGGAACAGTCTTCCTACTATGGTTATTGAGGCTAAAACCTTGGGTGGTTTCAAATTTAGGTTGGATAAATACAAGAGTGAGAGGGGTTGGATTTGAGTGGGACTTGTACATGAGTAAATATAATTATCAAAGCTTATTGCTTGGGTAGCATTGAAAATTGGGCAGTCAGTGGGATGGATTGTAAAGAACCTGCCTAGTATGGGCCAACAGGCCTGTTGCAGTGTTCCTCCTTTCTTATGTTAAAACAACTTGGACAACTTTTTCAAGTGAGAATTGTTTGATCTGAGAGGGACATGACCTCTCAATAATTACATTCTTTCTTCTACTACTCAGCACCTCTCCTTCCGACAGTATAAAAGTCTCCACACTGTCACTTGATTTTCAGATTGTTTCAGACTATGGAACAGAACTCTTTTCCAGGCTGAGTGACTGACAACCTCAAATCAAGGGTGGACTGATTACATCATCTTCACATCTCTACTGCTCCTGCCTACTTTCTGTACTCAACTGAAGAAGCTTACTGTGTAGGCGAAAAGTTTTGGAATAAAGTTGCCTGACTGTTGCCTGTGTGTCTTACCTACCAACTTGTCAATATTTTATACCATTTTTATATTCACTACTACCTCCACTTGCGTGGGCGAAACGCTGTCAATAAAGGATCACATTATGCTGCTGCGTCTGACAGTGCATCTGGCAGCCCTGCTGCCAGACGCATGGTCGTAAGTCAAGTGGTCGTATGTCACGCAGGTCCTACGTTGGATGGTAAGTGTAACCCCAGATAGGGCCTTGATGCCTAAATTCCTTATGAACAGGGATTCCCCTTCCAAACAATAACCCCTCTTCCTCCCTCTCCCCTCCTCGCTGTCTTCCATATTCCAACAAGAGTCTTCAATAAAGGTAAAAGGGGTGTTAAATGTTCATTTATCCATTTCATTAGTCATTTATATTTCTCATTATTTTCTGTACAAAATGTACTGTTCGTTAATATTTTTGGGTGTCTGGAATGGATTAATTGCATTTACATTATTTCTCATGGGAAATATTGCTTCAGTTTTCGTACGATTCGGATTTCGTCAGACTTTTTCGAACAGATTAATCACAAAAACTGAGGCTCCACTGTAATAAAATATTCAATTCTCTTGTATTCATTGTAAACTCACCTAATGACCATATGTACAAATTTACTGCACTGTTATTGCCTTGTTAATCTTAAGTTAGTCTTAAGTTTGCCCGAAATGCTCTGCATATAAAGAGGCTTTTGGCATGTATACTCAACTGTTATACTCCTTTGTACAAACATATATAATGCTGAAATAAAGTTCTTATTCTTATGATGGGAAATTGAATGAAAGAGGCCCTACAAGTGAAAGAGACTGAAGTAGAAGAACCAGGCCATGTGTGATGCACCAGCTTATAATACTGTTGTAGACACTTGTCCACACTGAACCTCATCTTCCATTTATCAGACCAAGACATTAATTTGTCCAAATCCTCCTGGAGTTCATTGGTATCCTCCTCAGAATGAATCATACAACCTATTTTTGTATCAATAGCAAATCTGCTCATGTCACTTGGCTTGGTCTGAAAAATGGCAGATGAAGTTCAATGTGGATAAGTGTAAAGTACTAGTCCTTGGTAATGAAAATAACCCTTGAATTTATAAACTAGGTGAAGTAGAGCTTGATTATACAGAATGTGAAAAACACTTGGGAGTCATGGTAAGCAGAAATCTAAAGCCAAGACAGCAGTGCCTATGTATGTACAATAAAGCTAACAGATTACTAGGATTTATTTCAAGAAGTATAAGTAACAGAAGTCCAAAAGTTATTTTACAGCTCATTTAGATTATGCCGTTCAGTTTTAGTCTCCTAACTATAGGATGGATATAGACTCATTGGAGAACATACAGGGAAGAATGATTAAAATGATTTACTGTATAAGAAATTTCCGTATGAAGACAGACTCAGAGCCTTGAATCTTCACTCTCTGGAAAGACGTAGAATGAGGGGAGATACCATCGAAGTGTATAAGTGGATGATGGGCATAAACAAAGGTGATATTAATAAAGTACTGAGGGTGTCAAACCAAGTAAGAACCAGAAATAATGGATCTAAGTTGGATAAATTTAGATTTAGAATAGACATAGGTAAGTACTGATTTTTGAACAGAGTTATGGACGCGTGGAACAATCTTCCGAGTAGGGTGATTGAGGCTAGAACCCTGGGTACCTTTAAAAAGAGATTGGACAGATATACGAGTGGGAGGGGCTGGCTTTGATTGGTGTCATTGGGTATGGGAGTAAATTCTTGGGTAGCTTTGGGCTGGGGTGGTTTTGATAAGAATCTGCCTTGTATGGGCCAGTAGGCCTTCTGCAGTGTTCCTCCATTCCTATGTTAAAATACTTCAATCATCCCATCAAAATCTCCTTCCACAGTCCCATCAAAACCTCCTTCCAACATCCCATCAAAACCTCCTTCCATCATCCCATCAAAACCTCCTTCCATTATCCCATCAAAACCTTCTTCCATCATCCCATTAAAACCTCCTTCCATCGTCCCATCAAAATCTCCTTCCATCATTCCATCAAAACCTCCAGAAAATAGACAGACAGAATACAGTGGACCCTCGCCTAACGATGGCATCGCATAATGTTAAATCCGCTTAGCGATACATTTTAATGCAAAAATTTTGCCTCACCTAGCGCTAAAAAACTCGCTCAATGCGATTCGTCCAAGACGCGTCCACATGTGGCCTGAGCCAGCCTCACTTGTTCCGTGGGTGGGAGTGTTTACAAGCCAGCCTCCACGGTCACATCCAAGCATACAATCGGAACATTTCATATTATCACAGCGTTTTTAGTTATTTCACCTGCGAAATAAGTGACCATGGGCCCCAAGAAAGCTTCTAGTGCCAACCCTGTGGTAAAAAGGGTGAGAAATACTATCAAAGTCAGTGCATCATCGAGGACTGTCTAACTTATTTCCATTGGGGTCCTTAATCTTGTCCCCCAGGATGCGACCCACAACAGTTGACTAACACTCAGGTGAACAGGAAAATATGCCTGGAACTAGTGCTCATATTGGTGAGGTTAGTGGGGAGGATGTGGAAGAGTTGGTGGAGGAGGACAATGAAGAACTAACCACTGATGAGCTGCTAGATCATCTTCAACAGCAAGAGGCCAGACCTGAGGAAACTGCTTCGGAGGAGGGGAGAGAGAAATTGAAGAAGTTGCCTACTTCAAAGATTAAGGAAATGTGTGCAATGTGGCTTAAAGTGCAAACCTTTTTTGATAAAAATCACCCTGACACAGCTATTGCAAGCCGTGCTGGTGACTATTACACTGACAATGTTGTGAAACACTTTAGGAAAGTTATAAAGGAACGAGAGGTACAGGCCTCTATGGACAGATATGTGCGACAGAGGTCCAGTGACTCTGAAGCTGGTCCTAGTGGCATTAAAAGAAGAAGGGAAGTAACCCCGGAAAAGGACTTGCTACCTCAAGTCCTAATGGAAGGGGATTCCCCTTCTAAACACTAAGACCATCCACAGTCTCCCCTCCTCCCATCCCATCAATCATCACCAGATCTTCAATAAAGGTAAGTGTCATGTATTGTACATCTCTTTTTCAGTTTGTGTGTATTAAAATTAATATTTCATGTGGTAAAAAAATTTTTTTTCATACTTTGGGGTGTCTTGCACAGATTAATTTGATTTCCATTATTTCTTATGGGGAAAATTAATTCGCCTAACGTTGAGCTCTCAGGAACGGATTAATATCGTTAGGCGAGGGTCCACTGTACTTTCAACAATGCTGGCATACTTGAAGGAAAGAGACCTGATGTGTCACCTTTCACTACAAGCCAGAATCTTTGCTGAGAGGGAGAAAAATAAGGATGATGTCTAAAAGCCAGAGTATCAAAAGTCAAGAGACAGCAGAATAACTGTAATGATTGGTCCATAATTGTAATGACTGGTCCACCATTGAATGTCCTGTGAATGATTTTACGCTGAGTGGGGATGCAGAAGCCAAATGCCCACTAACTGGTAAAGCCAACCCCGGCATATGCAATAATAAACAAACTTGGGAAGAGGAGAAATGGGACTTGACCAAGGTTTCCCTAGATAAATTTCATAAGGCAACTCAGACTGAGAGCAAGGAAAATTGTGGAAAGTTATAGGAAACATAAGCCAGGCATTCAGTGGTGGGTACTGATCAATACTTATTAGACAGTCTGAAGGGAAATTGAGCCACAAGTGTCTACAGAAACACTATGAAACTTCCATTATAGGCATAACACTGCCCCTAGAGATGGCAGGCCCCCTCCAATTTTCCATTTTGTAGTTTATGGAAAGACTGACATAAATATGTATTAAAACAGCACTACACTACCCCACCCCACTGCACTCCAAGGACACATGATGCTAGAAATCTTTGTGCAGTTATAAATAGGATGTAGAAGGTAAAACAAAACAAGTCACCTCTGACTGCCACAGACAAAATACATAGGATCCTTCACTGCATGTTTCTTATATTCACCCTCTAATGACATTTGTAACTGTATATGCAGTCATCCATGGTTTCAGCCCATCACTAATATGGCAAACAACAGTTTGCCATCTGGAGGCACAAGCAAGATAAATGTTTATCATTTCCATCCAACTTCTAACTGGCAGGACAAACTAGCACAGATCCTGAGAAAATGAGAACTAACTAACTTGGTGCTAGGAGAATAAATGTACCGTGGTTGGTTCTGGTTCATAGAGGGGGGAATCAAAAAGGAAAATGGGATGGAGGTAGAGAAAATGGGCTAAATGGTGTAAGGCCATTATGAAAATATTTTACAGAAGACCAGAGGTATGACTGAACTGAGTTCCTTTTTAGATCATGAGAGCCCCAAATGCAGAAACTATCTAACCCTATGCATTTAAATTCAGAAATTTATTTACAAAACATGGGAGATATAATTTTGATAAAAGACACAATATACTTATGAAGTCTATATTACTAGCATTCTAGGCAAGTCTTGCAAATTTCTTGTCTACCCAAATACAGATAAGCACAGATAAGCTGTGGCCTGTTGCATCTGCTAGTGGTTCTAGGGAGAATGACTCGCACAGCTCAATTCCAAACCTGGCTTCCTACGAAAAGGAAATACTATAACATTAAGAAGACAGGAAAGAGAAGTGTATACCAAATACACTCACCGTCTGACTTACGACCTGCACGACATACGACCACTCAACTTACAACCGTGCATCTGGCAGCAGGGCTACCAGACGCATGGTCAGATGCAGTAGTATAATGTGATCCTTTATTGACAACGTTTCGCCCACACAAGTAGAGGTAGTTATACATGTGGTGGAAAAGTCAGCTGGTACATAAGAAAGAAAGGTTACAAAAGCTGTGGCTTGGGTAGCATAAAAAATAGGTTGGGCAAATGTATATGGATGGATGGATTTGAGAAGGCATGTTTCAGTGCCCCTTCTCTATTACACCAGAAAAGAGGAACACTGCAGCAGGCCTATTGGCCCAATCTGGGTATGTCCTTTATGTAGTAGCAATTATGTGATGGCAGGGTTTACTGTTTTCAAGAGGATTCTCGCTAAGACTTCAGAGATGATGACGTGGCCTTTGTTTTGTTTGTGTTAGAAACAGCGATTAATGCTAAAGAAGTATGTGAGATCATTTTTATTTGTAGGGTGGCCGGGTGGCTGGCTGGGTGCTTACTGACTTTGGTTGTCTCAATCTCCATCTGTATCTATCTCTGCCTGTCTCTGTATCGCTGTACTCACCTATTTGTGGTTGCAGGGGTCGAGTCATACCTCCTGGCCCTGCCGTCTATCTCTATCTTTGTCTCTGTTTTTGTCTCTAAGATAAGATTTTAGGTAATTGAGAGTGTGTCCTCTGATCCCATAATGATCTAACTTTTGGTGCAATAGGCCATGGTCAACTGTATCAAAAGCTTATTGTAAGTCTATGAAAAGTCCCAGGAAGAGTTCCTTTTTTCCGAGTGCTGAATATATTATTCGAGCATATGTACAATTGCATCATCGGTACTTTTTTTTGGTCTGAATGCAAACTGACTGGGGTTGAGTATGTTGTGGGATATTAAGTAGGAGTAGACTTGTTTGTGAATTAATTTTTTAAAGATTTTAGATAGTACAGGCAAGTTCGATGTAGGTCTATGTTGTTCAATTCAGTTGGATC
The DNA here is from genome assembly GCF_026875155.1 of Cherax quadricarinatus. Taxonomy (NCBI): domain Eukaryota; kingdom Metazoa; phylum Arthropoda; class Malacostraca; order Decapoda; family Parastacidae; genus Cherax; species Cherax quadricarinatus. The sequence continues at coordinate 44,837,564 of NC_069427.1, forward strand.
ACCTCCTTTGAGGATTGGGGTAACCCTTGCTGTCTTGAGTATGGATGGGAAGGTGGAAGATTCAATGAATTTGTTAAAGAGAGTTGCAGTAATTGGTGACAACACATGAGAAGCTTTTTTACACATGAATGGTGGTAAGTTATTTAGGTCTCCTGCCTTGTTCTTTAGTGTTTTGATGACGACCAAGATTTCAGTAGAGTTAGTTGAGGCTAAAAATAGACTATTTGGATAGTTGCCAGTGAGGTATTCTTTTGGTTGAATGTTTGAGTTTGGGATTTTGCTTGCTAGCTTTTTTCCTACAGTCAAAAAGAAGATACTAAGTTTGTTGGCAGTATCAGTTGGTTGGAGGAGAGGTTCTCCTGGTTTCCTTAGGTTGATCATTATGTTTTGTGACATCTTTTTAGATCCTAGAATTTCAGATAAGGCTTTCCAAGTCTTTTTCACATCACCTTTTACGTCATGTAATCTGTTTTCGTAATACAGTTTTTTTGCCATCCTTAGTAGGTTGGTTAGTATTGACGAGTAATGTTTAGCCAGATCCTTAGTTATTAGGCCCATTCTGTACTGTTTTTCATGTAGATCTCTTTTTATCAATAGATTTGAGGATGCTGTTTGTAAGCCAGGGGCTGTTTAGTCTCTTTACTGTGATATGCTTAGATTAGTTATAAAGAAACATTTCTCCAACCTAAGAATAGCGAAGAAAATGAATGAAACAAAGTAAAGGGAATTCCATACAGGTACTGTTTTCAATACACAAATAACCCACATATAAGAGACAGAAAAGCTTATGATGATGTTTCAGTCTAACTTGAACCATTCGTAAGTCAGGGTGACTTGTGAATAGTCCAACTTGAGTCATGATTGCTAGATATCAACCTTGAATTCAAATAAGCAAAAGAAGAAATTAATTACAGCATTCCCATCATAAAAATGCAACACTGAAAAACCAAATGAACAGGAAATAAGTACACCTACCATCCGACTTATGACCTGCTCGACGTATGACCACTCAACTTACGACTGTGTTTTGTATGCCAAATTTCTGGGAAGTAAACAACTGTTTGTGTTGTACACAGTGTTTATCCTAAACCTTACAGTATAAAATACAATACTAACAGCATAAAAAGTAAAGTAAAAAATGAAATACCAAAATAAAACAATAAAGTCATTACACTAATGTGATGATGATATTCAGTAGTAAGGTTCGACTTACAACCGGTTGGTCAGAACCAAGCTCGGTCGTAAGTCGGATGGTACCTGTAACTGTAGACCCAAGACAAGTACTGTATTTCTTTCTTTCTTTAAACACACCGGCCATATCCCACCAAGGCGGGGTGGCCCAAAAGGAAAAACGAAAGTTTCTCCTTTTACATTTAGTAATATATACAGGAGAAGGGGTTACTAGCCCAAATACTGTACATATACATGTATACAATAATCCAAACTGAAAACAACTACAGTGCTAAAAAACAGCTTAACTTAATAGGTAGTTTACTTTTACACTTTAAATATCTTTTTTATACCTTCCACATGATGATTCTACAGGACACAAGAACTGCAAAGTAGCCAAGATAATTACCTAATGTAAATTCTGGAATGGCATCCTTGATTTTGTCTCTGTATGTTATAAGTGAACTTCGGACAGCATCCAGCTCTTCCTGTGTTGGCAGAATACCCTCCAAAAATTTTGTATCTGGTAGAGCCTCTTTCCACTGTTCATAAGTCTGACAGAATTAGCAAAAATACAAATTACTAATAATGATACTTTCCCAGCTGTATGTACATTTCAGAATGAAATTTTTAACCCTTAAACTGTCCAAACGTAGATCTACATTCACGTGCGTAGCGCTCCAACCTTTATTTTCCCCATTTGAAAGCATGTAAAAAAAAAAAAAGTAGATCTACGTTCGGAGCCCCTCACACGTGAACGTAGATCTACGTTAGGACAGTTTAAAGGTTAAACTGCAGTACCTAAAATTTTTGTACAAAATCTAATCTAAGCTTTTCTAAAAAATCTTAAGCAAAAGGTTACGTTTCTGATCAATTACACTTTCTAGTCACAAAATAAAACTTAAATACAGTAGGGCTCCACTTACATGGCAGGTTAGGTTCCAGGCTGCCACCGTAAAGCAGAAATCGCCTTCAAGTGGAACACCTTTTTTTTCCACTTATAAATGCATATAAATGCTAGATAACAGGTTTAAACTAACACATATTAAGTTAGCAATAGAGCTAGGCATTAAAACACAAAATAAAAAGTAAAAAAAAAAAAAAAAACACAGTACACCTGTTACTTACCTTAAAATATTAATACGAATATGTGAGAGGTGAGTGGCAGTCTAAAAGTTTTCCATGTCAGCAATATGTTACTTTATCTGACTTCTTTTAGGTTATCCAAGGTTCTCTACACATATGCTGCTATGTATAATAATCTATGTGACTGTATTTTTTGTATACCTGAAAAAACTCACTAGTGGTTACTGGTGTAGCACTTTCAATTTCCTGCAACACTTTCTCTTTATTGTTATTGTTCAAACTGTACTAATTGTTTGACGAGCCAAACCAAGGGTATGTGCTATCTCAGCCATCGACATACCATATTAGTAAGTTTATTCAAGTATACACAAATATAGTTACACAGATTATCATACATAGTAGCATATGTGTAAAGAACCTAGGTGTTGCGATTTATGCTCGTGCACGGCATTTTATGTATAAGAAATATTCCAGTCAAGTGGTTTCACTTAATATTATATAGCAAACTTCTTCACTAGTAGCTAATTAAAGATTTCTGACTTTATATTATCTGATGCCACATGTATCATGATACTAGGATACTGCTCTTTATTTTTATAATAAATATATATATATATATATATATATATATAAAATATATATATATATATATATATATAAAATATATATATATATTATAAAATATATATATATATAAATATATAAATATATAAATATATATATATATATATATATATATATATATATATATATATATATATTTTATATAAAATATATATATATATATATATATATATATATATATATATATATATTTTTCAACAAGTTGGCCGTCTCCCACCGAGGCAGGGTGACCCAAAAAAGAAAGAAAATCCCCAAAAAGAAAATGCTTTCATCATCATTCAACACTTCCACCACACTCACACATAATCACTGTTTTTGCAGAGGTGCTCAGAATACAACAGTTTAGAAGCATATACGTATAAAGATACACAACATATCCCTCCAAACTGCCAAAAATCCCAAACCCCTCCTTTAAAGTGCAGGCATTGCACTTCCCATTTCCAGGACTCAAGTCTGACTATATGAAAATAACCGGTTTCCCTGAATCCCTTCACTAAATATTACCCTGCTCACACTCCAACAGATCGTCAGGTCCCAAGTACCATTCGTCTCCATTCACTCCTATCTAACACGCTCATGCACGCTTGGGTGGAAGTCCAAGCCCCTTGCCCACAAAACCTCCTTTACCCCCTCTCTCCAACCCTTTCGAGGACGACCCCTACCTCGCCTTCCTTCCCCTATAGATTTATATACTTTCCATGTCATTCTACTTTGATCCATTCTCTCTAAATGACCAAACCACCTCAACAACCCCTCTTCTGTCCTCTGACTAATACTTTTATTAACTCCACACCTTTTCCTAATTTCCACACTCCGAATTTTCTGCATAATATTTACACCACACATTGCCCTTAGACAGGACATCTCCACTGCCTCCAACCGTCTCCTCGCTGCTGCATTTACCACCCAAGCTTCACACCCATATAAGTGTTGGTACTACTATACTTTCATACATTCCCTTCTTTGCCTCCATAGATAACGTTTTTTGACTCCACATATACCTCAACGCACCACTCACCTTTTTTCCTTCATGAATTCTATGATTAACCTCATCCTTCATAAATCCATTCGCCGACACGTCAACTCCCAAGTATCTGAAAACATCACTTCTTCCATACTCTTCCCCCCCAATTTGATATCCAATTTTTTCTTTATCTAAATCATTTGATACCCTCATCACCTTACTCTTTTCTATGTTCACTTACAACTTTCTACCTTTACACACATTCCCAAACTCATCCACTAACCTTTGCAATTTTTCTTTAGAATCTCCCATAAGCACAGTATCATCAGCAAAAAGTAACTGTGTCAATTTTCCCCTTCTGAATTTGATTCCCCATAATTTAATCCCACCCCTCTCCCAAACACCCTAGCATTTACTTCTTTTACAACCCCATCTATAAATATATTAAACAACCATGGTGACATTACACATCCCTGTCTAAGACCTACTTTTACCGGGAAGTAGTCTCCCTCTCTTCTACACACCCTAACCTGAGCCTCACTATCCTCATATAAACTCTTTACAGCATTTAGTAACTTACCACCTATTCCATATACTTGCAACATCTGCCACATTGCTCGTCTATCCACTCTATCATATGCCTTTTCTAAATCTATAAATGCAATTAAAACTTCCCAACCTTTATCTAAATACTGTTCACATATATGCTTCAATGTAAACACTTGATCTACACATCCCCTACCCACTCTGAAACCTCCTTGCTCATCTGCAATCCTACATTCTGTCTTACCTCTAATTCTTTCAATTATAACCCTACCATACACTTTTCCTGGTATACTCAGTTGTTAAATGTTGATGAAGATAGGGAAGCTGTGATTTCGTGTATAGGGCAAGGAGGAATAACATCTTGTAGGAGTGAGGAAGAGCCAGTTGTGAGTGTGGGGGAAGTTCGTGAGGCAGTAGGTAAAATGAAAGGGGGTAAGGCAGCCGGGTTTGATGGGATAAAGATAGAAATATTAAAAGCAGGTGGGGATATAGTTTTGGAGTGGTTGGTGCAATTATTTAATAAATGTATGGAAGAGGGTAAGGTACCTAGGGATTGGCAGAGAGCATGCATGGTTCCTTTGTATAAAGGCAAAGAGGACAAAAGAGAGTGCAAAAATTATAGGGGGATAAGTCTGTTGAGTATACCTGGTAAAGTGTATGGTAGAGTTATTATTGAAAGAATTAAAAGTAAGACGGAGAATAGGATAGCAGATGAACAAGGAGGCTTTAGGAAAGGTAGGGGGTGTGTGGACCAGGTGTTTACAGTGAAACATATAAGTGAACAGTATTTAGATAAGGCTAAAGAGGTCTGTGTGGCATTTATGGATTTGGAAAAGGCGTATGACAGGGTGGATAGGGGGGCAATGTGGCAGATGTTGCAGGTGTATGGTGTAAGAGGTAGGTTACTGAAAGCAGTGACGAGTTTTTACGAGGATAGTGAGGCTCAAGTTAGAGTACATAGGAAAGAGGGAAATTATTTCCCAGTAAAAGTAGGCCTTAGACAAGGATGTGTCATGTCACCCTGGTTGTTTAATATATTTATAAATGGGGTTGTAAGAGAAGTAAATGCAAGGGTCTTGGCAAGAGGAGTGGAGTTAAAAGATAAAGAATCACATATAAAGTGGGACTTGTCACAGTTGCTCTTTGCTGATGACACTGTGCTCTTGGGAGATTCTGAAGAGAAGTTGCAGAGATTGGTGGATGAATTTGGTAGGGTGTGCAAAAGAAGAAAAATTAAAAGTGAATACAGGAAGAGAAAGGGTTATGAGGATAACAAAAAGATTAGGTGATGAAAGATTGGATATCAGATTGAAGGGAGAGATTTTTGGAGGAGGTGAATGTATTCGATATTTGGGAGTGGACGTGTGCAGCGGATGGGTCTATGAAAGATGAGGTGAATCATAGAATTGATGAGGGGAAAAAGGGTGAGTGGTGCACTAAGGAGTCTGTGGAGACAAAGAACTTTGTCCTTGGAGGAAAAAGAGGGGAATGTATGAGAGTATAGTTTTAACCAACGCTTTTATATGGGTGTGAAGCATGGGTGATGAATGTTGCAAAGGGGAGGGGGAAGGCTGGAGGCAGTGGAGATGTCATCTCTGAGGGCAATGTGTGGTGTGAATATAATGCAGAGAATTGTAGTTTTGGGAAATTAGGAGGGGGTGCGGGATTACCAAAACTGTTGTCCAGAGGGCTGAGGAAGGTTGTTGAGGGGGTTCGGACATGTAGAGAGAATGGAGCGAAACAGAGTGACTTCAAGAGTGTATCAGTCTGTAGTGGAAGGAAGGCGGGGTAGGGGTTGGCCAAGGAAAGGTTGGAGGGAGGGGGTAAAGGAGGTCTTGTGTGCGAGGGGGTTGGACTTCCAGCAGGCATGCGCGAGCGTGTTTGATAGGAGTGAATGGAGACAAATGGTTTTTAATACTTGACGTGCTGTTTGGGGTGTGAGCAAAGTAACATTTATGAAGGGGTTCAGGGAAACCGGCAGGCCGGACTTGAGTCCTGGAGATGGGAAGTACAGTGTGCCTGCACTCTGAAGGACGGGTGTTAATGTTGCAGTTTAAAAACTGTAGTGTAAAGCACCCTTCTGGCAAGACAGTGATGGAGTGAATGATGGTGAAAGTTTTTCTTTTTCGGGCCACCCTGCCTTGGTGGGAATCGGCCAGTGTGATAATAATAATAATAAAAATATATATATATGTATGTCGTTCCGAATAGGCAGAACTTGCCATCTTGGCTGAAACAGCAACACTCATCTTGCCATATAGGACAAGTGAAAGTTTGTGTATCCAATAATTTCGGCAAAATCATTCTGAACCTAAAAAAAAAAAATATTTTGATTGTGTTTGTTTAATACAAAATTTTTTGTAAACGATTTAAAAATTTTTTTTATTGGGTTAGGGTAAAATAAAAATTTCGCTTGTTAAATAAGGTTATTAAGTTTTTCTAAGTTTCCTTTTTTGGGCAAAATTTTAAATTTTTACATCAACATTAATGAAAAAAATATATCTTTAAAACGATAAGAAAAAGTTCTTTCTAATTGACCAGTTTTTTCTATTCAGCACGACAAATTTTTTATATATATATTATATATAAATAAATTTTTTTATATATTAATATATATAATATAATATTATATAATATGCAAAAAGATCACAGTAAACAGGTGATTTCAGAAAATTTTTAAAAAAACCCCCTCTGAAAGAATAGAGAAATTCCCAACGCTTTCCCCTGACTATCACATTTTCAAGGAACTATGATAATGGAGAGCCCCCCGAAACGCTTGAATTTCTCATTTTTTCAGGTGGTTGTTTGCATTATATATATATATATATATATATATATAATATATATATATAATATATATAATAAATTTTAAAATATTAATAAATTATATAAAAAAATTTTTATAATATACACACACAACACACACACACCACACACACACACCAAAAACAACACACACACACACACACACACACACCCACAACACACACAAAACAACCACTGGAAAGAGTAGTGAAATTCAAAGCGCTTTCGTGACTACTCACATTGTCAAGGAAAATTAGGAAATAATAATCAAAAAAGGGAATCAAAGGGCTTAGACCACACCTCACAGTCAACTCCCACAACAAAGAAAAACCCGACCGGGGACAATCCGGGCTCAAAAAAAGAAAAACACTGTAGTAGGCCGCTGGTCCAACTAGACAGGCCTCACGAACCCACTAACAAATTTTCTAACCCCCAAAAAAAGGTTTATTTTTTTGTCCAATGTATTAATTAAACTCTAACCAAATTTTAATTTAATTATAAATGAATTTAATTTATAAAAACAAGGGGGAAAATTCAATTAAAATTTTAAAACTGCTTTTTTTTAAAAAAAAGATTCAATTATATTTCTGTAAA
>NC_069427.1:44845852-44938352 GCF_026875155.1 Cherax quadricarinatus
TCTCTCCCCTCCTCCGAAGCAATTTCCTCAGGTTGGCCTCTTGCTGTGAAGTTGATCTATCAGCTCATCAGTGGTTAGTTTTTCATTGTCCTCCTCCACCAACTCTTCCACATCCCCCCCACTAACCTCCAACCCCAAGGACTTTCCCAATGCCACAATGGATTCCTCAACTGGCACAGGATTCTCAGGGTTAGCCTCAAACCCTTCAAAATCCCTTTTGTCTACACATTCTGGCCACAGTTTCTTCCAAGCAGAGTTCAAGGTCCTCTTTGTCACTTCCTCCCAAGCCTTACCTATAAGGTTTACACAATTGAGGATATTAAAGTGATCTCTCCAAAACTCTCTTAGAGTCAGTTGAGTTTCTGAGGTCATTACAAAGCACCTTTCAAACAGAGCTTTTGTGTACAGTTTCTTGAAAGTTGAAATAACCTGCTGGTCCATGGGCTGCAGGAGAGGAGTGGTATTAGGAGGCAAAAACTTCACCTAATGAAGCTCATGTCCCCATAAAGTCGCTCTGCCACGTCTGTAGGATGACCAGGGCATTGTCTAACACCAGGAGGCACTTAAGTTCTAATTTCTTTTCAGTTAGTAATTTTTCACATTGGGGGCAAATGCATGGTGTAACCAGTTATAGAAAAATTCCCTAGTGACCCATGCCTTACTGTTTGCCCTCCACAGCAACACACAAATTATCCTTGAGGACATTCTTTTGCCTGAACGCTCTGGGATTTCAGAGTGATACACTAATAAAGGCTTCACTTTGCAATCACCACTAGCATTGGCACACATCAACAAAGTAAGCCTGTCTTTCATAGGCTTATGTCCTGGGAGTGCCTTTTTCCTCCTGAGTAATGTAGTCCTGCTTGGCATTTTCTTCCAGAACAGGCCTGTTTCATCACAATTAAACACTTGTTCAGGTTTCAGTCCTTCAGTTTCTATGTACTCCTTGAATTCCTGCACATATTTTTCAGCCGCTTTGTGGTCCGAACTGGCAGCCTCACCATGCCTTATCACACTATGGATGCCACTACGCTCTTAAATCTCTCAAACCAACCTTTGCTGGCCTTAAATTCACTCACATCATCACTAGTTGCAGGCATTTTTTTAATTAAATCGTCATGCAACTTCCTAGCCTTTTCACATATGATCGCTTGAGAGACGCTATCTCCTGCTATCTGTTTTTCATTTATCCACACCAATAAGAGTCTCTCAACATCTTCCATCAATTGCGATCTTTGTTTCGAAAACACAGTTGAACCTTTGGCAAGAACAGCTTCCTTGATTGTTCTTTCTGGTGCCCACAATAGTAGCGATGGTTGATTGGGGTTTCTTGTACAGCTTGAACTAGGTCGGCTATACGCACTCCACTTTCATACTTATCAATTATCTCTTTCTTCATCTCTATAGTAATTCTTACCCTTTGAGGTGTAGGGTTGGCACTAGAAGCTTTCTTGGGGCCCATGGTCACTTATTTTCCAGAAACAGCACCGAAAATACTGTAATAATACGAAATATTCCGAGTGTATGCTTGGATGTTACCGCGGAGGCTGGCTGGTAAACAATGGGACGGAGCGGCACATGTGAGGCTGGCTGAGGGCACATTGGACGCGTCTCGGACGAAAATCGGTATGCGGGTTTTTAATCGGTATGCGGGGCAAAAATTTTGCGATAAAAGTAATCGTTATGCGGAAAAATCGCTATGCGATGCCATCGTTATGCGGGGGTCCACTGTATTTTCTCTATACATATTATCATACATAGCAGCATATGTGTAGAGAATCTAGGATAACCCAAAAAAGTCAAAGAGGCTTATTTCTAGTACCTGGCTTGGGCTTGCCATATACGATTTTTGGTAAATATTCGATCCCCAGTCAGGGTAGAAACATTGGGCGTGTTTCTTTACACCTGTTGTCTATTTTCACCCATCAGCAAATGGGTACATGGGTGTTAGTGGACTGGTGTGGGTCTTATCCTGGGACACTGACTTAATCTGCTTAGCATAACAAGGGGCTTTCTATATAGTAGTATGTCACTGATGTCAGCTAGGTTTGTATACCATGTACATGTACTTGTAGTAAATAAAGATATTATTATCATTAAAATTATTATTTTTTCTCTCAATTGCTTGTTGGGCTATCTTACTGAGACTTGGGCAATGTATGATGGAAAGATGTCTCTTAATGTACACCAAAAATGAAAGAAATCGAACCATAAATAACGGAGTTCAATTCTCAGCCATTAGCCGCCCCTTAGCGGTATATTTTCGTATGGTTTTTAAGGCTGTATTCTTGTCTTTTTTTGGTCTCATTTGATAAAATGGAAGATAAATTACAGAAATACTGTAGATATGAATTTGATTACTTTCATGACGAAAAGTACCTTGAAACTGAGCTCAAAGTAGCGGAAATGTTTGAGCAATGTTCAAGAGTTAACAAATGACATCACTGTCTAATACGTGTCCGCCTGCCAGTCCAAATTCCAATACGCAGTCACGAATGGGTTGACATTATTTATACAATTTTTACAATAACGCAATAGTCTGCATATAAGTACAGTAAATGTATTTTTTGTGAGAATAAAAATTCCAAATAGTAAGCAAGAGTAATATACGTAAGAGGGGTCTGGAGCCATGACTAATAAACAGACAAAGTGTAAGTTTAGTGCCAGGAATGTCTGCACTGTTTATTCTGAACCCTATTTTGAAATTAGCATCTGTTGAAATGTGTGTGAAATTGGCCAAATTGCCAATTTCTGACCATTTTATTGGGTAGTTGAAATAAGTGAATGGGTGGAAACTTGTACTCAGTCGACAGAATAGAAGTAAGTTTATTCAGGTTTACACAAATAGTTACATAGATTATCATACATAGCAGCGTATGTATAGAGAACCTAGGATAATTAAAAAAAGTCAGATAAAATGACTTACTTCCAGTACCTGGCTTGGGCTTGCCATATATGATTTTTGGTAAATATTGTTTTTTTCTCAGTTGTTTGTTGGGCTATCTTATTGAAACTTGGGCAATGTATGATGAAAAGGTGCTTCTTAACATACACCAAAAACGTAAAAATCAGACGATAAATAAGGGAGTTCACTTCTCAGCCATCAGCTGCTTCTTTGCGGTATATTTTCGTATGGTTTTTATGGTTGTATTCTTGTTTTTTTTTGGTCTCATTTAATAGAATGGAAGATATATTACAGATATAGATATGATTTCGATTGGTTTCACGATGAAAAGTACCTTGAAGTTGAGCTCAAAGTAGTGGAAATGTTCAATTTTTGCCAATGTTCAATGAACTTTCAGAGTATATATAAAATATGTAATAACCTTAAAACACTTGAAATTTTGGAAAGTGTCCAAACATAATAGAAATGTGCTCAAGGAGAATGTAAACAAACCAAGTGGGGAGCGGCGACCATATTAGAAAGACAGGCAAGGGGGAGCCATATAGCGAGTTTTGGTCATAATTTGACATGTCCGTATTAGCGGAACGCCGTAAAGAGAAATGCCGTAAAGCGGAGCCCTACTCAGTAGGGCCCCACTTATACAGCAGGTTAGGTTCCAAGCTACTGCCGGAAAGCGGACATCGCCAGAAAGCAGAACGCCATTTTTTCCACTTATAAATGCATATAAATGCCAGATAAGTTTACACTAACATATATTAAGTTAGCAATAAGTAAAATACACAGACAGTACACTCATTGTTTACCTCAAAATATATGTAGTCTTAATGTAGGGAAAAAGGCGAGTAATATTTATTGTAAGAAGTCAGGTGTGGTAGCCCTCCTGGCCAACCCACCCACACGTAATATACTACGACATTTAAAGCACCCTAGAGCGATAAAATGCATATACAGTACACTCATTACTTACCTTAAAATATTCGTAGTCATAATGCAGGGTGACAGGTCATAAAGCAAGATAAAAACGAATAAACGAGAGAGACAGAGACCAAGTAAGAGGACAGAGCCGCAGAGTATGTAAACAGACGAATGCATCTGGTTATGGTTCATACACGTTCATACAAACACCTTACATTGTGTACAAGTTGTCTCCACAGTGGTACAGTAGAATAAAGAGCAACACTTCCATTCTCATGTAGCATCATTTTTAGAAGGAATTATGCTCTGACAAGTTAGCAGAAGAATAAATAACAGCAACGCTCCCATTCTCATGCAACGCACCATTTTTAGAGTGAATATTGTTTTTATTATTATTATTAAAATCATAATAAAAAAGTGTTAAACCCACAAGGGTCGTGAATAGCTATAGATAGAGTGAAGGCATATGAAGGGAATATTTTTCTAAAGTTATCCCCCAGTAACTGGTGTTGGACTAGAGAAAACGTAATTCTTCTGATACTCCTACAAACAGCTTGGTAAACACATCTCATATGTATGTCAATTTTTATACTGTGGGTATATGTATCAAGGTTGTGTGTCATGTAATGTGTTTCTTATATAATTTGGAAATAAATATCATAGATGGATTAATGGAAATTTCTATATTAACGTAATATACGACATTTAATGTGCCCAAGAGATTATTAATATGGCGTCTTCAAGAGTAGACACACTCTTAGTGATTTTAATGTGAATTTGCACGCCAGCACAGCATGTAAGCATATTTAGGCACAGGTATTTATTTATTTATTTATTTATTAATTTGAACATGATACAGAGAAGCACAAGGAATACAATTTTTACAGTGCAGCATGCCAAAGCCCCTTGTATGCAGAGCATTATGGGCAGGCTTAAAATTAACTTAAGATTAACTAAGCAATGATATATTCAGTGGTACAAAAATTATTGTAAAACAGATAACAATTTAGTACAAATGAGTATTACAAAGACAGGTCATATGGTCATTTACTGTGTTGCTGTGTAATCAGTAGAATGGAGTATTCTGTTAGGTAATGAAGTTAAATAGTAACAAAGTTTGATTGGGTCACAGGTTGACACACAAGCATAATTATCAGAGTACATAGAAGTACAATGCCTGCACTTTAAAGGAGGGATTTGGGATATTGGCAGTTTGGAGGGATATGCTGTATATCTTTATATGTATATGCTTCTAAACTGTTGTGTTCTGGGCACCTCTACAAAAACAGTGATTGTGTGAGGTGAAAGTGTTGAATGATGATGAAAGTATTTTCTTTTTGGGGATTTTCTTTCTTTTTGGGTTGCCCTGCCTCGGTGGGAGACAGCCGACTTGCTACAAAAAAAAAATGCAATAACTTTAACCCTTTCAGGGTCCAGAGGCCAAATTTCAAAGTGTGCACCAGTGTCCAAGAATTTTCAAAAAATAATTTTGTTATTTTTTCTTATGAAATCGTAGAGAATCTTTTTCTGAAGGTAATAAAACAAAAAGTACGAAATTTGATGGAAAACTGACGAAATTATGCTCTCGTGAATTTTGATGTGTCAGCGATATTTACGCATCGGCGATTTTGCCGACTTTGACTCCCATTTTAGGCTAATTACCTTATTCCAGTCGATCAAATTCTTAGCTATTTCACTAATATTACTTCTATTCTATCGATTGACCACAAGAAATCGCCAAGTCAACTGTTTCAACTACAAAATAAAGTGATTGGAAATTGGTAATTTGGCCATGTTCAAAATATTCCAATTTCAAAATAGGGTCCAGAATAAACAATGCAGGCATTTCTGGCACTAATGTAACATTTCCTCTGTTCATTAGTTACATTTTCAGGCTTTACAAATGAATTCCATTTTGATTTTTAACCCTTTGACTGTCGAAAGGCCCATTCCTTAACCCTTTGAGGGTCGACAGGCCCTCTCCGAAACTCGTTCTCAGGGTCGGCCAAATTTCAAAAAAAAAAAATTATTTTTTCTTATGAAAAAATAGAGTTTTTTTTTCTAAACATTATAGGATAAACAAAAAAAATTTACCATCAATACTTACGGAGATATGGATGCATGAAGTTTGCAGAAAATGAGCCGCGTATGGCAACAGCGGCGACTGCCGCTCACCCGGTAAACTTTGATTTACTTGTATTTGAAGTTTTTTTTTTTTTCACTATTTTATTTTTTCACAAAACTTATGTGGCCTATGAGACCAAAGTAAGGTGCAATGTACATATATACACTCGTTGTATACAACACAATAAGCACACAAACATAATTATCAATATATTGTTTACAAAACTTGTTTACAAAAACAAACAATACAAAACATTGTTTATTATTATTGTTCTATAATATATATACCAATATACAGTCACTGAATATATTCCTATTAGTTCTGCAGCTTGTGGAACTCTGAAACATGGTCATACACAATGGTGTTTTATCTTTCTCCTCATTCTATCTCTTTCAATCTGTCTCTCTCTTTCTATCTGTCTGTCTATCTCTGTCTCACAGGTACACATAAATACAAGTATACATAGTATAAATTACCTAGGATAACCCAAGAAATCCAGACAAAGTGCTATACTCTGCTTGAAGATGTGAGTAAAAGTGATGACACAGTCTTGTGGCTCTCTCTGAGACAGAGAGCTAGACGGATAGACAGATAGACAGGGAGCTTGACAGACAGACAAATAGACAGACAGAAATGTTAGTATACCAGCAAAAACAAAGGGAGGCGATGTTCATCTCATCTTTTGGCATCAGCTCTACCCTCATTTACCCTCATCAAACGTCAGCACTTATCAGATGTTATCTCCCCTTATCTTGTTACTGTCATGGGTGAACATTTATTATTACATATTATTATTATTACTATTATTATTATTATGTATTATTATTATTATGTATTATTATTATTATGTATTATTATTATTATGTATTATTATTATGTATTATTGTTATCATTATGTATTCTTCTTCTTTCCTCTCCTCCTCCTCCTCCTCTCCTCCTCTTCCTCCTCCTCCTCCTCCTCTTCTTCCTCCTCCTCCTCCTCTTCTTCTTCCTCCTCCTCCTCCTCCTCCTCTGCCTCCTCCTCCTCTTGCCTCCTCTCCTCTTGCCTCCTCCTCCTCTTGCCTCCTCCTCCTCTTGCCTCCTCCTCCTCTTGCCTCCTCCTCCTCTTGCCTCCTCCTCCTCTGCCTCCTCTCCTCTGCCTCCTCCTCCTCCTCCATTCTTGGAACAAGTTTGAAGAGCTTGTAGTTCATAATCACTATCATTATCATCACCAATGCTCACATCTGAGTCTGGGATTTTGGAAAATAGGAGTTTCCTCTTTGTTTCTGGTACAACTGAAGGACGGCCCAGCACCAGAGGGGGAAAGGGGCTGGGGGTTGTCTGGGTTTTCCTCACTATTACCCATTTTAAATGGTCATTAGTTTCGGTCAAAACCTCACCAAAACCTTGAAACTCATCTTCACTGTCACTTCCATCTGTATTAGAACTGTCACTGGGGAACAAAAGTGTCCCAATTCGCCGAGGAGTGAGGAACTTCTTACCGCAGGGCATGGTGGAAATTGTGTACTATGATGGCATTCCCACAATGCACCACTGGGTCCCAGATTTTTTTCCTACTGCGCACACCCACCACACAGACCCATTCTCTCACATCTAGGCTTATCAGCCTTTTCCTGCGAGATTTGAGGCCGCTAGAATTTATGCGTACTAGTACGTCAAAAACCCCTACGCGTAAGACGTACTAGTACGACCAAAACCCTCAAAGGGTTAAGTGTCTCCTGGTGTCGCAAAATATTCGAAAAAAACAAAAATAATTTTTTCTTATGAAAATGTTAAGATTATTTTTCTGATTGTTTTAGTCCAAAAAAAAAAAAAAATTTCCCATCAGTACTTACTGAGATATAGAGGTGTGAAGTTTGCTGAAAATGATCTGTGAACGGCAACAGCGGCAACTGCCGCTCACCCGGTAAACTTTGATTTACTTGTATTCGATGGTTTCTTGTTTTTTTCACTATTTTATTTTTTCACATAACTTTTGTGGCCTGTGAGACCAAATTATTGTGCAATGTTCAAATATACACTCGTTGAATGTAACACAATTATAGCAAAAACACTCGTATCATTATAATGTTGCTAAAACTTGTTTACACAAACAAATATAAAAAAATGTTTATTACGATTGTTCTATAATATATATAGCTATGTACAATCACTGGACACTTTTCTAGAACTGCTGCAGCTTGTGGAATTCTTTGAAACATAGGTATAAGCACAATGGTGTTTTACACTCCTCACACATACAACGAGTGTCACTGCGTTTTTGTGGGCGTTTTGTGGTATGTCCACAGACAAAACACCTCTTCTGAGCATTTTTCTTGAGAGCAGTAGCAGGCAGTGGTATGGGGTAGTGATCACCAGGCCTCAGACACGAGGACATGTGTTGATAATTTCGTGGGTGCTGGTCTATTGCAGGTGTTGTTCCTTGGTGCTTGAATATTATTTGTCTGATGACTGACAAACAAAATTCACCATATTTGGGTTTGTTCTTGGTCTTCAACTTATACATATTATAAGCATTCAGCATGGAAATGTCAAGAAGATGGAAAAACAGTTTTATGTACCACTTATAACTCTTGCGAACACAGTCAGCAAACCCAATCTGCATGTCACATTTGTCCACTAAGCACATATTGAGGTTGTAATCCATCACAGCTGCAGGTTTTACAATGGGTTCATTGGTCTCTCTATTCTGCTTGCCAGTGTCTACCATTTCGTGTCGGTGAACTGATGTCAGCAGTGTGACATCACGTTTGTCATGCCACCGAAATGCCATGATGTCATTGGCAGCAAACACCTGCACTTCACCTCTATAACTGCCAGCATCGAACCTAGGCATATGTTTACGATTTCCACGCACTGTGCCACACACATCTGTCATGTTCACTCGCAAGAAATCACTGAGTATAGGGCTTGTGTACCAGTTGTCAGTATATAAAATATGCCCCTTACCAAGATATGGCTCCATCATTGTTCTAACCACATCACCAGAGATATCCAGTAACTTTCCGGTATCTTCCAATGTTTTACCGCCAGTGTACACAATTATATCCAAAACCAGACCAGTTTTGCAATCACACAGAACAAATAACTTTATACCAAAGCATTTCCTCTTGCTTGGTATATACTGTTTGAATGAGAGTCTTCCTTTGAACAAAATCAAAGACTCATCAATAACAAGCTTCCTGAAGGGATAAAAATACATACAGCACTTTTGTTTCAGGTACATAAACACACTTCTGATCTTATATAACCTGTCGCTTCTGTCAGGCCTTGTTTTGTATGAAAAGTGTAACATACATAACATTAACACAAATCTATTCACTGGTATAATGTCACTGAAAGCAGGGGTTGAAATCAGGTGGTCTGTCATCCAGTATGTGTTGACACTGTGCTTATACATATGTGGCATAAGCATTATTGTGGCAAAGAACAGATACATCTCTGCCACAGTTGTGTCCTTCCACTGGTGTAGGCATGATCTTGGTGACAGAATAGTGTTTGCCATGGTGTACTCAAAGTATGTATTGCTTTCCCTGACAATAATGTCCATCAGGGGTTCATCGAAGAACAACTGAAAGCATTCCAGTTCAGTGGGATTGTTCCCAAGTGTACATGATGGCCATATTCCACTTTGTCCTCCATCAAAGTCATGGGGACTGGGAACAAACTCGTCATCTTGCTGCCAATCCCAGATGTGGTCAGCTGGTGGGTTCTGGATATTGTAATGTGGTTGTGGTTGTGCAGGTTGTGGTTGTTGTGGGAGTGTGGGGTCAGGTGAGGCTGGTTGTAGTTGTGCAGAGTCAGCAGCGTGGGTAGTAGCGTGGCCCGCTGCCAGTGTCACATGACTCATGCCACCATCACTATCACCACCACCGCCTGCTGCCTCACTTGCATCATTGATACCCATCGTAACAATATCGTCATCTTCACTATCAGGTCGTGGTGTAGGGCCACGGGATGTGCTCCGAGATGTACTCCTTCCTCTTGGAAGAGCATATGGCACACTACCAGACCGCATGCGACGTCGTATATACTGCCGCTTCACAGGGGAATATTCACCCTCACTGTCACAACTAGAACTGCTTTCAATAACCTTGAAATCACTATCACTTACACTGCTCACATCTGAGTCTTGTACACGGGCAAATAGTTTCCTCTTTCGTCCTGGTACAGGTGAACATGAATGAGCCGGCCCCTCACCAGAGGTGGAAGGTTGTGGGTCATCTGGTTTTTCATCACTAATTACATTATCCTGGGCACTTTTTTCGGTCACACCCGCTTCAAAACCAGAGAATTCACTTTCACTGACACTTTCATCGCTGTTTGAGCTATCACTTGGGAACAAAAGACCTCCAATCCGCCGAGGAGTGAGGAACTTCTTGCCGTGAGGCATGGTGAAAATGGACTACCAAGATGGCGTTCCCACAATGCACCGCTGAGTCCCAGATTTTTTTCACAGGGTGCACACCCACCACTGAGACCCATTCTCTCTCATGAAGGCCTACCAGCCCTCTCCCGCTTGATTTGAAGCCACTAGAATTTATGCGTATATATACGTCAAACATGACGTATATATACGACCGCGACAGTCAAGGGGTTAATTCACATAATGAATTTTTATTCAAACCAAAAAATAGATTTACTGTCATGCAATATTGTAACAATTGTATAAATAATATCAGCACATTCATGAACGTATATTAGACCCACCAGCTGGAGTGTATTAAACATGTGAGGTCATTTGTTTACTCTTGAACATCAGCAAAAATTTAACATTTCCGCTACTTTGAGCTCAGTTTAAAGCCATTTTCAATACTAAAACCAATCAAAACCATCTCTATTTCTGTAATATATCTTCCATTCTATCAAATGAGACCAAGAAATCGCAAATACAACTATAAAAAACATACGAGAAACCACTGCAAAGTTGCTGTTTTAATCAAAAATTACGGTCTCAGTTTTCTTTTTCTCTCATTATACACTGTGTGCTGCAGGATTTGTTTTATGTGGTGCACACATACCACATAGATGTATTCTCTCATATCTAGGCCCAAATTTACCGCTCACAGCTTATCAGAGTGAGCTGAGCTCATGGCGTAGATCTATGGTTTGGACCCTCAATGTAAAGCCGTAGATCTACGGCACGGATCCTGAAAGGGTTAAAACACTTGAAATTTTGGAAAGTTTCCAGACATAATAGAAAGGTGTGCTCATGGTGAATGTAGACAAACCAGGTGGGACGCACCATATTAGAAAGACAGGGGGTCGTATAGCGAGTTTTGGTCATAATTTGAAATAGCCGTATCAGCAGAATGCTGTAAGGCAAAACACCATAAAGTGGGGTCCTACTGTACATTATACTACATAAATACGTATATTACTAAAAATGGAAGAAACAGGGAGCTTCCCCCCCAAAAAATCTTCATGAAGTGATTGGTATTTTGGTTTAAAACATAATTAAAAACATTACTGTTATTGCATCTTACAAATAAGCAGTATGGTAGGGCCCCGCTTATATGATGAGTTAGGTTCCAGGCTACTGCTGAAAAGCGAAAATTGCCATAAAGTGAATTACCCTTTTTTTCACTTTTAAATGAATATAAATACTTGATAACATGTTTACACTATAATATATTAAGCTAGAACTAGGCCTAAAATAAATACTGTATACTCATCACTTAGCTTAAAATATTTTTGGCCTTGACGTAGGATGAAAGGCGAGTAGTATATATCGTAGAAAGTCAGGAGGAAATGAAACCAGCCTCTTCTAGTTTCAAATTTATCTTCAGCAGTTTCCTCACCTCTCTCAGCCTTCATAGAACTGAAGAGACTTAGGGCCTTGGACTGGATAATGACTTGGCTTAAAGGCATGTTAAAACAAATTTGATCTCCAGTCCACACCAGTCAAGTTTTTCCATGTCAGCAATAAGGTTATCACATTGTCTTATAACTTGAGAGTTCACTTTCTCCAAGTTTATTTAAAGTGAGAGCCTTACGACTCCTTTTTTATCACAATTACCCTTAGATGCCACAAAAATAGTACAGCCTCTCCTCACTTAACGGCGGAGTTCCGTTCCTAAGACCATGTCGTCAACCCGTCAACTGTCCAAACATTCGCTCGCGTAGTGCTCCGAACATAGATCTACGTTCTTCTTCACATGCTTTCAAATGGAGAAAATCAAGGTCGGAGCACTACGTGTGTAAAGCTAGATCTACGTTCGGACAGTTTAAGGGTTAAACAAATTCACTGCTAAGTGAGGAGCATACTGTACTATAATAGCAGTGGGTTTGTTTCAGCCATCTTTGATATTGTCTTAATGCCACCTTTCACCATTTATAACATTTCTGGTACATTTTTAAATGTTTAAACACTAGTGTACTGTATGTTGAAATAAACAGAACTGAGGAATTAAGCTCTAATATACATTATTTAGGTATAAATACTGGTCAGAGAGCACGTCATAAGTCTGAGGCATCAGTAAACGAGTACGTTGCTAAGTGAGGAGAGGCTGTATACAGTAGACTGTTATTTAACACTAAAGTTATGTTCCTTCTAGGTAGTAGGTTGGTAGACAGCAACCGCCCAGGGAGGTACTACCGTCCTGTCAAGTGAGTGTAAAATGAAAGCCTGTAATTGTTTTACATGATGGTAGGATTGCTGGTGTCCTTTTTACTGTCTCATAAACATGCAAGATTTCAGGTACGTCTTGCTACTTCTACTTACACTTAGGTCACACTACACATACATGTTTTTTATTATTTTTTTTTTATTATCACACCGGCCGATTCCCACCAAGGCAGGGTGGCCCGAAAAAGAAAAACTTTCACCATCATTCACTCCATCACTGTCTTGCCAGAAGGGTGCTTTACACTACAGTTTTTAAACTGCAACATTAACACCCCTCCTTCAGAGTGCAGGCACTGTACTTCCCATCTCCAGAACTCAAGTCCGGCCTGCCGGTTTCCCTGAATCCCTTCATAAATGTTACTTTGCTCACACTCCAACAGCACGTCAAGTATTAAAAACCATTTGTCTCCATTCACTCCTATCAAACACGCTCACGCATGCCTGCTGGAAGTCCAGCCCTCGCACACAAAACCTCCTTTACCCCCTCCCTCCAACCCTTCCTAGGCCGACCCCTACCCCGCCTTCCTTCCACTACAGAACTGATACACTCTTGAAGTCATTCTGTTTCGCTCCATTCTCTCTACATGTCCGAACCACCTCAACAACCCTTCCTCCGCCCTCTGGACAACAGTTTTGTAATCCCGCACCTCCTCCTAACTTCCAAACTACGAATTCTCTGCATTATATTCACACCACACATTGCCCTCAGACATGACAATCTCCACTGCCTCCAGCCTTCTCCTCGCTGCAACATTCACACCCACGCTTCACACCCATATAAGAGCGTTGGTAAAACTATACTCTCATACATTCCCCTCTTTGCCTCCAAGGACAAAGTTCTTTGTCTCCACAGACTCCTAAGTGCACCACTCACTATTTTTTTCCCTCATCAATTCTATGATTCACCTCATCTTTCATAGACCCATCCGCTGACACGTCCACTCCCAAATATCTGAATACGTTCACCTCCTCCATACTCTCTCCCTCCAATCTGATATTCAATCTTTCATCACCTAATCTTTTTGTTATCCTCATAACCTTACTCTTTCCTGTATTCACCTTTAATTTTCTTCTTTTGCACACCCTACCAAATTCATTCCACCAATCTCTGCAACTTCTCTTCAGAATCTCCCAAGAGCACAGTGTCATCAGCAAAGAGCAGCTGTGACAACTCCCACTTTGTGTGTGATTCTTTATCTTTTAACTCCACGCCTCTTGCCAAGACCCTCGCATTTACTTCCTTACAACCCCATCTATAAATAATATTAAACAACCACGGTGACATCACACATCCTTGTCTAAGGCCTACTTTTACTGGGAAAAAATTTCCCTCTTTCCTACATACTCTAACTTGAGCCTCACTATCCTCGTAAAAACTCTTCACTGCTTTCAGTAACCTACCTCCTACACCATACACTTGCAACATCTGCCACATTGCCCCCCTATCCACCCTGTCATACGCCTTTTCCAAATCCATAAATGCCACAAAGACCTCTTTAGCCTTATCTAAATACTGTTCACTTATATGTTTCACTGTAAAACACCTGGTCCACACACCCCCTACCTTTCCTAAAGCCTCCTTGTTCATCTGCTATCCTATTCTCCGTCTACTCTTAATTCTTTCAATTATAACTCTACCATACACTTTACCAGGTACACTCAACAGACTTATCCCCCTATAATTTTTGCACTCTCTTTTATCCCCTTTGCCTTATACAAAGGAACTATGCATGCTCTCTGCCAATCCCTAGGTACCTTACCCTCTTCCATACAATTATTAAATAATTGCACCAACCACTCCAAAACTATATCCCCACCTGCTTTTAACATTTCTATCTTTATCCCATCAATCCCGGCTGCCTTACCCCCTTTCATTTTACCTACTGCCTCACGAACTTCCCCCACACTCACAACTGGCTCTTCCTCACTCCTACAAGATGTTATTCCTCCTTGCCCTATACACGAAATCACAGCTTCCCTATCTTCATCAACATTTAACAATTCCTCAAAATATTCCTTCCATCTTCCCAATAACCTCTAACTCCCCATTTAATAACTCTCCTCTCCTATTTTTAACTGACAAATCATTTGTTCTCTAGGCTTTCTTAACTTGTTTAATCTCACTCCAAAACTTTTTCTTATTTTCAACAAAATTTGTTGATAACATCTCACCCACTCTCTCATTTGCTCTCTTTTTACATTGCTTCACCACTCTCTTAACCTCTCTCTTTTCTCCATATACTCTTCCCTCCTTGCATCACTTCTACTTTGTAAAAACTTCTCATATGCTAACTTTTTCTCCCTTACTACTCTCTTTACATCATCATTCCACCAATCGCTCCTCTTCCCTCCTGCACCCACTTTCCTGTAACCACAAAACTTCTGCTGAACACTCTAACACTACATTTTTAAACCTACCCCATACCTCTTCGACCCCATTGCCTATGCTCTCATTAGCCCATCTATCCTCCAATAGCTGTTTATATCTTACCCTAACTGCCTCCTCTTTTAGTTTATAAACCTTCACCTCTCTCTTCCCTGATGCTTCTATTCTCCTTGTATCCCATCTACCTTTTACTCTCAGTGTAGCTACAACTAGAAAGTGATCTGATATATCTGTGGCCCCTCTATAAACATGTACATCCTGAAGTCTACTCAACAGTCTTTTATCTACCAATACATAATCCAACAAACTACTGTCATTTCGCCCTACATCATATCGTGTATACTTATTTATCCTCTTTTTTAAAATATGTATTACCTATAACTAAACCCCTTTCTATACAAAGTTCAATCAAAGGGCTCCCATTATCATTTACACCTGGCACCCCAAACTTACCTACCCACACCCTCTCTAAAAGTTTCTCCTACTTTAGCATTCAAGTCCCCTACCACAATTACTCTCTCACTTGGTTCAAGGGCTCCTATACATTCACTTAACATCTCCCAAAATCTCTCTCTCTCCTCTGCATTCCTCTCTTCTCCAGGTGCATACACGCTTATTATGACCCACTTCTCGCTTTCCAACCTTACTTTAATCCACATAATTCTTGAATTTACACATTCATATTCCTTTTCCTTCCATAACTGATCTTTTAAAACATTACTGCTACCCCTTCCTTGCTCTAACTCTCTCAGATACTCCAGTTTTAATCCCATTTATTTCCCCCCACTTGAAACTCTCCTACCCCCTTCAGCTTTGTTTCGCTTAGGGCCGGACATCCAACTTCTTTTCATTCATAACATCAGCAATCATCTGTTTCTTGTCATCCGCACTACATCCACGCACATTTAAGCATAACCCGTTTTATAAAGTTTTTCTTCTTCTCTTTTTTAGTAATTGTATACAGGAGAAGGGGTTACTAGCCCATTGCTCCGGCATTTTAGTCGCCTCATACGACACGCATGGCTTACGGAGGAAAGATTCTTTTCCACTTCCCCATGGACAATAGAAAGAAATAAAAAAGAGCAAGAGCTATTTAGAAAAAGGAGAAAAACCTAGATGTATGTATATATATATATGCATGTGCGTGTCTGTGAAGTGTGACCAAAGTGTAAGTAGGAGTAGCAAGATATCCCTGTTATCTTAGCGTGTTTATGAGACAGAAAAAGAAACCAGCAATCCTACCATCATGCAAAACAGTTACAGGTTTTTGTTTCACAGTCATCTGGCAGGACGGTAGTACTTCCCTGGGTGGTTGCTGTCTACCAACCTACTACCAACCCCTCTGGGTTTTCTTCTATTTTCTTTTCAGTTCTTGTTCTTATTTATTTCCTCTTATCTCCATTGGGAAGTGGAACAGAATTCTTCCTCCGTAAGCCTTGCATGTTGTAAGAGGCCACTAAAATGCCGGGAGCAAGGGGCTAGTAACCCCTTCTCCCACGTAAATTACTAAATTTAAAAAGATAAACTTTCGTTTTTCTTTTTGGGCCACCGTGCCTTGGTGGGATACGGCCGGTTTGTTGAAAAAAAAAAAAGTTATGTTCCTGAAAACGCTGTGTTACGTAAAATCGTGTTAGATGAACTGAAGAACTTATGGGAAAAAGGTTACGTTCCTGGGAACCCCAAAAAAGCCAAACAATTTTGTTTTTAGACCAAGAGATCTTACAAAAATAAATGTGAATACGTAATTGTAGTTCATTGTCGTGATATATTACTGCTTAAAACGACAAATGCAATATAAATAATAGTATTTCTTATCTGAAATTGTGGGTAATGGTGTTTGTGGATGACTGTGAAGAGAGTGGATATGCATGTTGTTGCCCTACTGGGCTGAGGTGGATGGTTGTTGGTTGTCAACAGAAGTGGATGGTAGAGGTTCTGGTATTGAAGTCGATGGTTGTATTGGAGTGTGCATAAATTCTGTAATGGATCTCTGAGCTGTTTTACCCTGCAATACATTATACAGCTGGCGGTAAGGTATCATCAGCTGGTTTAGACCCCGTTTCAAAGCATTGCTTCTAGAATTGTCAGGGTCCTCTTCAGTGAAGAAGTCTGCAACTTTACCAATAATATGGAACTGCTATAATGTTAACTGTTTTTCTTCAGGTTCTTCATCTTCTGTTATCTCCCTCCCTTGTATCTGTGCATCAGCTCTGCTAACATTTCCTCTGGACTCCTGTCTTCATCATCATCTTCTAAGAGCTCATTCACATCATCTTCATTCATATCTTAAAAACCATCACCTGGTAATCTCCTTGCCAGCTGAACAATTTCCTGAACCCGACTCTAAAGCAAGGGAAAACCAGTGAAAGAATTAACTACAGAAGGCCGTAACTTTCCCCAGCATGCATCTGATGTTGATTGGGGCACTTCATTCCATGCACTTCTAGCATAGCTGATAGCATCTGCAATGTTAAATTTATTTCCGAAGCTTAGTACTGCCAAGTTGGAATCAAGAGTCCACTGATGCAACTAGTTTTTTCATAACTTTTTTTGTGTAGGTACACTTGAATGACTTAATAACACCCCAATCCAGTGGTTGTATTAAAGATGTTATATTTGGAGGTAAAAATGCAACTTTTACATGTGGGGTCACATCCAGCAAAGCTTGTGGATGAGTATGGGAATTATCAAGAATGAACAGAGCCTTGAATCCAAGGATCTTGTTGTGCAGGTAAAACTTGACTTCAGGAATAAAGCGATGTTTAAACCAGTCAATAAATAATTCCTCTGTCATCTATGCTGACTGGTTTGACCTCCAAATTACTAGTAAGGTGTTTGTATCTACACCTTTCAAAGCACGAGGATTCTTTGAGCAATGAATAACCATGGGCTTACACTTGACATCACCTGACGCATTACCACAAAGGAGCAAGGTGAAGTGATCCTTTGCTATCTTGAAGCCTAGTGCACTCTTCTCTTGCTGACTGATATAAGTTCGTGTTGGCATTTTTTTTTTTCAAAAAACACTTGTCTCGTCAACATTAAACACTTGATGTGGCTTATAGCCACCCTCAGAAATAATTTCCTGCAATTCAGCAGGGAAATTACTTGCTGCTGTAAGATCAGCTGATGCACTTTCACCAGAAAACTTATTATTATGTAACTTATTATGCAACTTAAAATTGTGGAACAAGCCTGTGCTAAACACACTTTTTCACTCCTTCCTTCCTTATCACACACTGCTTTAAACAACTGTAAGGCCTTTTCCCTAATTAAGATGAAATTAAGTGGTGTACCTTTCTTTTGTCTTTTGTTCGATCCACTCAAATGTTCACTTTCAACTTTCTAACTTTACACATCCTCCCAAACTCGTCCACTAACCTTTGCAACTTTTCTTTAGAATCTCCCATAAGCACAGTATCATCAGCAAAAAGTAACTGTGTCAATTCCCATTTTAATCCCATAATTTAATCCCACCCCTCTCCCTAACACCTTAACATTTACTTCTTTTACAACCCCATCTAAAAATATATTAAACAACCATGGTGACATTACACATCCCTGTCTAAGACCTACTTTTACCGAGAAGTAATCTCCCTCTCTTCTACACACCCTAACCTGAGTCTCACTATCCTAATAAAAACACTTTAAAGCATTTAGCAACTTATTACCTATTCTATACATTTACATCTGCCACAATGCTCCCCTATCCACTCTATCATATGCCTTTTCTAAATCCATAAATGCATTGCAAACTTCCCTACCTTTATCTAAATAATGTTCACATATATGCTTCAATGTAAACACTTGATCTACACATCCCCTACCCACTCTAAAGCCTCTTTGCTCATCCAAAATCCTACTCTGTCTTACCTCTAATTCTTTCAAAAATAACCCTACCATACACTTTTCCTGGTATACTCGGTAAACTTTCTTTCAACACACCGGCAGTATCCCACCAAGGCGGGGTGGCCCAAAAGGAAAAACAAAGTTTCTCCTTTTACATTTAGTAATATATACAGGAGAAGGGGTTACTAGCCCCTTGCTCCCGGCATTTTAGTCGCCTCTTACAACACGCATGGCTTACGGAGGAAGAATTCTACTCAGTAAACTTATTCCCCTGTCAGGTTTACAATCTCTTTTGTCACCCTTCCCTTTATATAAAGGAACTATACAAGCTCTCTGCCAATCCCTAGGTACCTTCCCCTCTCTCATACATTTATTAAACAAAAATAACCAATAAAACACTATATCACCTCCTGCTTTTAACATTTCTGTCTTGCTTCCATCAGTTCCAGCTGCTTTATCCCCTTTCATTCTATGTAATGCCTCATGCACGTCCCCCACACTCACATCCTGCTTTTCTTCACTCCTAAAAGATGTTATACCTCTCTGGCCAGTGCATGAAATGACCGCATCCCTTTCTTCATCGACATTCAAAAGTTCCTCAAAATATTCCCGCCATCTACCCAATACCTCCAGCTCCCCATCTACTAACTTCCCTACTCTGTTTTTAACTGACAAATCTATTTGTTCCCTATGCTTATTTAACTTGTTTACCTCACTCCAAAATTTTTTCTTGTTTTCATTAAAATTTCTTGACAGTGCCTCTCCCACTCTATCGTCTGCTCTCCTTCTGCACACTCTCACCACTCTCTTCACCTTTCTTTTACTCTCCATATACTCTGCTCTTCTAATAACACTTTACTTTGTAAAAACCTCTCATAAGCTATCTTTTTCTCTTTTATCACACCCTTTACTTCATCATTCCACCAATCACTCCTCTGTCCTTCTGCACCCACCCTCCTATAGCCACAAACTTCTGCCCCACATTCTAATACTGCATTTTTAAAACTATTCCAACCCTCTTCAACCCCCCCCCCCCACTACTCATACTTGCACTAGCCCACCTTTCTGCCAATAGTTGCTTATATCTTACCCTAACTTCGTCCTCCCTTAGTTTATACATTATCAACTCTCTCTCTTACTTGTTGCTGCCATTTTCCTTTTGTCCCGTATACATCTTACTCTAACAGTAGCTACAACTAAATAATGATCCGATATATCAGTTGCCCCTCTACAGACATGTACATCCTGAAGCCTACCCAACAAAGTTGTTGTTGTTGTTGTTGTTCGTCCGTCGATTCGACGAGGACCATCTAGTCATCCTGGGGTCAAAGTTGGTGGGTACGCAGATGACTTGTCAGGCCAATCCACGCACGAAACTTTCTCTGGCAGTGTGGACAGGGAAGGGTGGTGGCATCGAGGGGTCTGATGGCTCTGGTCTTCCTCGCCTGCCTGCGCTGCTCAGCTAGTGAGATTCTGCTTGCCTCGCAGGATGTTGCCCCTTTCTGGACAGCTGCTCGCCAGTCATTCCTGTCCTGAGCTATCAGCTCCCACATGGTGTGGTTGATGTTGAAAGCTTTCAGAGCAGTCTTAAGGGTGTCCTTGTAGCGCTTCTTTTGGCCTCCTTGAGAGTGCTTTCCACACTGCAGTTTGCCAAACAAGAGTTTCTTTGGCAGCCGGTGGTCTGGCATGCGAGCAATGTGACCTGCCCAGCGAAGCTGTGTCTGCATTAGGATGGTGTAGATGCTAGGTAGGCCAGCTGTAGTCAGCACTTCTGTGTCTGGGATCTTATCTTGCCATTTGATGCCGAGAACTTTTCTGAGCCGTGTGGTGTGAAAGTGGCTCAACTTTCTGGCGTGACGTTTGTAGACAGTCCAGGTTTCGCAGCCATAGAGAAGTGTGGTGAGGACTATGGCTCTGTAAGGTGCAATGTACATATATACACTCGTTGTATACAACACAATAAGTGCACAAACATAATTATCAATATATTGTTTACAAAATTTTTTTACACAAACAAACAATACAAAAAATTGTTTATTACTATTGTTTTATAATATACATATAAATGTACAGTCACTGGACATGTTCCTAGAAGTTCTGCAGCTTGTGGAACTCTTTGAAACATAGTATCATACACAATGGTGGTTTACACTCCTTACACATAAAATGAGTGTGTGTACATTTTTGTGGTTTTTTTTTTTTTTTTGTGTCATAAAGACAAAACACCTCGTCTGAGCAGTTTTCTTCAAAGTATTACCAGGCAGTTGTGTTACGTAGTTATCCTAGGTAAATGGTCGAGTATCATCATTCCTTCTTTCCTACCTTCCTTCCTTCATCTTTCCTTCCTTCCTTACTTTTTTCCTTCTTTCCTTTCATCTCGTCCTTCCTTCCTTCCTGCCTTCCATCCTTCCTTCCTTCCTTCCTTCTGGTTTCTATAATATATATACACATATATAGTAACTGGATATTTTAATATAACTATTATCTTCATTCAGCAGCTTGTCTTGTGTGTGAGTGTGAGGCTTCTAATTGTTCTTAGTCAGGGTAGCAGCTGTCAAAATGACATATTGTCTCATTACTCACTCCCCCTACTGCCTGTCAAAACAATGGGGTCGGATGCTAGCTTCCCCTCCATCCTATCTAATTATCTTTCCCCCTCAATCTCTCTCTTTCTCCTTCATTCTTCTAGTATCCTGGGCTATTATCTTCATTCAGCAAGCTTGTGTTGTGTGTGAGTGTGTCACTTCTAATTGTTCTTAGTCAGGATAGCAGCTGTCAAAATGACATATTGTCTCATTACTCACTCCCCCTACCACCTGTCAAAACAATGGGGGTCGGATGCTGCTTCCCCTCCATCCTATCTAATTGCAGTGGACCCCCGAGTTTCGTGATTAATCCGTTCCAGAGAGCCTGCCGAAAGTCGAAATTCACAAAACTCGAAACCATTTTCCCCATAAGAAATAATGGAAATAAAATTAATCCGTTCCAGACACCCAAAAATATTAAAATCATTTTTTTTTCAAATTAAATAAAGATTTATATACTGAAATCAATGAGAAATCAAGTACAGTGGACCCCCGCTTTACGATATTATTTCATTCCAGAAGTATGTTCAGGTGCCATTACTGAACGAATTTGTTCCCATAATGAATATTGTGAATTAGATTAGTCCATTTCAGACCCCCAAACATACACGTACAAACGCACTTACATAAATACACTTACATAATTGGTCGCATTGGGAGCTGATCGTAAAGCGGGGGTCCACTGTACAGTGGACCCTCAACCAGCGATATTAATCCGTTCCTGAGAGTTCATCGTTAGTCAAAATTATCGTTAGTCGAGTTAATTTTCCCCATAAGAAATAATGGAAATCAAATTAATCCATGCAAGACACCCAAAAGTATTGAAAAAAAAAATTTACCACATGAAATATTAATTTTAATACACACAAACTGAAGATTACATGCACAGTTACATGACACTTACCTTTATTGAAGATCTGGTGATGATTGATGGGATGGGAGGAGGGGAGAGAGTTGATCTTCTTATTGTTTAGAAGGGGAATCCCCTTCCATTAGCACTTGAGGCAGCAAGTCTTTTTCTGGAGTTACTTCCCTTGTTCTTTTAATCCCACTAGGACCAGCTTCAAAGTCACTGGACTTCTGTTGCACAACATATCTGTCCATAGATACCTGTACCTCTCGTTCCTATATGACTTTCCTAAAGTGGTTCACAACATTGTCAGTGTACAGGTTGCCAACACAGCTTGCAGTAGTTGTGTCAGGGTGATTTTCATCAAAAAGGTTTGCACTTCAAGCCACTTTGAAACACATTTCCTTTATCTTAGAAGTAGGCAACTTTTTTCAATTTCTCTCCCCCCTCCTCCAAAAAGGCCGTTTCCTCAGGTCTGCCCTCTTGCTGTTCAAGATGATCTAGCAGCTCATCAGTGGTTAGTTCTTCACTGTCCTCCCCCACCAACTCTTCCACATCCTCCCCACTAACCTCCAACCCCAAGGACTTCCCAATGCCACAATGGATTCCTCAACTGGCATAGGATTCTCAGGGTTAGCCTTAAACCTTCAAATCCCCTTTTTTCTACACATTCTGGCCACAGTCTTTTCCAAACAGAGTTTCAATGTCCTCTTAGTCACTTCCTCCCAAGCCTTACCTATAATGTTTACATAATTGGGGGATGGTTTAAAAAGAAACCCTTTTCCCAAAACTCTCTTAGAGTCAGTTGAGTTTCTGAGGTCACTACAAAGCACCTTTCAAACATAACTTTTGTGTACGTTTCTTGAAGTTGGAAATAACCTGCTGGTCATGGCTGCAGGAGAGGAGTGGTATTAGGAGGCCAAAACTTCACCTTAATGAAGCTCATGTCCCTAGAAAGTCGCTCTGCCAAGTCTGAAGGATGACCAGGACATTGTCTAATACCAGGAGGCACTTAAGGTCTAATTTCTTTTCAATTAGGTAATTTTTCACATTGGGCAAATGCATGGTGTAAAACCCTCATAGAAAAAGTCCCTAGTGACCCATGCCTTACTGTTTGCCCTCCACAGCACACACAAATTAGCCTTGAGGACATTGTTTTTCCTGAACACTCTGGGAGTTTCTGAGTGATACACCAATAAAGGCTTCACTTTGCAATCACCACTAGCATTGGCACACATCAACAGAGTAAGCCTGTCTTTCATAGGCTCATGTCCTGGGAATGCCTTTTCCTCCTGAGTAATGTAGGTCCTGCTTGGCATTTTCTTCCAAAACAGGCCTGTTTCATCACAATTAAACACTTGTTCAGGTTTCAGTCCTTCACTGTCTATGTACTCCTTAAAGTCATGCACATATTTTTCAGCCGATTTGTGATCCGAACTGGCAGCCTCACCATGCCTTATCACACTATGAATGCCACTACGCTTCTTAAATCTCTCAAACCAACCTTTGCTGGCCTTAAATTCACTCACATCACTAGTTGCTGGCATTTTTGTAATTAAATCGTCATGCAACTTCCTAGCCTTTTCACATATGATCGCTTGAGAGATGCTGTCTCCTGCTATCTGTTTCTCATTTATCCACACCAATAACAGTCTCTCAACTTCTTCTATCACTTGCGATCTCAGTTTCAAAAACATAGTTGCACCTTTGGCAAGAACAGCTTCCTTGATTGCCGTTTTCTTGCCCACAATAGTAGCGATGGTTGATTGGGGTTTATTATACAACCTGACCAGCTCAGAGACATGCACTCCACTTTCATACTTAGCAATGATCTCTTTCTTCATCTCCATAGTAATTCTCACCCTTTTTGCTGTAGGGTTGGCACTAGAAGCTTTCTTGGGGCCCATGGTGACTTATTTTGCAGGTGCAATCACTACAAAGGCTGTGATAATATGAAATGTTCCAGTTGTTGTATGTTTGGAAGCGACCTCGGTGGCTGGCTGGCTTGTAAACACTGGCACCCAAGGGACAAGTGAGGTGCGCTCAGGCCAAAGTGGACGTGTATGGTACAGAACGAATAGCGCTGATCGGGTTTTTAAGCGCTAGTTGAGGCAAAATTTTTGCGTTAAAATGTATCGCTAGTCAGATTTATCGTTAATCGATGCCATCGCTGGTCGCGGGTCCACTGTACATGCATATAAAAAATAATAACATTACACTTTAGTGAAGACTTCTGGGTGGATGGAAGACGGGAGGAGGGGATAGGAGGAAGGTGAACACTATTGTTTGGAAGGAGAATCTCCTTCCATTAGGACTTTAGGTAGCAAGTCCTTATCTGGGGTTACTTCCCTTCTTCTTTTAATGTCACTGGGAACAACTTGAGAGTCACTGGACCCCTATCACACAAAATATCTGTCCAGAGAGGTCTTTTTCTGGCTTTTCTTTAAGATTTCCCTGAAGTGGGACACAACACTGTCATTGTACATGTTGCAGATATGGCTTGTTTCAGCTTGGTCAGGGTGATACTTTTCAACAAAACTTTGCAACTCATTCCACTTGCCACAAATCTCCTTAATCTTTGAAGAAGGCACCTCATCCACTCCCTCTTCCTCCTCCTCTGAAGCAAGTTCCTCAGCTGTGGTCTGATGCTGTTCCAGTTGAAGCTCTTGCAGTTTGTCAGTGGTTAGCTCTTCCCTGTGGTCCTCCACCATCTCTTCCACATCCCCGTCATTCACCTTCAACCCCATGGACTTGCCCAATGCTACAACACCTTCCACAACAGGCAGAGGGTCGGCAGTGACAGGGTCTGCCTCAAACCCTTCAAAATTCCTCTGGATTGTGTTCCTCACTTTATTTACCAAAGGGCTTGCACTAGCTTTCCTTGGGTCCATGATGACTTATTTAGCAGTTGCAAGCACAAAAAACAATGGATTATTATGAAATGTATTGAATGAACCCACAGGGTGATGGTCACATGTTGGTAAACAATGGCACACTGAGCGTGAATGGCGTGGGAGACTGTCTTGGTGTGCGCGGTGACAGGCGGATGGGTACTGGACAGTCGGCGAAACACGAGTCTAATCATGAAACTCAAGGCCAAATTTTGCCAAAAAAACTCGCCGAAGGTTGAATTTCACGAAAGTCGAGGCTGCCAAAACTCGAGGGTCCACTGTATCTTTCTCCCTCATTCTCTCTCTTTCTCCTTCATTCTTCTGGTATCCTGGGCATTGCTTTTGGTCACAAACTCCTCAAAACCATGAAATTGATCTTCACTGACACTTCCATCTGTGTTAGAGCATTACTTGGGAAGAGTAGAGTCCCAGATTTGCCGGGGAGTCACATATTTCTTACCGCTAGGCATGATGAACAAGGACTACTGAAATGGTATTCCCACAATGCACCACCGGCTCCCCGATTTTTTTTATACGGTGCACACTGACCATGGAGACCCATTCTCTCACATGTGGGCTTACCAGCTTTCTACTGCTTGATTTGAAGCCGCTAGAATTTATGCGTATTAATACGTTAATACATACATCTAGGTTTTTCTCCTTTTTCTAAATAGCTCTTGTTCTTTTTTATTTCTTCTATTGTCCATGGGGAAGTGGAAAAGAATCTTTCCTCCGTAAGCCATGCGTGTCGTATGAGGCGACTAAAATGCCGGGAGCATGGGCTAGTAACCCCTTCTCCTGTATACAATTACTAAAAAAGAGAAGAAGAAAAACTTTATAAAACTGGGTTGCTTAAATGTGCGTGGATGTAGTGCGGATGACAAGAAACAGATGATTGCTGATGTTATGAATGGAAAGAAGTTGGATGTCCTGGCCCTAAGCGAAACAAAGCTGAAGGGGGTAGGAGAGTTTCAGTTGGGGGAAATAAATGGGATTAAATCTGGAGTATCTGAGAGAGTTAGAGCAAAGGAAGGGGTAGCAGTAATGTTAAATGATCAGTTATGGAAGGAGAAAAGAGAATATGAATGTGTAAATTCAAGAATTATGTGGATTAAAGTAAAGGTTGGATGCGAGAAGTGGGTCATAATAAGCGTGTATGCACCTGGAGAAGAGAGGAATGCAGAGGAGAGAGAGAGATTTTGGGAGATGTTAAGTGAATGCATAGGAGCCTTTGAACCAAGTGAGAGAGTAATTGTGGTAGGGGACTTGAATGCTAAAGTAGGAGAAACTTTTAGAGAGGGTGTGGTAGGTAAGTTTGGGGTGCCAGGTGTAAATGATAATGGGAGCCCTTTGATTGAACTTTGTATAGAAAGGGGTTTAGTTATAGGTAATACATATTTTAAGAAAAAGAGGATAAATAAGTATACACGATATGATGTAGGGCGAAATGACAGTAGTTTGTTGGATTATGTATTGGTAGATAAAATACTGTTGAGTAGACTTCAGGATGTACATGTTTATAGAGGGGCCACAGATATATCAGATCACTTTCTAGTTGTAGCTACACTGAGAGTAAAAGGTAGATGGGATACAAGGAGAATAGAAGCATCAGGGAAGAGAGAGGTGAAGGTTTATAAACTAAAAGAGGAGGCAGTTAGGGTAAGATATAAACAGCTATTGGAGGATAGATGGGCTAATGAGAGCATAGACAATGGGGTCGAAGAGGTATGGGGTAGGTTTAAAAATGTAGTGTTAGAGTGTTCAGCAGAAGTTTGTGGTTACAGGAAAGTGGGTGCAGGAGGGAAGAGGAGCGATTGGTGGAATGATGATGTGAAGAGAGTAGTAAGGGAGAAAAAGTTAGCGTATGAGAAGTTTTTACAAAGTAGAAGTGATGCAAGGAGGGAGGAGTATATGGAGAAAAAGAGAGAAGTTAAGAGAGTGGTGAAGCAATGTAAAAAGAGAGCAAATGAGAGAGTGGGTGAGATGTTATCAACAAATTTTGTTGAAAATAAGAAAAAGTTTTGGAGTGAGATTAACAAGTTAAGAAAGCCTAGAGAACAAATGGATTTGTCAGTTAAAAATAGGAGAGGAGAGTTATTAAATGGAGAGTTAGAGGTATTGGGAAGATGGAAGGAATATTTTGAGGAATTGTTAAATGTTGATGAAGATAGGGAAGCTGTGATTTCGTGTATAGGGCAAGGAGGAATAACATCTTGTAGGAGTGAGGAAGAGCCAGTTGTGAGTGTGGGGGAAGTTCGTGAGGCAGTAGGTAAAATGAAAGGGGGTAAGGCAGCCGGGATTGATGGGATAAAGATAGAAATGTTAAAAGCAGGTGGGGATATAGTTTTGGAGTGGTTGGTGCAATTATTTAATAAATGTATGGAAGAGGGTAAGGTACCTAGGGATTGGCAGAGAGCATGCATAGTTCCTTTGTATAAAGGCAAAGGGGATAAAAGAGAGTGCAAAAATTATAGGGGGATAAGTCTGTTGAGTGTACCTGGTAAAGTGTATGGTAGAGTTATAATTGAAAGAATTAAGAGTAAGACGGAGAATAGGATAGCAGATGAACAAGGAGGCTTTAGGAAAGGTAGGGGGTGTGTGGACCAGGTGTTTACAGTGAAACATATAAGTGAACAGTATTTAGATAAGGCTAAAGAGGTCTTTGTGGCATTTATGGATTTGGAAAAGGCGTATGACAGGGTGGATAGGGGGGCAATGTGGCAGATGTTGCAAGTGTATGGTGTAGGAGGTAGGTTACTGAAAGCAGTGAAGAGTTTTTACGAGGATAGTGAGGCTCAAGTTAGAGTATGTAGGAAAGAGGGAAATTTTTTCCCAGTAAAAGTAGGCCTTAGACAAGGATGTGTGATGTCACCGTGGTTGTTTAATATATTTATAGATGGGGTTGTAAGAGAAGTAAATGCGAGGGTCTTGGCAAGAGGCGTGGAGTTAAAAGATAAAGAATCACACACAAAGTGGGAGTTGTCACAGCTGCTCTTTGCTGATGACACTGTGCTCTTGGGAGATTCTGAAGAGAAGTTGCAGAGATTGGTGGATGAATTTGGTAGGGTGTGCAAAAGAAGAAAATTAAAGGTGAATACAGGAAAGAGTAAGGTTATGAGGATAACAAAAAGATTAGGTGATGAAAGATTGAATATCAGATTGGAGGGAGAGAGTATGGAGGAGGTGAACGTATTCAGATATTTGGGAGTGGACGTGTCAGCGGATGGGTCTATGAAAGATGAGGTGAATCATAGAATTGATGAGGGAAAAAGAGTGAGTGGTGCACTTAGGAGTCTGTGGAGACAAAGAACTTTGTCCTTGGAGGCAAAGAGGGGAATGTATGAGAGTATAGTTTTACCAACGCTCTTATATGGGTGTGAAGCATGGGTGATGAATGTTGCAGCGAGGAGAAGGCTGGAGGCAGTGGAGATGTCATGTCTGAGGGCAATGTGTGGTGTGAATATAATGCAGAGAATTCGTAGTTTGGAAGTTAGGAGGAGGTGCGGGATTACCAAAACTGTTGTCCAGAGGGCTGAGGAAGGGTTGTTGAGGTGGTTCGGACATGTAGAGAGAATGGAGCGAAACAGAATGACTTCAAGAGTGTATCAGTCTGTAGTGGAAGGAAGGCGGGGTAGGGGTCGGCCTAGGAAGGGTTGGAGGGAGGGGGTAAAGGAGGTTTTGTGTGCGAGGGGCTTGGACTTCCAGCAGGCATGCGTGAGCGTGTTTGATAGGAGTGAATGGAGACAAATGGTTTTTAATACTTGACGTGCTGTTGGAGTGTGAGCAAAGTAACATTTATGAAGGGATTCAGGGAAACCGGCAGGCCGGACTTGAGTCCTGGAGATGGGAAGTACAGTGCCTGCACTCTGAAGGAGGGGTGTTAATGTTGCAGTTTAAAAACTGTAGTGTAAAGCACCCTTCTGGCAAGACAGTGATGGAGTGAATGATGGTGAAAGTCTTTCTTTTTCGGGCCACCCTGCCTTGGTGGGAATCGGCCGGTGTGATAATAAAAAATAAAAAATAATACGTAAAACACTGTGGCTCGTAAGACGTATATATACGACCGAAACAGTCAAAGGGCTAAAGGCTCCCCATTTTCATTTAACCCTGGCACCCGAACTTTACCTACTACTGTACTCCCTCCACAACATTTTTACTCACTCAACATTTCCCAAAATCTCTCTCTCTCTCCTCTACACTTCTTTCCTCTCCTGGTGCATAAACATGATGCAAGTAATAGCAGTGTCATGTGCTCAGCAATCAGGGAGCGGCTCATAAACCAAAAATCAACAGGTTTACTAGCCACTCCCCGAGACAGAGACAAGCATATGGAAAGACACACACACATAGGAAGACAGAAAGACAGATAAGCAGAGCTAGACAGATAGACAGACAGATGGACAGACAGACTGACAGAGACAGACAGACATGTTTGTGTGCAACAGTGAAAACAAATAAAGCCAGGGTTCCCTGCAGCAGCTCACATTCATCAAATATCATTGGCTGTCACTAGGTATCTGGCACTTGTCATAACACCAATCTTCAAGGAGTTTCATACTCCAGCATGTCTAAAACATTGCTGGGACCTATAAATACAGTGGAACCTCAACTTATGAGTGTCCCAACATACGAGTTTTTTTGAGATATGAGCCATCCTTGGGTCGATTATTTGCTCTGAGTTATGAGCCAACATTTGAGTTACGAGCCAGCCCTCCCCCCTCGACCCAAAACCTGGACACCTCGCTTGTTTATCTATGATTTCATGCTTTAATTCCATGGAAACCATTCTCTTTTTCTTCTCAGCACTGTCCTTTACACTTACTTTCTTAGAACCCATGGTTAGAAAAACTATATTTGGCTAAACGACTGTCAAAAATGTAAGCAAAGCATGATAAAACTGCTCCCACAGTGAGGTAAACAGTGAACTGAGTTGGCAGCATTCGTTATTATAATAAAAATAATAATAATTATTATTAGTGATTACCAAAACTGTTGTCCAGAGGGCTGAGGAAGGGTTGTTGAGGTGGTTCGGACATGTAGAGAGAATGGAGCGAAACAGAATGACTTCAAGAGTGTATCAGTCTGTAGTGGAAGGAAGGCGGGGTAGGGGTCGGCCTAGGAAAGGTTGGAGGGAGGGGGTAAAGGAGGTTTTGTGTGCGAGGGGCTTGGACTTCCAGCAGGCATGCATGAGCGTGTTTGATAGGAGTGAATGGAGACAAATGGTTTTTAATACTTGACGTGCTGTTGGAGTGTGAGCAAAGTAACATTTATGAAGGGATTCAGGGAAACCGGCAGGCCGGACTTGAGTCCTGGAGATGGGAAGTACAGTGCCTGCACTCTGAAGGAGGGGTGTTAATGTTGCAGTTTAAAAACTGTAGTGTAAAGCACCCTTCTGGCAAGACAGTGATGGAGTGAATGATGGTGAAAGTTTTTCTTTTTCGGGCCACCCTGCCTTGGTGGGAATCGGCCAGTGTGATAATAAAATAAAAATAAAATATTAGTGTTATTATTATTATTAAGTAATTAGAGCACAGATCCAATTCCCTAGATCAAGAGCCCCTCACCAGCATCAAGGCTCCCTGACACTGGTGCAGGGCTCTTGTTCTAGGGAATTGGTTCTGTGCTCCAGTTCCCTAAATTAATAATAATAATAATAATAATAATAATAATAATAATAATAATAATACAGTAGGGCCCAGCTTTACGGCATTTCACTTTACGGTATTCCTCTAATACGTACAGTCATTTCAAATTATGACCAAAACTCCCTATACGGCTCCCCCCACCTGACTTTCTAATATGGTCACCGTGCCCCACCCAGTTTGTTTACATTCTCCGTGAGATCCTTAAGCACTAAGTCTCTCCATTATGCCTAGAAACTCCAAAATTTCAAGTGTTTTTAAGTAATTTCATATTTTATATACGTATACGTACATACTCTGATAATTATACTTATATATACCTGTACCTAAATAAACTTACACACTGTGTTGGCATGCAGGTACACATTAAAATCAGTAAGAGTGTCTTCTGTCTCAAGACACCATCATAATAATAATAATAATAATAATAATAATAATAATAATAATAATAATAATAATAATAATAATAATAATAATAGTCTCATTAAATGTCATATATTACATTAATATACATACAGTAGGGCCCCACTTATACAGCAGGTTAGGTTCTAGGCTACTGC
The DNA here is from genome assembly GCF_026875155.1 of Cherax quadricarinatus. Lineage (NCBI taxonomy): Eukaryota > Metazoa > Arthropoda > Malacostraca > Decapoda > Parastacidae > Cherax > Cherax quadricarinatus. The sequence goes on from NC_069427.1 coordinate 44,877,189, forward strand.
CGGAAAGCAGACATTGCCGGAAAGCAGAACGCCATTTTTTCCTCTTATAAATGCATATAAATGCCAGATAAATTGTGTGTGATGTGGAAGGCTAATAAGGCATGGGTAACAAGGCAGATTTTCGAAGAGTGGGTCCATGATGTGTTTGGCCCAAGTGTGAAAAAATACCTCCTGGAAAATAAACTGCCACTGAAGTGCTTCCTGGTACTGGACAATGCTCCTGCTCATCCTCCAGACTTGGAAGACCAATTGTTTAGGGGCTTCATGTGTTATAACAGTGAAGTTCTTGCCTCCTAACACCACTCCTCTCATCCAGCCCATGGACCAGCAGGTCATTTCAAACTTCAAAAAACTCTACACCAAAGCAATGTTTCAAAGGTGCTTTGAAGTGACCTCGGACACTGAACTGACCCTAAGAGAGTTTTGGAGGGATCACTTCAATATCCTCCACTGCATAAGCCTTATAGGTAAGGCTTGGCAGGAAGTGACTTCCAGGACTTGGAACTCTGCTTGGAGAAAATTGTGGCCAAAATGTGTCCAAGAGAAGGACTTTTGAAGGGCATAAGGTCGACAGGGTCGTGGAATCTATTGTGGCATTGGGGAAGTCCATGGGGTTGGATGTGAGTGACGAGGATGTAGAAGTTAGTGGTGGACCACAGGGATGAGCTAACAACTGAAGAGCTGCAAGACCTTCATCTGGAACAGCAACAGACCAGAGATGAGGAAGGAAGAGGAAGGGAAGGAGGAAGAGAGAGGGGAGAAGGTGCCTTCTTCAGTGATTAAGGACATTTGTGCAAAGTGGAATAAGGTGCAAAGTTTTGAAGGAAAATATCACCCTGACCAAGCTAAAACAAGCCATATCTGCAACATGTTCAGTGACAGAACCTTGTCTCACTTCAGACAAATCTTAAGAGACGCCAAAAACAGAGCTCTCTGGACAGACATTTTGTGCGACAGGGGTCCAGCGATTCAAGCTGGTCCTAGTGGCAGTAAAAGACAAAGAAGGGAAGTGGTAACCCCAGAGAGGGCTTTGATACCTAGAGTTCTTATGGAGGGATATTCCGCTTCCAATCAATAAATTCAACTCTTTCTCCCCTCCTCGCCTTCTTCAATATGCCAACAAGAGTCTTCAATAAAGGTATGTAATGTTTATATTTATTTATCATTTTTTGTGTTTGTAAAACTATATTTATTCCTTAAAAATAAATTTTCTGTGAACATTTTTGGGCATCTGGAATGGATTAATTGTATTTACATTATTTCTTATGAGAAAACTTGATTCAGTTTTTGCACTTTTTGGTTTTAGAACAACCTTCTGGAATGGATTAAGTTCGAAAACCGGAGTTCCACTGTACCTCTTGATTGAATTTCTTGAGGCAAAAAAATACAAAATTATACTTGGAGAATAACTTTGCTAACAATGCAAATCTATGTAGACAAAATAGAACATTATTCCTAGTTATTCTGACAGATTCATAATAATTTACCTTAGCCAAGGCACTGCCACCTGCGATGCTTCCACCCAGCAAAAGATAGCGTATCTTAAGTGCTCCACGCAGTACTCGGGCAACAATCATACCTATTCCCCTGGAAGGTATGGCATAATTTGGGCCTGGATACTTGAGGAGATCTCTTGGTAAAGAATACAATGATGAATAGTGCCTTAAAACTGGCACAATAACTGTCCTGACCTGTGAAATAAACAAAATTTATATCAACTGAAAGGTGAAATGATTGAATATACAAGTTATAAAGATTCCTTAAGGGCTAAACACATAGGAGAAACTTATGGCAAAAGAATTAACTGCATAAGGCTATTAATTTTTCCTGTTTCAAATACACTGAAGGAGGGGTGTTAATGTTGCAGTTTAAAAACTGTAGTGTAAAGCACCCTTCTGGCAAGACAGTGATGGAGTGAATGATGGTGAAAGTTTTTCTTTTTCGGGCCACCCTGCCTTGGTGGGAATCGGCCAGTGTGATTAAAAAAAAAAAAAAATGTATTGTACAACTCATAATACACATAATTAGGTTAATGTATGGTTTAGATTGTATACAGTGCAGTACTGTACTATCTACAGACCTCTAATTAGGTAGAAAGAGGATTGTAGCCCACAAGAGTTATTTAAATTTATATGCTGTTAAGAGGAAAGTGGACAGAGGTAGCATTTTAAAATAAAATAAATGTACCTTGTTCTACAAGAGAGCTTAGCATAGGAAAAAGATGATACGGCAGGTTAGGTTCCAGGCTACTGCCGTAAAACAGAACACCATTTTCTCCACTTATAAATGTATACAAATGCCAGATAACAAATTTACACTAACATATATTAACCCCTTAGCTGTCCAAACGTAGATCTACGTTCTTACTGGTAGCGCTCTGAATGTAGATCTACATTTTATTTTTCATGCCTTCAAATTTGACACAATTGGCCTGAGATGCCTGGTCAGTACAGAATGGGTCTTAACACCTGATGTGCCCAGTATTAAAAAAAATCTGGGACCACTTAGTACCTTGTGGGAGCACCAGTTCAACTGAGTGCCAGCTAGAGCAAACAGCACGGCAAACACCAGGGATTCAATGATGTCATGTCATATTAACACTCCCCTTTTAAGAGGAAAGTGATGATGACCCTGAGTTTAGTGGCTTTGAGATGGATGTGACCACAAGTGGTCGAGGAAATATCAAAAACCTCGATAAAAACTCTTATGCAACATTTGTGCAACATCTCATTTTTTATACCACTGGTAATGTCATCCTGCCAGAATGTCCTATAACCTACGGCCTAAGTAAAGAGACACAATTCATGACGTAGATCTACGGTTTGAACCCTGAACGTAAAGCCATAGATGTACAGCACGGACCCTGAAAGGGTTAATTTAGGGAACTGGAGCACAGATTCAATTCCCTAGATCAAGAGCCCCTCACAAGTGTCAAGGAACCTTAATACTGGTGAGGGGCTCTTGATCTAGGGAATTGGATCTGTGCTCTGGTTGCCTAAATTAATAATAATAATAACACTAATAAAATAATTTATTATTATTATAACGAACACCGCCAATTCAGTGCACTGTTTAACTTGCTGTGGGAACAGTTCTCTCATGCTTTGCTTACATTTTTGACAGTCATTTGGCCAAATTTTGTTTTTCTAAGCATGAGTCCTAAGAAAGTAAGTGTAAAGAACAGTGCTGAGAAGAAAATGAGAATGATTTCCATGGTTTTGGGTTGAGGGGGAAGGGGGGGGGAAGCTGGCTCGTAACTCAAATGTTGGCTTGTAACTCAGAGCAAAAAATCGACCCAGGGATGTCTCATATCTCAAAAAACCCATATGTTGGGACACTCGTAAGTCAAGGTTCCACTGTATATTTATAAACATTGTGAATTTAATAAGGTCACAGAGTTGGCAATTAGACAACAGAAGGCATGTACAGTATTGAGTAAGTGGGTGTCAAGAGACCTCGCCCACTAAGCAAGTCTCTCGTGACCAGGTTTTTGGACAAGTACAAACTTTTTTTATCATCAAATCTAATTCCCTATAGTTTATATACCTTCCCCATCATTCACTTATGACTTTAATGAAGGCCTTAATACTGCTTCAGTACAGAGTTTGAATTGCATTTTGTGATTGCTTAATGTTTATTAGGTTAATTCTTTTATTAGTAAAAATGTCTTTTCTTTTTAATATTATTTAGGTCTAAATTTGACCTAGTGTAGAAACAAAGATCCCAACCGATTCTAGTGAATTTAGTATTTGAATGCATTAGCAAGAAGCTTTTAACTCTAGATCAACAGACTGACAATACATCCATTTATTGGGTATCTAATTTATCCAACATTCTGTTCACTTGAAAGTTAAAACAAAATTAAAATACTATGTATGTTTAAAACAAGCAAATAATTTGTGTTTTCACTATACAGTGGACCCCCACTTAACGATCACCTCCAAATGCAACCAATTATGTAAGTGTATTTATGTAAGTGCGTTTGTACGTGTATGTTTCGGGGTCTGAAATGGACTAATCTACTTCACAATATTCCTTATGGGAAAAAATTCGGTCAGTACTGGCACCTGAACATACTACTGGAATGAAAAAAGTTCGTTAACCGGGGGTCCACTGTATATAAGAGCAATCAGAGACTTGCATCACAAAATTTAAAAAAAATAAAAAATATTTAAGGAGACCTACCTGTTCTCTGTCTTTTTCATGACATAGTCTCTGCCTGGCCCATCGTGCCTGACTAACTCCAATAACTTTAACTGCATATCTGAAAAAAAAAAAATTATACATACATATACAGTGGTACCTCAGTATACGTCCTTAATCCATTCCAGGATCTTGGACCTACACCAAACAGGACATATACCAGATGAATTTTCCCACAAGAAATATAGGGAAAATGATTAATCCGTTCCCATGAAAAAATCCTATTGTTATTGGCATATTATACACTGATGGGGTTGTATAAAATAATTTAAACACTGCTTAATACTAAAATACATAAATACAAAAGAATTAGATGAAATAAATGCAAATTTAACCTAACTTACTTTGCTGAAAAGAGTTGAGTGCCTACTAGGAAAGTGCTGAGAAGGGAAGAGGAGGCAATGTTATTGTTTGGAAGGAGAGTTCCCTTCTCTTTTCTGTCTCTTTTCCCTGTCTGGACCTGGCTGAAGCTCACCAGGTTTGACTTTTACTAAAAATCTGTCCAAAAAATCTGTCCTGTACATTGCAGAGTCACTTGTTTGCACAGAACTGCTAAATGCCTCAAATGATGTAGTGGAAGTTTTAGCAGTAAAGGTCGAGAACCAAAACCTAGTCATTGTGGTAGTCTACAAGCCTCCGGATGCAACATCCCAGCAATTCCAGGAACAGCTGTTAAAAATTGACCACTGTCTGGAAAACCTTCCAGCTCCTGCACCCAACATCTTGCTCCTGGGGGATTTCAACTTAAGGCACCTAAAATGGAGGAATATAGCAAATAATATTGTTGCAGTAATAACACCAGAAGGCAGCTCTGATGAAAACTCTCACTCACGCGAGCTTTTAAATCTCTGCACAAAATTCAATTTAAACCAGCAAATAATAGAGCCTACTAGACTGGAGAATACACTAGACCTCATCTTCACTAACAATGATGATCTGATAAGAAATGTCACCATATCAAAAACAATATACTCAGATCACAACATAATTGAGGTTCAGTCATGTATGTGCGGAGCCCCAGACCGACATAATGAGATTAGTCACGAGGGAGCATTCACCAAATTCAACTTCAATAACAAAAACATAAAGTGGGACCAAGTAAACCAAGTCCTAACCGATATAAGCTGGGAAGATATACTAAGCAACACAGACCCCAACTTATGCCTAAAACAGATTAACTCGGTGGCACTCGATGTATGCACAAGGCTTATTCCTCTAAGAAAAAGGAGGAGTAGATGTAAAACAGAAAGAGACAGGCGCTCCCTTTACAGGCGACGGAAAAGAATAACAGAGCGGCTAAAAGAGGTCAATATATCTGAAATGCGTAGGGAGACACTGGTCAGAGAAATAGCAAGCATCGAACTTAAGCTAAAAGAATCCTTTAGGAGTCAGGAATCGCGGGAAGAACTAAAAGCCATAAATGAAATCGAAAAAAACCTAAAGTATTTCTTCTCCTATGCCAAATCAAAATCGAGAACAACGTCCAGTATTGGGCCCCTACTTAAACAAGATGGGTCCTACACAGATGACAGCAAGGAAATGAGTGAGCTACTCAAGTCCCAATATGACTCAGTTTTTAGCAAGCCGCTAACCAGACTGAGAGTCGAAGATCAAAATGAATTTTTTATGAGAGAACCACAAAATTTGATTAACACAAGCCTATCCGATGTTATCCTGATGCCAAATGACTTCAAACAGGCGATAAATGACATGCCCATGCACTCTGCCCCAGGGCCAGACTCGTGGAACTCTGTGTTCATCAAGAACTGCAAGAACCCCCTATCATGAGCCTTTTCCATCCTATGGAGAGGGAGCATGGACACGGGGGTCGTCCCACAGTTACTAAAAACAACAGACATAGCCCCACTCCACAAAGGGGGCAGTAAAGCAACAGCAAAGAACTACAGACCAATAGCACTAACATCCCATATCATAAAAATCTTTGAAAGGGTCCTAAGAAGCAAGATCACCACCCATCTAGAAACCCATCAGTTACACAACCCAGGGCAACATGGGTTTAGAACAGGTCGCTCCTGTCTGTCTCAACTATTGGATCACTACGACAAGGTCCTAAATGCACTAGAAGACAAAAAGAATGCAGATGTAATATATACAGACTTTGCAAAAGCCTTCGACAAGTGTGACCATGGCGTAATAGCACACAAAATGCGTGCTAAAGGAATAACAGGATCTATAATTTCCTCACTAACAGAACACAGAGAGTAGTCGTCAACAGAGTAAAGTCCGAGGCAGCTACGGTGAAAAGCTCTGTTCCACAAGGCACAGTACTCGCTCCCATCTTGTTCCTCATCCTCATATCTGACATAGACAAGGATGTCAGCCACACCACCGTGTCTTCCTTTGCAGATGACACCCGAATCTGCATGACAGTGTCTTCCATTGCAGACACTGCAAAGCTCCAGGCGGACATCAACCAAATCTTTCAGTGGGCTGCAGAAAACAATATGAAGTTCAACGATGAGAAATTTCAATTACTCAGATATGGTAAACATGAGGAAATTAAATCTTCATCAGAGTATACAAAACAAATTCTGGCCACAAAATAGAGCGAAACACCAACATCAAAGACCTGGGAGTGATCATGTCGGAGGATCTCACCTTCAAGGACCATAACATTGTATCAATCGCATCTGCTAGAAAAATGACAGGATGGATAATGAGAACCTTCAAAACTAGGGAGGCCAAGCCCATGATGACACTCTTCAGGTCACTTGTTCTATCTAGGCTGGAATATTGCTGCACACTAACAGCACCTTTCAAGGCAGGTGAAATTGCCGACCTAGAAAATGTACAGAGAACTTTCACAGCGCGCATAACGGAGATAAAACGCCTCAATTATTGGGAGCGCTTGAGGTTCCTAAACCTGTATTCCCTGGAACGCAGGAGGGAGAGATACATGATTATATACACCTGGAAAATCCTAGAGGGACTAGTACCGAACTTGCACACGAAAATCACTCACTACGAAAGCAAAAGACTTGGCAGACGATGCACCATCCCCCCAATGAAAAGCAGGGGTGTCACTAGCACGTTAAGAGACCATACAATAAATGTCAGGGGCCCGAGACTGTTCAACTGCCTCCCAGCACACATAAGGGGGATTACCAACAGACCCCTGGCAGTCTTCAAGCTGGCACTGGACAAGCACCTAAAGTCAGTTCCGGATCAGCCGGGCTGTGGCTCGTACGTTGGTTTGCGTGCAGCCAGCAGCAACAGCCTGGTTGATCAGGCTCTGATCCACCAGGAGGCCTGGTCACAGACCGGGCCGCGGGGGCGTTGACCCCCGGAACTCTCTCCAGGTAAACTCCAGGTAAAGAACTTTGCGTCCACCTTCTTCTCAGGATGTTTCGGAAATGTGACATTGTCTGGCCATTCCAGACAATGCTATTATGGCTTGTTTGGGCTTTGTTGGGGTGGGACTTTTCTGCAAAGTTTTTGACATCCATTTGGCAAAGATTTCCTTGATTAATGAAGTAGGGGCTTCTTCTATCCCCTCTTCTGAACCTGATGAGAGTGCATTCATCTTAGTCTTGTGCTCATCCTTCTCAAGTTCCTGCAGCTCCTCAGTGGTCAGCTCTTCCTAGTGCCCCTCCACTAACTCCTCCACATCAACATCACTCACATCCAGACCCATGGACCTGCCCAGAGAGACAATATCCTCCACTATAGGCACAGCCTCGAAGCCCTCAAAGTCCCTTTCAGCCACTTCTTCTGGCCACAAATTCCTCCAAACACAGTTCATTGTTCTGTATGAAACTTCCTGCCAGACTTTGTCAGTGAGAGTTATGCAATGGGTGATAGTAAAGTCATCTTTCCAAAACTCTCTCAGGGTTAACTCTGTGTCAGAAGTCACTTCAAAGCACCTCTAGAATAGTGCTTTAGTGTAGAGTTTCTTGAAATTACTGAAGACCTGCTGATCCATGGGCTGAATGAGAGGAATCGTGTTAGGAGGGAGAAACTTTACAGTGATGAAGTCAAACTCCAGCAGCACATAGTCCTGCAAGCTTGGAGGGTGAGCTTGAGCATTGTCCATTATGAGGAGGGCCTTCAGAGGCAGGTTTCTCTCCTCTAAATAACTATTTACACTTGGCCCAAACATAACATTAAACCATTCATTGAAATATTCTCTGGTTATCCAAGCCTTGCTGTCTGACCTCCACATCACAGGTAACTGAGTTTTCTGCATGTTATGATTTTTAAAGGTTCTCGGGTTTTCAGAGTGGTAGATCAGTAAAGGCTCCAGTTTGTAATCCCCACTTGCAGTGGCACAGAGCAAGAGAGTTAACCTATCCTTCATTGGCTTGTGTCCTGGTAATGCCTTCTCCTCTTGGGTAATATAGGTCCTGTTAGGCATTTTCTTCCAAAACAGGCCTGTTTCGTCACAGTTAAAAACCTGTTGGGGAATAAAACCCTCAGCCTCCATAAATTCCCCAAACTCTGTAACAAAATCACTGGCAGCATCTTCATCAGCACTGGCTCACTCTCCATGCCTCACAACACTGTGAATGCCAGTCCTCTTCTTAAAATTATCAAACCAGCCATGGCTGACTTTAAACACTTCACTTTCTTGGCTCATTCCTGCCTTGTTTTTCAAAAGATCAGCATGCATCAGTTTTGCCTTTTCACAAATCATTGCCTCTAATATGCTATAGCCGGCACACTGTTTTTCTGTTATCCAGATCAAAAGCAATTCTTCAACATGCTCTAATGTCCCTGATCTCTGTTTGGTAATCTATTTCACCCCCTTCTCAATGTTAGCCGACTTAATAACAGCTTTGTTTTTCACAATTATAGATACCATTGTTCTCGGCATACGGTATGCAGCAAACAAGTTCCAGATACGCACGCCACCTTCATACTTTTCAGAAATCCCTTTTTTCACCTCCAGGGTGATCCTAACCACTTTCTTTGTTGCTTGGCTCTTCTCATTAACTTTCTTAGAACTCATGGTTAACCCTTTCAGGGTCCGTGCCGTAGATCTACGGCTTTAGATTCAGGGTCCAAACCGTAGATCTACACCATGAGCTCAGCTCACTCTGATAAGCTGTGAGTGGTAAATTTGGGCCTAGATATGAGAATACATCTATGTGGTATGTGTTCACCACATAAAACAAACCCTGCAGCACACAGTGCATGAGAGAAAAAAAACGAGACCGAGATTTTTGATTAAAACAGCGACTTTGCAGTGTCTTTTCGTATGTTGTTTAAAGTTGTATTTGCGATTTCTTGGTCTCATTTGATAGAATGGAAGACATATTACAGAAATAGAGATGATTTTCATTGGTTTTAGCACTGGAAATGGCGTGAAACTGAGCTCAAATTAGCGGAAATGTTAAATTTTTGCCGATGTTCAAGAGCAAACAAACAACCTCACACGTCTAATACACGCCAGCTGGTGGGTCTAATATACATTCACAAATGTGGTGATGATATTTATACAATTATTACAATATTGAATAACAGTAAATCTTCTACTTTTTGGTTTGAATAAAAATTCATCATGCGAATAAAAAATTAAAATGGAATTCATTTGTAAAGCCTCAAAACATAACTAATGAACAGAGAAAATGTTAGTTTAGTGCCAGGAATACCTACACTGTTTATTCTGGACCCTATTTTGAAACTGGAATATTTTGAACTTTGTGTTAAATTGGCCAAATTACCAATTTCCGATCACTTTATTTTGTAGTTGAAACAGTTGACTTGGCAAATTCTTCTGCTCAATAGCTAGTGAAATAGCTAAGAATTTGGTCGACTGGAATAATGCAATTGGCCTAAAATGGGAGTCAAAGTCGGCAAAATCGCCGACTCGTAAATATCGCTGACACATCAAAATTCGCGAGAGTATAATTTCGTCAATTTTCCATCAAACTTCGTACTTTCCATTTTATTACCTTCAGAAAAAGATTCTCTATGATTCAATAAGAAAAAATGACAAAATTATTTTTTGAAAATTCTTGGACCCTGGTGCGCACTTTGAAATTTGGCCTCTGGACCCTGAAAGGGTTAATGAATATACAGGAGGGCCCCACTTATACGGCTGGTTAGGTTCCAGGCTACCGCCGTAAAGCGGAAACTGCCGTAAAGTGGAACACCCTTTTTTCCACTTACAAATGCATACAAACACTAGATAACAAGTTTACACTAACATATATTAAGTTAGCAATAGAACCAGGCATCAAAAAACAATAAAAAAGTACAATACACACATATTGCACTCATTACTTACCTTAAAATATTTATAGTCTTAATCTAGGGTGAGACAAGTAGTATTTATTGTAAGAAATCAAGTGTGGTATGTATGGTAGTCAGCCAGGCTACCATACCAGGCCACCCCACCCACACATACAATTCTATGATATTTAAGCATCCCAGAGCGATAATATGTATATACAGTTCACTCATTACTTACCTTAAAATATAGGGTGAGATGAGTAGTATTTATTGTAAAAAATCAAGTGTGGTATGTATGGTAGTCAGCCGGGCTACCATACCAGGCCAACCCACCTACACATAATATTCTATTACAATTAAGCATCCCAGAGCGATAAAATGTATATACAGTTCACTCATTACTTACCTTAAAATATTTGTAGTCTTAATGTAGGGTCAGAGTAAGTAAATGAGATAAAACGAATAAATGAGAGAGAGAAAGAATGAGTGCATGAGAGAGTACAGGCGCAGAGTTATGTAAACAAACCAGGCGAAGGTAAGTTTGTAAACAAAGTGTACACGTCTGGTTTGTGTACAAGTTACATTGTGTACAGGTTGTCTCTACATTGATATGGTAGAATAAATAAAGAAGAACACTCCATTCTCATGTAAACATCATTTTGAGAAGAAATGATGCTCTGAGTGAAGGCAATGGAAATAAGTCACTCTGACTTTTTTGGGTTATCCTAGGTTCTCTACACATATGTTGTTATGTATGATAATCTATGTAACTGTATTTGTGTATACCTGAATAAACTTACTTACATACGAAAGGAATAATTTTCTACAGTTACCCCCAGTAACACATTTTCTCTTATGTTAGATTAGAGAAAATGTTATTCTTGGCATCACTTGTACAAGTTATCTGGCTACCACATCTCATATTTATGTTTATTTATTCTATTGTGGGGTGTATTTATCATCTTTTTATGTTATGTATCGTGTTTATTATATAATTTTTAAAAAAATCATAGATGGATTAACGAAAATGTGTATTTAACGTAATATACGACATTCAAATGAGACTCGATGATTATTATAATCATTACTAATATGACGTCTGGAGACATAAGACACTTTTACTGATTTTAATGTGTACCTGCATGCCAGCACAGTACGTAAGTTTATTTAAGTACAGGTATACATAAGTATAATTATCAGAGTATGTATAAAATATGAAATAACTTTTAAAAACATTTGAAATTTTGGAGTTTCAAGACAAAATGGAGAGACTTAGTGCTTACTGAGCTCACGAAGAATGTAAACAAACAGGGTGGGGCGCGGTGACCGTATTAGAAAGTCAGGTGGGGGAGCCGTATAGAGAGTTTTGGTCATAATTTGAAATGACCGTATTAGCGGAACGCCGTAAAGTGAAACGCCGTAAAGCGGGGCCCTCCTGTACTAAAAAAAAAAAAAAAAAACACGTGAAAATTAACAGAGAGTTACTGCGCAGGTTGTTCACTGAATGGTAGCAATGGGCATACTGATGCTAGCGGGCACCCAAATGACTGTAAACATAAAATTCCTAATAATTCCTGAGACTTAGAATTATTTTATTTTTTTATTAGCACACAGGCCTATTCCTGGTCGAGTTTTTTAGCGCTAGTCGAGGCAAAATTTTTGCGTTAAAATGTATTGCTAGTCGGATTTAACGTTAGACGATGCCATCGTTGGTTGAGGGTCCACTGTATATGCTTCTAAGCTGTTGTGTTCTGAGCACCTCTGCAAAAACAGTGATTATGTGTGAGTGAGGTGAAAGTGTTGAATGATGATGAAAGTATTTTCTTTTTGGGGATTTTCTTTCTTTTTTGAGTCACCCTGAATCGGTGGGAGACAGCCAACTTGTTAAAAAAAATATATATATATATAAACAATGTACAGTGGTCCCTCGTTTTTCATAGTTAATCCGTTCCTGGAGTTGCTACTATTATCGAAATCTGCAATTTTCGAATCAATTTTCCAGATAAGAAATAATGTAAATACAATTAATCCGTTCCTGAAACCCAGAAGTATTAAAACAAAAAATTTTTTTACATAAAATATAGATGTAGTACATAAACAATACAATGGGAAATGATGAATGAAATATTAACAGCATAACACTTACCTTTATTGGAGATTCTTCTTAGTGTATGGAAGACTGGAGGAGGAGAGAGATTGGATTGTTTACAGTTTGGAAGGGGAATTCCTTTCCAGCAACACCTCAGGTACCAATTGCTTTTCTGGGCTTGCTTCTCTTCTCTGTTTCTTAATGCCACTAGGACCAGCTTGAGAGTCACTGGAGTCCTGTCTCGCAAAATAACTGTGGAGAGAGCTCTGTTTCTGGCATCTCTTTAACACTTCCCTGAAATGGCCCAAGACTTTGTCACTGTACATGTTGCCAAGATAGCTTGCAACAGCCTTATCAGGGTGATGTTTCTCCATAAATCTTTCCATCTTACCCCACATAGCAAAAATCTCTTTAATTTCTGAAGAAAGCACCTTCTTCCATCTCTCTTCCTCCTCCTCTGCAGCAAGATTCTGAGCTGCGATCTGTTGCTGTTCCTGCTGAAGCTCTTTCAGCTCCTCAGTGGTGAGCTCTTCGTTGTGGTCTTCCACCAACTCTTCCACATCCTCCAAACTCACATCCAACTTCTCAACATCTTCGAGTACTGGTGATCTCATTTTTGCCAGCATATTTACCCCCTTTGCAACAACAGCGTCCTTGATTTCCTCTTTCTTGGCCACGATGGAACATATGGTTGTGAAGGGTTTCTTATACATCCTGGCCAGTTCAACCACACTTGTGCCACTTTCATATTGTTCAATGATGTTTCTCTTAAATTCAATCATATTTCTCACCTTCTTTACCACAGGCTTGGCACTAGGAGCTTTCTTTGGAGCCATGGTAGCTTATTTAGTACTTGCAAGCACTAAAATGAGTGGAATATTATGAAATATTTCGTAGGAGCACGTGAGGGGACCTTCGCTCTCTGGTAAACAATGCCACACTGGCTGGGTAGGGAGGCCGCCCCAGCTCACACCGTGCGTACGCGTCCTGGACGACCTACTATTCGCGAGTCAACCTACGATTAGTGAGCCCATGTTTATACGAAAATATCCCTATGATTTCCGAAATCTACGATTCCTGAGAACTACGATTATCAAGGGAAACCCCTGTATGTATATATATATATATATAATATATATATATATATATATATATATATATATATATATATATATATATTATTATATTATATTATATTATATATATATATATATATATATATATATATATATATATATATATATATATATATATATATTATATATATTATATATATATTATATATATATATATATATATATATATATATATATATATAATATTATATATATATATATATATATATATATATTATATATTTTATATATATATATATATATATATATATATATATATATATTTATATATATAAAATATATATATATATATATATATATATATATATATATATAATAATATATATACAGTGGGCCCTCGACCAGCGATATTAATCCGTTCCTGAGAGCTCATCGTTAATCGAAATAATCGTTAATCGAGTTAATTTTCCCCATGAGAAATAATGGAAATCAAATTAATCCATTCCTGACACCCCAAAGTATTGAAAAAAAAAAATTTTTACCACATGAAATATTAATTTTAATACACACAAACTGAAGAAGACATGCACAATTACTACTATACATGTACTAAGAATAGAATACATGACACTTACCTTTATTGAAGATCTGGTGATGATTGATGGGATGGGAGGAGGGGAGTGTGTGGATATTCTTAGTGTTTAGAAGGGGAATCCCCTTCCATTAGGACTTGAGGTAGCAACTCTTTATCCGGGGTTACTTCCCTTGTTCTTTTAATGCCACTAGGACCAGCTTGAGAGTCACTGGACTTCTGTCGCACAACATATCTGTCCATAGAGACCTGTACCTCCCGTTCCTTTAAGACATTTCTAAAGTGTTTCACAACATTGTCAGTGAGCAGGTTGCCAACACGGCTTGCAGTAGCTGTGTCAGGGTGATTTTCATCCATAAAGGTTTGCACTTTAAGCCACATTGCACAGATTTCCTTAATCTTAAAAGTAGGCAACTTCTTCAATTTCTTTATCCCCTCTTCCGAAGCAGTTTCCTCAGGTCTGGCCTCATGCTGATGAAGATGATCTAGCAGCTCATCAATGGTTAGTTCTTCATTGTCCTCCTCCACCAACTCTTCCACATCTTCCCCACTAACCTCCAACCCCAAGGACTTCCCCAGTGCCACAATGGATTCCTCAACTGGCATAGGATTCTCAGGGTTAGCCTCAAACCCTTCAAAATCCCTTTTGTCTACATATTCTGGCCACAGTTTTTTCCAAGCAGAGTTCAAGGTCCTCTTAGTCACTTCCTCCCAAGCCTTACCTATAATGTTTACACAATTGAGGATGGTAAAGTGATCTTTCCAAAACTCTCTTAGAGTCAGTTGAGTTTCTGAGGTCACTACAAAGCACCTTTCAAACATAGCTTTTGTGTACAGTTTCTTGAAGTTGGAAATAACCTGCTGGTCCATGGGCTGCAGGAGAGGAGTGGTATTAGGAGGCAAAAACTTCACCTTAATGAATCCCATTTCCGCAGAAAGTCGCTCTGCCATGTATGAAGGATGACCAGGAGCATTGTCTAATACCAGGAGGCACTTCAGGTCTAATTTCTTTTCAGTTAGGTAATTTTTCACATTGGGGGCAAATGCATGGTGTAACCAGTCATAGAAAAAGTCCCTAGTGACCCATGCCTTACTGTTTGCCCTCCAGAGCACCCACAAATTAGCCTTGAGGACATTGTTTTTCCTGAACACTCTGGGAGTTTCAGAGTGATACACCAACAAAGGCTTCACTTTGCAATCACCACTAGCATTGGCACACATCAACAGAGTAAGCCCGTCTTCCATAGGCTTATGTCCTGGGAGTGCCTTTTCCTCCTGAGTAATGTAGTTCCTGCTTGGCATTTTCTTCCAAAACAGGCCTGTTTCGTCACAATTAAACACTTGTTCAGGTTTCAGTCCTTCACTGTCTATGTACTCCTTGAATTCATGCACATATTTTTCAGCTGCTTTGTGGTCCGAACTAACAGCCTCACCATGCCTTATCACATTATGAATGCCACTATGCTTCTTAAATCTCTCAAACCAACCTTTGCTGGCCTTAAATTCACTCACATCACCACTAGTTGCTGGCATTTTTTTAATTAAATCGTCATGCAACTTCCTAGCCTTTTCACATATGATCGCTTGAGAGATGCTATCTCCTGCTATCTGTTTTTCGTTTATCCACACCAATAAGAGTCTCTCAACATCTTCTATCACTTGCGATCTCAGTTTCGAAAACATAGTTGCACCTTTGGCAAGAACAGCTTCCTTGATTGCCCTTTTCTTGCCCACAATAGTAGCGATGGTTGATTGGGGTTTATTATACAACCTGACCAGCTTGGAGACACGCACTCCACTCTCATACTTAGCAATGATCTCTTTCTTCATCTCCATAGTAATTCTCACCCTTTTTGCTGTAGGGTTGGCACTAGAAGCTTTCTTGGGGCTCGTGGTGACTTATTTTGCAGGTGCAATCACTACAAAGGCTGTGATAATATGAAATGTTCCAATTGTATGTTTGGAAGCGACCGCGGTGGCTGGCTGGCTTGTAAACACTGACACCCATGGGACAAGTGAGGCGCGCTCAGGCCAAAGTGGACGGGTCTCGAACGGAACGAATAGCATTGGTCAGGTTTTTTAGCGCTAGTCGAGGCAAAATTTTTGCGATAAAATGTATCACTAGTTGGATTTATCGTTAATCGATGCCATCTTTGGTCAAGGGTCCACTGTATATATATACACCTACCATCCGACTTACAGCCTACTCGACATACGTCCACTCGACTTATGACCGTGCAACTAGCAGCTGGGCTGGGCCGGCTGATGCATACGCTGTACAATATTTGACGACACTCGCGGCAGCAATGCTTCATGCAGGCAGCATCAGTTTGAGTAACCCTGCCCTATCAGCAGCATCATACTGTATTAACTGTACTAACTGGACAATAAATTTCACCATGGCCCCTAAGATGAAGTCTGAATCTTGCGCTGGAGAGTGTGGCAAGAAAGGCTCTTACTCTCGAACTCTCTATTTGTTTTCACTGTTGCACATAAACCTGTCTGTATCTGTTTGCCTGTATATCTGTGTGTGTCTGTGTCTATTTATCTGTCTGTCTACCTGTGTCTGTCTTTCTGTCTACCTGTGTCTGTCTGTCTTTCTGTCTACCTGTGTGTCTTTCTGTCTACCTGTGTGTCTGTCTTTGTCTACCTGTGTGTCTCTTTCTGTCTACCTGTGTATCTGTCTTTCTGTCTACCTGTGTGTCTTTCTGTCTGCTTGTCTGTCTCAGACCCACTCATTAAGAGTGTAATTGGTCTTAAAGATGCCACATTAACTCTTTCAGGGTTTTGGCCGTATTAGTACGGCTTATGCCCCAGGGTTTTTGACGTACTAGTACACCTAAATTCTAGCGCCCTCAAATCTAGTGAGAAAAAGCTGATAGGCCTACTTATGAGAGAATGGGTCTATGTGGTCAGTGTATGGGGTATAAAAAAATCCTGCAGCACACAGTCCGTAATGAGAAAAAAAAAAAAAAACTTTGACCGTGTTTTTGGATTAAAACAGTGACTTTGCACTGCATTTTCCTATGGCATTAATGGTTGTATTCTAGTTTTCCTGGTCTCATTTTATAGAATGGAAGACATATTACAGAAATTGAGATGATTTTGACTGGTTTTACAATGAAAAGTACCTTGAAATTGACCTCGAAGTAGCAGAAATGTTCGATTTTTACCAAAGTTCAAAAGTAAACAAATCATGCCAAGCGTCCAATACACATCAACTGGTGAGTATAATATTCTTTCACAAGTGCGCTGATATTATTTATACCATTTCTACACTAATGCAGTAGTCTGTATAATAGTAAATCTTTTATTTTTTGTAAAAATAAAAATTCAAAGTGGAAAGCCAAAGAAATGTAAGAGGGGCCTGGGGATGTGACTAACAAACAGAGAACTTGTTATTTTAGTGGCAGGAATGTCTTTCTTGTTTATTCTGGAACCTATTTGGAAATTGGCATCTTTTGAAGTTTGTGTGAAATTGGCAAAATTGCTAAATTCTGACCACTTTATTGGATAGTTGAAATCAGTAAATGGGTGGTTTCTTGTATTCATTCGATAGAAAAAAATGGAGTTCTAGCGAAATACAGTGGACCCCCCGCATACCGTTGGCATAACATAACGATTAATCCGCATACCACTTGCTTTAATCGCAAAAATTTTGCCTCGCATACCGCTTAAAAACCCGCTCACCGATTTTCGTCCGAGACGCGTCCAATGTGCGCCCTCAGCCAGCCTCACATGTGCCGCCGGTGGCATTGTTTACCAGCCAGCATCCGCGGTAACATCCAAGCATACAATCGGAATATTTCGTATTATTACAGTGTTTTCGGTGCTTTTTCTGGAAAATAAGTGACCATGGGCCCCAAGAAAGCTTCTAGTGCCAACCCTACAGCAATAAGGGTGAGAATTACAATAGAGATGAAGAAAAAGATCATTGATAAGTATGAAAGTGGAGTGCGTGTCTCCGAGCTGGCCAGGTTGTATAATAAACCCCAATCAACCATCGCTACTATTGGTGGTACAGCTGCTGCTGCTGCTGCTGCTGCTGTAGCATCGTCTGCTGCTGCTGTAGCATCGTCTGCTGCTGCTGTAGCATCGTCTGCTGCTGCTGTAGCATCGTCTGCTGCTGCTGCTGCTGTAGCATCGTCTGCTGCTGCTGTAGCATTGTCTGCTGCTGCTGCTGCTGTAGCATCGCCTGCTGCTGCTGCTGCTGTAGCATCGTCTGCTGCTGCTGTAACATCGTCAGTTGCTGCTGTAGCATCGTCAGTTGCTGCTGTAGCATCGTCTGTTGCTGCTGTAGCATCGTCTGCTGCTGCTGTAGCATCGTCTGCTGCTGCTGTAGCATCGTCTGCTGCTGCTGCTGCTGCTGTAGCATCGTCAGTTGCTGCTGTAACATCGTCAGTTGCTGCTGTAGCATCGTCTGCTGCTGCTGTAGCATTGTCTGTTGCTGCTGTACCACCGTCAGCTGCTGCTGCTGCTGTAGCACCGTTGTTGGTGTGGCTTATTGAGAATACCAAGAAACAATTAACCCCAGAGGATTTGCCACCCAGGATAACCCAAAAAAGTCAGTGTCATCGAAGACTGTCTAACTTATTTCCATTGGGGTCCTTAATCTTGTCTCCCAGGATGCAACCCACACAAGTCGACTAACACCCAGGTGAACAGGGAAAAATGCCTGGAACTAGTGCTCATATTGGTGAATTTAAAGCCAGCAAAGGTTGGTTTGAGAGATTTAAGAATCGTAGTGGCATACACAGTGTGATAAGGCCTGTTCTGGAAGAAAATGCCAAACAGGACCTACAGTACTCAGGAGGAAAAGGCACTCCCAGGACACAGTGTCTCATCAGTCATTGCTGCATCTTCAATAAAGGTAAGTGTCATTTATTCTTCATTTAGTAGACTAGTACATGCACAATATATACTGTACATGTACTACTCTACTATTGTGCATGTATCCTTCTCTTTGTGTGTAGGAAAATGTATATTTCATGTGGTAAAATTTTTTTTTCATACTTTTGGGTGTCTTGCACGGATTAATTTGATTTCCATTATTTCTTATGGGGAAAATTCATTCGCATACCGATTATTTCGCATAACAATGAGCCCTCTTGCACGGATTAAAATCATTATGCGGGGGTCCACTGTAGTTATGATTTTTGTCGACTAGTACACTGGAATTGGCCATAAAAAGAGCTCAAAGTGGGCAAAATCGCCAATGCGTAAACATTGTCGAGACCACTAACTTCGTGAGAGCATAATGCCGTAAGTTTTCCATCAAATTTCATACTTTTGGTGTCATTATGATCAGGAAAAGATTCTCTATCTTTTCATAAGAAAAAATAATTTTTTTTTTTTGAAATTTGGGGGACCCTGAGAACAAACTCGGAGAGGGCCTGGCGACCCTGAAAGGGGTTAATAATGATAATAACACAATAATAATCACTGAGGCACATTAAATGTGTATAAAACATTAATATAGACATTTTTGCTTAATCCATTTATGAGTTTTTCAAAATTATATAATAAACATGCTACATAACATATAAACTTATATGTTAACAAATATGAGATATTTTTTCTGGTCGGCTTGACAGAGTGAACAAAAACCATTCGTGTCCAGGCTGGTAACAACAACAACAACGTTTGTGTACATAATTCACGAACCTTCTACACTCTCATTCTCTCTCTCGTTTATTCATTTAACCCTTTCAGGGTTGCCAGGCCCTCTCCGAGACTTGTTCTCAGGGTCGCCCAAATTTAAAAAAAAAAAAATATTTTTTCTTATGAAAAGATAGAGAATCTTTTCCCGATCATAATGACACCAAAAGTATGAAATTTGATGGAAAACTTACAGAATTATGCTCTCGTGAATTTAGCGATCTCGACAATGTTTACGCATCGGCGATTTTGCCCACTTTGAGCTCTATTTTCGGCCAATTCCAGTGTACTAGTCGACAAAAATCATAACTATTTCACTAGAACTCCATTTTTTCTATCGAATGAGCACAAGAAACCACCCATTTACCGATTTCAACTATCCAATAAAGTGGTCAGAATTTAGCAATTTTTGCCAATTTCACACAAACTTCAAAAGATGCCAATTTCCGAATAGGATCCAGAATAAACAAGAAAGACATTCCTGGCACTAAAATAACAAGTTCTCTGTTTGCTAGTCACATCCCCAAGCCCCTCTTATATTTCTTTGGCTTTCCACTTTGAATTTTTATTCTTACAAAAAATAGAAGATTTACTGTTATGCAGACTACTGCATTAGTGTAGAAATGGTATAAATAATATCAGCACACTTGTGAAAGAATATTAGACTCACCAGTTGATGTGTATTGGACGCTTGGCATGATTTGTTTACTTTTGAACTTTGGTAAAAATCGAACATTTCTGCTACTTTGAGCTCAATTTCAAGGTACTTTTCATTGTAAAACCAGTCAAAATCATCTCAATTTCTGTAAACTAGAATACATGTATGTCCATCATTACTCTCACCAAAACCTGGCTAAAGCTAGATACTACAGACATCTATGCCATTCCTGGTTACACAGCCATACACAACTGTAGGCCAGATCAACAAGGAGGTGGTACAGCTATATACTACTCAGCCAACTAGAATGTATCACTAATACTTGCACAAGGGATGAACATGAGGAATAAACAATAGCTAAATTCAAATCCAAATACCTACAAAAACCTCTAACAGTGATAAACATCTATAGAGTACCACAGTCAAACATTAGCCATTTTAGTGAAAACCTAGGAAGTATGATAACTGATGCACACACAAATACAGATCACTTACTACTCTCAGGTGACTTCAATATAAATCTCCTGCAAGACCAGGACCCACACATTACTGAATTCACAAACACTACGAGTAACTGCTTGTTGCTACCAACAGTAACAAAACCTACAAGAATTACAGAGACTAGTGTTTCCCTATGACCACATCTGGACCAACACCATATCCCCTTTAAAATCAGGCATAATTACACATAACACCACAGACCACTACCCTACCTTTCTCATAACCAATCTAGGTAAATTACCCCAAGACACTACTAAAGTAACCTTCAGACTTCATAATAAGGCAGCCATTAATAACCTCACAACAGCAATGACAAACATTGATTGGTTAACTGAGCTAGAAACCTATACTGTACAGATACTGACTAATGTATTAATAATTTTCTAAAAAAGACCCAATACCTCTATAACAAGCACTGCCCTAAAAAACAAACAGATCACAGCTAAGAGACTGGACAATCCCTGGCTAACACCCAGTATCCTCAAATCCATAAATACAAAGCACCAATACGAAAAACAGTATAGAATGGCTCACATAGCCAGAGACCAAACAAAATGTTACTCATCAATCCTAATCAGCCTGATAAGAAGGGCAAAAAAATTGTATTATGAGAACAGATTATCCAACGTAAAAGGTGATATAAAAAAGACCTGGAAAAGCCTATCTGAAATTCTAGGAACAAAAAAATATATCAGGAAACAGAGCAATCAAACTAACAAAACAAGATGAACCCCAACTCCCACCAACTGAAACAGCAAACAGACTCAATGTTTTCCTCTCCACCATAGGAGATAAAATACCAAGCTCAAGTACCCTACCCAATGACTACCTCACTGGCAACTACCTGAACACACTGTTCTTAGCTCCTACTAACGCAACAGAAGTTTCCCTTATCATCAAAACACTAAAAAACAAGGCAGGAGATTTAAATACCCTACCACCCTTTATATACAAAAAGTTTCGCACGTGCTGTCACCAATCATTGCAACACTCTTTAACAAATCCATCGAATCCTCTACCTTCCCCACAATTCTCAAAATAGCTAGGGTCACCCCAGTACATAAAAGAGGAGATCAAACAGACTTGAATAACTATAGGCCAATATCCAACTTACACCCTCTCTCTAAAATCTTTGAAAAATTAGTTCATAAGCAAATCTATTCCTACCTCATCTCCCAAAACTTGCTCAACCCGTCAGTATGGGTTCAGGCCAAATAAAAAAACGAATGACGCTATTATACACATGCTAACAAATATACACTGCACTCGAGAAAAAATAAGTCCCATTGGGATCTTCATTGATTTACAAAAAGCTTTTGATACAGTTGACCATGATTTGCTGCACATAAAATTGTTTCACTATGGTATAAGAGGGCACTCCCTCAACTACCTTAAGTCATACCTTAGCAACAGAAGCCAATATGTGTACACAAATGGAGCAAACTCCTCCACACAGCCAATTACAGTTGGTGTCCCACAGGGAAGTGTCCTTGGCCCTCTTCTCTTTCTCATTTACATAAACGACCTACCAAATGCATCGCAACTACTCAAACCTACACTATTTGCAGATGACACTACATACGTCTTCTCTCACCCAAGCCCAGTCATGTTAGCCAATACTGTAAATATCGAATTACAGAAAATATCTACCTGGATGACGATTAACAAACTTACTCTCAATATTAACAAAACCTACTTCATACAGTTTGGAAACAGAACCACAGATGTCCCTCTTAACATAATGATAAATGGATCACCTATCACAAAGCTCAAAGAGGGAAAATTCTTAGGAATCCACCTTGATAATAGACTCAAATTTCAAACACATATACAACACATTTCCAAGAAAATTTCCAAGACCGTAGGCATACTATCGAAGATACGGTACTATGTTCCACAGTCAGCCCTCCTGGCCCTATATCACTCACTCATTTACCCCTATCTCACCTATGGAACTTGTGCATGGGGCTCAACAACAATAAACCATCTCAGATCATTAATTACCCAACAAAAGGCTGCAATCAGTGATAACGAATTCCCACTACAGGCAGCATACTCCACCAATATTCAAAACTCTATACTTACTCACCGTACAAAACATCCATACTTATTATTGTACCTACTACATACATAGAACACTTTACTCGGATATAAACCCTCCCCTCAAACTTCCCCTTACAAACCTCAACAAAACACATGACCACAACACAAGGCACAGATCACTCTTTGATGTTCCTGGTGTCCATCTCACACTATGTAAAAATGCAATGCACATAAAAGGCCCAAAAATCTGGAATTCATTACCTGTGAATATAAAAGAAACACTGTCAGTTTATCAATTCAAGACTCTTCTTAAAAACCACTTACTCACACACAACTAAATAAATACTGATTAACTGTATCTCATAAATGTATAACCTGTGACCCTATCAAACTATGTTTTTTGTAATTACATTACCTAACAGAAACTTAACTCACTTGAATGCTCAGTAACTCATCAAATATGCTACAAATTTGTACAACTATAAAGCCTCTTATTTGAAATACTCATTTGTACTTCATGTTGTAATTTGTTTACTGTATTTTTACTAATGAATATATCATTGTTAGTTAATCTTAAGTTAATTTTAAGCCTGCCCACAATGCTCTGCATACAAGGGGCTTTTGGCATGTGCACTAAACCACTGTATTTCTTTTGTACAACTATGTATCATGTCCAAATAATAAATAAATAAATAAAATTATACTATAAGGGAGATAATATCTTATTATTATACTATGCATAAAACTATAAAGGAGGTATGTAATATCTTATTTTCATACTATAAAAGGAGATATAGGAGCAAGGGGCTAATAACCCATTCTCCTGTATATATTACTAAATGTAAAAGGAGAAACTTTCGTTTTTCCTTTTGGGCCACCCCTCCTCGGTGGGATATGGCCGGTGTGTTGAAAGAAAGAAATTAAAGGAGATATGTACTACGAATAAGGTGAAATTAGTTGTGTATATTTACATGTGTGTTAGCCAAAAAAAATAAAAAATAATTCTCCTCAATTTCTGTCACTATATTCACCAGGCACCTTTTGGCTCTCTTCTTGAGCTGGCTCATGCAATGACTGGCTCTGACATGTGCAGGCATTCTGTTCCATTCCTTTATTGATGTACAATAAAAGGTGTTTGAAGCCTAGCCACTGACTTTGGGTACTACAAAGTTGTGTTCTCTCCCCCTAGTACTATGGTTCCTTTGGTTCCCAGCCTTGACAAAACTGGCAGCAAGATATTCTGAACACTGTGAGCAATTTTATAAACTTGATTTAACTTCAGTTGTGTTACTCTGTGTTCAACATTCAGCATACGACAAGGTCCTAGATGCAATAGAAGACAAAAAGAATGCAGATGTAATATACACAGACTTTGCAAAAGCCTTTGACAAGTGTGACCACAGCGTAATAGTGCACAAAATGCATGCTAATGGAAAAACAGGAAAAGTTGGTAGATGGATCTATAATTTCTTGACAAACAGAACACAACGAGTAGTAGTCGACAGAGTAAAGTCTGAGGCGGCTACGGTGAAAAACTCTGTTCCACAAGGCACAGTACTCGCTCCCATTTTGTTCCTCATCCTCATATATGACATAGACAGGGATGTAAGCCACAGCACCATGTCTTCCCTTGCAGATGACACTCAAATCTGCATGACAGTGTCTTACATTGCAGACACTGCACGGCTCCAGGCGCACATCAACCAAATCTTTCAATGGGCTGCAGAAAACAATATGAAGTTCAACAATGAGAAATTTCAATTACTCCAATATGGTAAACGTAAGGAAATTAAAACTTCATCAGAGAATAAAACAAATTCCAACCACACACCTGGGAGTGATCATGTCGGAGGATCTCACCTTCAAGGGCCATAACACTGTATCAATTGCATCTGCTAGAAAAATGACAGGATGGATAATGAGAACCTTCCAAACTAGGGATGCCAAGCCCATGATGACACACTTCAGGTTGCTTGTTCTATCTAGGATGGAATATTGCTGCACACTAACAGCACCTTTCAAGGCAGGTGAAATTGCTGACCTAGAAAATGTACAGAGAACCTCCATGGCACACATAACTGAGATAAAACACCTCAATTACTGGGAGCGCTTGAAGTTCCTGAACCTGTACTCTCTGGAATGCAGGCAGGAGAGATACATGATTATATACACCTGGAAAATCCTAGAGGGACTAGTACCAAACTTGCACACGAAAATCACTCCCTACGAAAGCAAAAGACTCAGCAGACGATGCAACATCCCCCAATGAAAAGCAGGGGTGTCACTAGCATGTTAAGAGACAACACAGTAAGTGTCAGGGGTCCAAGACTGTTCAAGTGCCTCCCAGCATACATAAGGGGGATTACCAATAGACACCTGGCTGTCTTCAAGCAGGCACTGGACAAGCACCTAAAGTCTGT
Organism: Cherax quadricarinatus; assembly: GCF_026875155.1. Lineage (NCBI taxonomy): Eukaryota > Metazoa > Arthropoda > Malacostraca > Decapoda > Parastacidae > Cherax > Cherax quadricarinatus. The sequence continues at coordinate 44,902,624 of NC_069427.1, forward strand.
ACCTGACCAGCCGGGCTGTGGTTCTCACGTTGGATTGCATGCAGCCAGCAGTAACAGCCTGGTTGATCAGGCCCTAATCCACCATGAGGCCTGGTCACAGACCGGGCCGCAGGGGCGTTGACCCCCAGAACTCCAGGTATATCCAATTGTTGTAATTCATCCTGGCCTACATGTTCTCTTGGACCCAGGTCCAGTATGAATCTTACCATTTTGTTCTGGGTGATTTGCAATCTATCTTTCATGAAGAGCAAGCATACTCCATATGACATTGTATAAGAGCTAGGCATAGGGTCCTGCAAGCCTCAGTAGGTAGATACTGTGCTTGTCTGTAGAGGAACTTCAGTCTGGCATTCGCTTTCTTTACTACACTGTTCCCTACCAATTCTCCTGATATGCATGGGTCAAGGGGATTCCAAGATATTTTACTGAGGAAACTGAAGTGATGGGTTCCCCATTACACCAGACATTAAAATTATTTGTCCTTCTCAGTTTATGTTTCATGCCAAAGAGTATGGCTTCAGTTTTCCCGAGATGTAACAATAGCTGCAGGACTCCAGTTCCAGTGTTATTACATTAGCTATATCTTGTGTGTCTTTACCTGACACTTACAAGAGCACTGTCATCCGCATACAGTAGGAGTTTGTATTTGACATTGATGGACATGTCGTTTACATAACATAGGAATAATAAGGGACCCAGAATACTAACTTAGGGAACTCCAAATGCTATCGGCAGGGGTTCTGACTCTGTTTTGTTGATTTTGACAATTTGTTTCCTGTTGTTAAGATAGGACTTAAACCAGTCTACGGAACCTATGGAGATAGCTTGAAGTTTCTTGCATAATATATTGTGGCTGACAGTGTCGAAGGCCTTTTGCAAGTCTAAGGTTACCATTCCCATGAGGTTCCCTATCGACATTTCAGTTCTTATGTAATCCATCAGATTAATTAGGAAGGTGTCGGTTAAATGAGATCTCCTAAAGCCTGACTGGTAACTATGAAGAATGTTGTTGTCATTAAGATACTTTACTACATGACAGTACACCGCCCTCTCTAGACTTTTCGATATTACACTGAGTATACTAACAGGCCTCTAGTTGCTGACAGAACTTTTTTTTTTTCACAAAATTATTTTAGAAGCACAATTTTCCTGGCATTTTACAGAAAAAAAATGAATCAAGGGAAATGATCTCAGGAAAATTTTAATAACAGAAATTTCAAAACAATAATGAATCGAAGGAGAATTTTTTTTTTTATAGACATAACTGAACAGTATGACCAAGAGACTGTATAAACTTGAGGCACACCTTTGACGGGTTTCAAGAGTTTTCCTATTTCTGCAGCCTGGTTCTGGGCCAGGCTTAACCAGTGATTGCTTCATGAAAGAAGAAAGGAAAGGTATACCTAGAAGGTGCTTCAAAGGTCAACTGCTCCAAGTATATCTTTCCTTCCTTCCTTCCTTGATCAGGCAATCATCAGTTTAGCCTGGCCTAGGACCAGGGTTGAATGGAGGGTTACCTGGAGTCATTTCCTGAGGTAGAGGTAAAGGAGGTTTCAAGTGCTACGAGCTTGAGCAGTCAGCAGGCTTGTGTGAGCGTGTTAGAGTGGAGAAAGTGAACACAAGTAGTTTTAATGACTAAGACATGCTACTGGAATGTGATCAAAGTAACATTTACGAAGACATTCAGGGAAACCAGTTAGCCAGACACCAGTCCAGGAGATGGGAAACACAGTGCCTGCACTGTGAAGGAGCGAGGATGTTGTACTTCAGAGTATCATCTGATTTGTAATGTCAGTACACTCATGGCAAGACAACTATTGAATGAGTAATGGTCTCTCATTTGAACAGACATGCAGTTATGAACGGCTGTGTGCAACACTTGTGTACTGATAAGTCTGCTATGCTGGCAAAACTTTTCTGAAATAAAGATACAATGTGTCTTATCAACTTGTGGGTATTGTATACCTGTTATTTCATACAATTATGTAATGAGGTTTCACACACATAAGAAGGATAACTAATACTCGAGATAATCAGGTTTCACAAAAGAAAGGATAACTAATACCTAAGATAATCAGGTTTCACACAAAGGGAGGGTACCTAATTATTAGATCAAGAACCCTTATTCACCATCATGTCAACCTTCTCGAAAGTCATATATACTATAATTAACCATTATAAAGCGTACTTACTTCCACATCAGTGACCGGCAAACATTTTTTTCTCTCGGCTTGTAAAACAACTTACCGTTTACAATTTACATTTCCTCTACTGATTGTTAACTTCCCCATAAACATTCAACCTCCCTAACACACTAAAAAAATATTTACTCACCCGAACCTGCCTTTCCTCAGCTTAAACATTATAAAATAACATAAACATCAACACAACAGCTCAGTGTTACACTGCTGGACCAGCTGATCCTAGGCTCAACAAGCTTATTTCAGTCTCACCTAAACTTTTTAGCCTCTACCATTTATATATAAATATACGCACAGTAATGCAAATAACTACGCTATCATACACTCTCAAATAACTTATGTATAAATAATATATGATCGTAAACATTCAAAGAACATATATTTTTTTTTGGTGGTTTTTCCTCTGAAAGGGAATACTGATTTTTTTTCCCACGTAAACAACCTTTTTGATAAGAATTATCAACGAGTCCCTTTTATTTTTTAAATTTTTTAAAAAATTTGGGGCACAAATACAAGGTAAAAAAAATTTTATTTTTTTAAATTTATTTACCAATTTGAGCCACAAAAAGAGGACAAAAAAATACAGATAAGAGCACCTCCCAAAGCCACTTATACTATGCATACATTAGGGGCTGGCTTTAAAATTTAAAATTTAAGTTTTGGCAAAGGCAATGATAAAATTAAAGTGAAAAACATTAAGGGAAACAGATAACTATAAAGCACAAGGAGTTTTAAAAAAGACAGGTCATAGGGTTGCATGCATTTTTGAAAAATTCACCATATGGAGTTTTTCTGTTAGGTAGGGTTTTAAAAAAAAAATAAAGTTAGTTTGGGTTTTTAGTTTACATTTAAGTGAAATAATTGTGAGAAACCCTTTAAGATATCCCAAATTAAAAAGGTTTCCGTTATTCATTAAATTTTTTCTTCTTTGCAAATATACAAAGGGGAAAGCCAGCAACAAACAACAAAATACCTTTTACCGGGACCCGCTTGCAGAAACCCAAAGGGAATGTTCCCCGGGGTTTCCCCCTGAGACCCACCCCAAAAAATCACTTTTGGGCAACGAAATAAGGGTCCCAAGGGTTTCAACCTAACAATGTGACAGAGTGAACAGGCAAAAGGGGGGGGGGTTTGGGCCCGTACTTTTCAAAAGTCACCCTTTTTTGGGACAGAACGCTAAATGCCTCAAATTATGAATGGAAATTTTAAACAGTAAAGGCGAGAAACCAAAAAACCTAGTCATTGTGGGTAGTCCTACAACCCCCCCGGAGCAACATCCCAGCAATTTTCCCCCGGGAAAAGCTTTAAAAATTTACCACTGTCCGGAAAACCCCTTTCCCGCCCCCTGACCCAAAAATCTTCCCTGGGGATTTCAACTTTAAACACCTAAAAAGGGGGAATATAACAAATAATAAAAATTTGGGAGTAAAAACAAACCCGGAAAGGGAGCCCTGATGAAAACTCAAAAACCCCACGCAGGGTTTTTTAAAACTCTGGGGACAAAAATTTAATTTAAACCACAAAAAAAAGAGCCTACTAACTTTGGGAATCAAATAGACCTCATTTCACTAAAAATGATGATTTTGATAAGAAAAATCACCAATTTTAAAAACAATAAACTCCCAAACACAACTTTAAAGGGGGTTTAGTCATGTATTTCGCGGAGCCCCAAACCCACATAAGAGATTATCCGAGGGGGCATTTTACCAAATTCCCAAATTTTAATACAAAAAAATAAAGGGGACCAAGTAAACCAAGTCCCCAACCGATATAACTGGAAAAAACCAAGCAAACACAGAACCCCCCAAATTTTGCCAAAACGATAAAAATCGGTGGGGGGCCGATGTATGCCCAAGGGTTAAATTCCCCCTAAAAAAAGGAAAGGGGTAGGGTTTTTAAAAAGAAAAAGAAAAGGCGCTCCCCTTTTCAGGGGACGGGAAAAAAATAACAAGCGGGTAAAAGAGGTCAATTATCTGAAAGGGGTAGGGAGACACTGGTCAAGAAATAGCAAGCATCGAACTTTAAACAAAAAAATTCCTTTAAAAAAAACCGGAATCGCGGAAGAACTAAAACCAAAAAATGAAATCCCAAAGAAAACCCCAAAGTATTTTTTTCTCCTATTGCCAAATCAAAATCGAGAACAACGTCCCCTATTTGGGCCCCCCCACTTAAACAAAATGGGCCTACACAGATGACCAGCAAGGGAAAAGAGTGAGCTACCGTCCCCCCAAAAAGACTCAGTTTTTGCAAGCCGCTAACCAACCCGAAGTCGAAGATAAAATGAATTTTTTTTTGAGAGAGGCCCAAAAATTTTATTAAACAAGCTATTTTCCCATGTTATCCCCGCCCCCAAATGAATTTTGAACAGGCCCATAAATGAACATGCCCCTGCCTCTGCCCCAGGGCCCGAAATCATGGGGAAATCTGTGTTCCCTCAAGAACTGCAAGAAGCCCCTATCACGAGCCTTTTTCCCCCTATGGAAGGGGGCAGGAAAAGGGGTCGTCCCCCCAGTTACTAAAACAACAACATAGCCCCACTCCAAAAGGGGGCAGTAAAGCAACAGCAAAAACTACAGACCCAAAAGCACAACGTCCCCTATCATAAAAAACTTTGAAAAAGGGGCCCCCAAGAAGGGAAGATCACCACGCAAAACTAGAAACCCATTTAGTTACACAAACCCCGGGGGAAAATGGGTTTTGAAAAAGGGCGCCCTTCCCGTCCCCAACTATTTGGACCACTACGACAAGGTCCTAAATGCACTAGAAGACAAAAAGAATGCAGATGTAATATATACAGACTTTGCAAAAGCCTTCGACAAGTGGGGACCATGGCGTAATAGCGCAAAAAATGCGTGCTAAAGGAATAACGGGAAAAGTCGGTCGATGGATCATAATTTCCTCACTAACAGAACACAGAGAGTAGTCTTTCAACAGAGTAAAGTCCGGGGGCAGCTACGGTGAAAAGCTCTGTTCCACAAGGCACAGTTACTCGCTCCCATCTTGTTCCTCATCCTTATATCCGACATAGACAAGGTTGTCAGCCACAGCACCGTGTCTTCCTTTGCAGATGACACCCAAATCTGCATGACATGTCTTCCCTTGCAGAACTGCAAAGCTCCAGGCAGACCATCAACCAAATCTTTCAGTGGGCTGCAGAAAACAATATGAAGTTCAACGATGAGAAATTTCAATTTCTCAGATATGGTAAACAGAGGAAATTAAATCTTCATCAGAGTACAAAACAAAATTCTGGCCACAAAATAGAGCGAAACACCAACGTCAAAGACCCGGGAGTGATCATGTCGGAGGATCTCACCTTCAAGGACCATAACATTGTATCAATCGCATCTGCTAGAAAAATGACAGGATGGATAATGAGAACCTTCAAACTAGGGAGGCCAAGCCCAAAGATGACACTCTTCAGGTCACTTGTTCTATCTAGGCTGGAATATTGCTGCACATAACGCACCTTTCAAGGCAGTGTGAAATTGCTGACCTTGAAAAAGTACAGAGAACCTTTACGGCGCGCATAACGGAGATAAAATACCTCAATTACTGGGACGCTTGAGGTTCCTAAACCTGTATTCCCTGGAACGCAGGAGGGGGAGATACCCTGATTATATACACCTGGGAAAATCCTAGAGGGACTAGTACCGAACTTGCACACGAAAATCACTCATTACGAAAGCAAAGACTTGGCAGACGATGCACCATCCCCCAATGAAAAGCAGGGGTGTCACTAGCACTTTAAGAGACCATACAAAAAGTGTCAGGGGCCCGAGACTGTTCAAACTGCCTCCCAGCACACATAAGGGGGATTACCAACAGACCCCTGGCAGTCTTCAAGCTGGCACTGGACAAGCACCTAAAGTCAGTTCCGGATCAGCCGGGCTGTGGCTCGTATGTTGGTTTGCTTGCAGCCAGCAGCAACAGCCTGGTTGATCAGGCTCTGATCCACCAGGAGGCCTGGTCTCAGACCGGGCCGCGGGGGCGTTGACCCCCGGAACTCTCTCCAGGTAAACTCCAGGTAAACTCCAGGTGAGAAAGTGATCTTTGAGAAGAGACTTGAATTTATAAACAGGTAGTGTTTCTTTTATATTTACAGGCAATGAATTCCAGATTTTAGGGCCTTTTATGTGCATTGAGTTTTTACATAGTGTGAGATGGACACGAGGAACATCAAAGAGTGATCTGTGCCTTGTGTTATGGTCATGTGTTCTGTTGAGGTTGGCAAGGAGATGTTTGAGGGGAGGGTTAATATCAGTTAAGTGTTCTATGTATGTAATAGGTGCAGTAATAAGTATGGATGTTTTGTAGGGTGAGTAGGTTTAGTGAATTGAATTTTGGGTGGGGTGCTGCCTGAGTGAGAATTTGTTATCATTCTAACTGCAGCCTTTTTTTGGGGGTAATTAGGGGTCTGAGAGGGTTTAATTTTTTGTTGGGGCCCCAGCCAAATTCCATAGTGGAATGGGGGTAAATAAGGAGTTTATGGGCCAGAGGGCGATGTGGAGCATAGTACCGTTTTCGATGTATGCCTACGTTTTTAAAATTTTTCTTAAAAATTGTTGTATATTGATGAAATTTAGTCTATTATAAAGGGGGATTCCTAAAAATTTTCCCTCTGTTAGCTTTGTGATGTTCCTTTATTTTTATTTTTAAGAGGGACATCTGACTCTGTTACCAAACTGAATAAAGTGGGTTTTGTCAATTTTTTAGTGTAAGTTTGTTAGCCTCTCCGGGTAGATATTTTCTGAATTCGGTATTTACGTTTGGCTAGCGGACTGGGCTGGGGTGGGAGAAGACGTTTGAGTGTCATCTCAATAGTGGGGGTTGAGTAATTGCAAAGCTTTTGGTAGGTCTTTATGTAAAAAGGAGAAAGGAAGGGGGCCCCAGGCATTTCCCCTGTGGGACACCAACTTAATTGGTTGTGCAGAAGAGTTTGCCCCATTTGCGTCACATATTGGCTTCTGTTGCTGGGGTTACTTGAGGTGTTAGGAGTGCCCTCTTATACCATATGTGAATTTTACGTGGAGCAGTCATGGTCCAACTGTATCAAAACTTTACGAATCAATAAAGACCCCCCAGTGGGATCTTTTTCTCTTTGCATGTTTTTTGTTCTAGCATGTTTTAAAAAGCACATTAGAATAAGATAAGAAAGATTTCGTTCGGATTTTTAACCCCGGGAGGGTTAGCCCCCAGGAAAACCCAAGAAAGTCAGTGCGTCATCGGGACTGTCTAATTATTTCCTTGGGGCCTTAATCTTGTCCCCCGGGAATGCAAACCCCACCATCGACTAACACCCAGGACCTTTTGCTGCTGGTGAACGGACAACAGGTGTAAGGAAACTGCCCGAAATTTTTCCCACCCCCCGGGGAACGCCCCGGGCTCCCGTTTGAAGCGGGGCTTTAGCCCCAGGAGGGGTTGAGTATTTTTTGGGGGAGATAAGGTAGGAGAAAATTCGTTTATGAATTAATTTTTCAAGATTTTTGAGAGAGGGTGAAATTTGGGATATTGGCCTATAGTTATTAACTCTGTTTGGTCCCTCCTTTTTAAATGGGGGTGCCCCGTATTTTAGTACGGTGGGAAAGGGGGAGGATTAAAATGGATTTGTTAAAGAGGTTGCAATGTTTTGGTGATAGCATTGTGCACTTTTTTGTATTAAAGGGGGAAGGGGATTTAAATTCCTGCCTTGTTTTTTAGTGCGTTGAAAATAAGGGAGACTTGAGGGTTTATCGGACGGGGAACGGGGGTTTTGGGTAGTTGCCAGTGAGGTAGTCTTTTTGGGGGGGTATCTGGCATGGGTTTTTATTGGCGGGTTTTGTCCTATATGGAAAGAAACATTGAGCCCGTTTGCTGTTTCTTTTGGGGGGATTTGGGGTTCATCTGTTTTTGCTAATTTTATTTCGATTTCGTGATATCTTTTTTTTCCCAAATTTTGAAGGGTTTCCCCAGGTCTTTTTTTAATCACCTCGTAAGTTGGATATCTTTCTCATAATACTTTTTTTTTGCCCCTTTTACAGGCGGGTTTTGGATTGACGAGTAACGTTTTGTAAAGTAAAAGGACAAAAGTGAACAAATGTGCATTTATTGTGGAACTTTCCTCTCCGGGAGCTTTATCAAAGCCATTATTTGAAAAGCTCCGGAGAGGAAACTTTGCCAAATAAAGTCAATTAGTTGCACTTGTGTCCTTTTACTTACATTTGTCGGAATTCTACCAATTTTTATTACAAGGTAACGTTTTTTTGGTCTCGGGTTTTTGACCCATTCTGTACTTTTTTTTCATATTGGTGTTTTGCATTTATGGATTTGAAATGCTGGTGTTACCAGGGACTGTTCGTCTCTTGCTGTGGAAAATATAAACACAAATGCATATAATGTGTCCTTTATTGACTACGTTTCCCCCAACAGTGGGTTTTTAAAAGTCACAAACAAACTCCCTGGGGGGGAAGGGAAACGCGAGTATTTAAGTTTAGCTGTCTCTGTTTAGTTTTTTTTAGGGCAGTGCTTGTTTAAAGGATTGGGTTTTTTTAAAAAATTATTAATACATTCGTCAATACTTATAGTTTTCTAGTCAGGTCCAGTAATGTTGCTATGCTGTTGTGAAGTTATTAATGGCTGCTTCATTTTTTAAGTCTGAAGGTACTTTAAGTGTCTTGGGTTTTTTTACCAAGAGTTGTTATGAGGAAAAGGGTGTGGTTGTGGTATTATCGTAATTAGCCTGATTTTAAAAGGGGTTTGGGTGTTGCCAGATGTGGTAAAAGTGGGAAACCCTAGTCTTGTCTCTTTAGGTTTTGTTATGTTGGTACAACATACATTTATCATTGTGTTTGTGAATTCAGAAAACTTGGGGGTCCGGCTGCGGGAGATTTATATTGAAGTCACCTGGGTAGTAAGTGATCTTTGTTCATGCGTGCATCATTATCATACTTCCTAGGTTTTTTGACAAATTGGCTAATGTTTATGTGGAACTCGTAGATGTTTATAAATGTGAGGGTTTTTGTGGTATTTGGATTTGAATTTGGCTATTAAATTTTTTCCCCAGTTCATCCCTTGTGCAAGTTTTAGTTTACTTCAGTTGGTAGTATATAGGCTGTCCCACCCCCTTGTTGGGGCCTACAGTTTGTTATGGCGTGTAACCGGAATGGCATAGCATCTTTTCTATCAGGCTTTAGCCAGGTTTTCAGTTAGTGTAATGATGGACATTGGCATGAAAAGGAATTTTAAAGTAATGCTAGGGGTCATCTAATGCTTGTTTTAAGGTTAAAATGTAGTTAAAGTTTGTTATGTTGTTTTTGGCACTGAGAAGTGCCTTTGATTTTTCTGCGTGAGTAATTTCAGAAACTGTTGATTCATTTAAGTCATTAAAAAAAGGGTTGGTATCAGGATAAATGCTTGTAATCATAAGTTTTTGTGAATCTTATTTAAAATTTAAAGTAAAAAACAAGTAATTTTTTGTTAGCAACGATGTTTAAGATTAAAGTAAATTTTTTTTTGACATGATACTTTACCAGAGGCTATAATGTGGGTGTATATATGCCAAAAGCCCCTTTGAAGCAGAGCTTTCGGGCAAACTTAAAGATTAACTTAACCCAGCGGAGAAGCCATCCTCCAACATCCTTTTCCGGCCCTTTCATAATGTTACTAGGGTTGGCTCATCAAAAAGCGATTAAGTAAAGGGAAGGGTTTTTGAGGTCAGGGGTGCAGGGTGAAAAAGGTGCTAGGAAATTTTGCCACCCCTTCCATGCTGAAGCCAGAAACCCGGGGAGACAAAAAAAGCTTAATTCTGTGAATAAAAAATTTAAATTACCTTTCGAATTTTTTAAAAAGCATAGAAAAATTTTATTGGGCAAATGTTTTGTTGATTGGGGGCTTCGGAAGGGAAAATGGGGCTGTTGGTCCATGTTTGGGGGGCCCCCAGTACAAGCTCATTTATATAATTCAATTTAAAGGATTCCCTGGTACCGACACGAAACTGAGTATTTTGTAAGTAAACCATCCTCACAGGCGAGTGGAGTTGCCCTTTGCTAGCGCTGCTCAAGTTAAAAGTTAGTGAAAGGAAATTTTCATAACTTAGGAAGTTGACACAATCATCCATCTATCTCATTCCATATGCGGGAGGGCCACTTCTATGGTGCATTCAAAAAGAAAAGCGGATCTTGGATGTACTACCGCCCGCCCTCCGCAGGACCACGAAATCGTAATGACACGATTGAAAAAAACCATCCCCGGGCGGGAAAGTTAGGCCTAGTGGTTGAGGGGAAGGACGTGTGGGGGTTTTGAGGGAAAGTCCTGGGCCCTTTCTATATCAGAACTGCTTATCTCACCCGACTGATAACTATCAGCAAAAAATATCGTTGGAGCGCAGCTGAATTGCGCTGGAAACTCTTTGTGTGACTGTGATATGATATCCTAGTGAAACAAATACTTGATTTGACTCACTCCACCTCCCCTCTCTCCCCCCCTTTCCCTCGATTTCCAACTCAGCCTTGCCTCTATTTCTTAGGGCTAGAGCGGTTTTTGCCAGACCACTAAATGCTTGAGTCCCCGTGTCAGCCCTCTGTCCCCGCACTCCACCCCCTTTACGAATAAGTCCCCTTGTGCCTACCTGCCTGCTACAAAGTAAAATCCTGTGGTTGTGTTAAGTCTGCAGATTTGGTAACTATTGCACGATGGTTTTCATGATTGGGACATTGTGCTCCCATCAGTACCTTTCGTAGGCTTAAAATGAGTGGGAATGCTGGCCCTGGGTGACCTTAAAAATGGCACTATAAACCGCATGCCACTTAAAAACCCAACTGGGGGTGACTAGTGAGGTGAATGCCCCTTTCCTCGACTTTCCTATTCACCGGAACCCCTTTTAAACTCTCACCATTATTTAAAATGGATAAGGCGAGTTTGCTGATCCAGGCAAAAACAGCGCCCCAAGCCAGCCAGTAAAGGCCCAATTACAGAATGCCTTTGGAAATTCCATGTTCCGGCCGTACCTTCGGGTTGTAAAACTATTCTTAAGTGGAAAATTTGTCTTCTTCCAAACACGTGTGCAGTGTTTTTAAGTGCTGCGGGTCTGGGTAAAAAATATACAGGTTGTAACTCTCGAGACGACTGTGGCCCGTGAAGACCTTGAAAATCGCACTGCGACCCGCAGGCCACTCACCCAATTGCCGTGTCAGGGGTGAAAAACCCTTTCCTTGCCCCCTTCTTCTTATGGAATAAAGGCGTTTCACTGCCCCAAAAAGTAACAGACTAAACCTTTCCATCTCAGCAGCTGAACTAAAAGTACCAGGATGTAAACGAAGTAAATGATGGTGAAGGCGAATTCGTACTTTTAGAATAAGGGGTTTGAAAAAAAAGAGGTTTTTCAAAGGAACTTGCTGAAAGAAACAACGAGGCAACACAACCATTGCAGAACTTTTGGGCTTAAATTTCCCTGCAAACTGAGTTTGGGTCAAGTTGATGGTTTTACAAGCTTCATTGAAAACCCCCAAAAAAAACCTTCGGATTCGCTTTCGTCATGACGGGATAATTCTTTTTGTTACTAACGACCCAACATTAAGAAAAACTTTTTACTCATAAATAGCTAAACCCAAAACCCCAAGCGCCCCCAAAACATAAATATTTATTGTTATCCACAATGTCATAAGACATGGCCCTAATTCCTTTGTCAATCAATTTTGAAAAACCCTCCGACTCCAAATGATCTGATTTTGGTGAGGGGATTGGAAAGGGGACTCCCCATCATATATCTACTCTGGGCAGCGCTTCAGGAGTTCAAAATAGTTTGTACAAATCACCTCACCGTAAGCTAAAAAGTGTCAGCGCGGGGGTCACATTGCTTGGAAATGCTCATCTAAGTCACACTGGTGTAGTGGTCCCAAGGCCCATCCTTCTCACAGTGCATGATATATCAAGAAACACCAGACCGTTGCATTAAAATGTTCAATTGTAAGACCCAGGATACAGCTGCTCAGTGACTGCGAGCAAAAAAGTGCCCCTCCCCACCCCGCAAGCCCCCGCCTAAACCCAACCCCCCCCCAGATGAGCAATGGGCCTCCCAAAACTTCTGTCTGAATATGACCCATCCTGAACTCAGACAATAGGGTTTGAGCGAGTCACTCGGGGAGTCATCAACAAGCCGATCACATTGCTATCAAACTGTAATGCTGCGGGTTGACCCATCTGTCGGCTGAGTCACTGCTACCACCTGACTCAGTGATGGGGTTTCATACTTCTGATGACGCTAGTTTGCTGGGGTGGTACACAACTGCGTGGCATAACAACTGGAAAGAACAAGGGTGTTTAAACAAAAATTTGGCACCACGAGGAAAACCAAAAGGGGGTTGCAAATGAGTACATAAAACCACGATATCACCATTATGAAAATAGTGTGGTGATGATGAAAAACTGATGATTGCAGTGGTGTTAAACACAAAAACGATGAATTGTAGTGGTTTTAAAACCAGGAGATGAAAAGGGGCATGAAGGCCTCATGTAGTCACCTATGAGTGTAATGTTTTGATAGATCCCGAGTGTGGAGATCCCCGGTTGTTGAAATGGTGTAGTATCACGGGTCATAATGATGAGGGGAAATGTCATGTGATGATGTGATGAGTTAAAAAAAAGCGGAGAGTTGAGTGCGAGGGTAGTGTCACCTTTCCCTACATTCACAGACAAGAGGGGTGACCCCGTGTACAAAGACTCCCCAAAAGGTCTCACTAATGGAATGCACTTAGGAGACTCATGGATAAGGTAATACTGATATATTGATTTTGATTTTGCGTTTGTTATTTTGTAAGTTTTTTTTTTTGCTGGAAAAAATTTAATACTACCCCGGACTTTTATAATGGAACAAACTCGTAAAATATCCATTTTTAAATTGGAATATTGCGTCACTTAGAAAAAGATTTTTTGACCCTGCATCATAAAATAACCACTGAATCCATTGAATTTTTGTTCTACAAGAGTGCGTCCCCTGAAAAAATCCCACCCCCCAAAATTTCCATCGTTTTTTGCATATAACCCAAATTTTACTAATTCTTGTGTTCTATATATTAAAAAATCACTTCCCCCCAACTTTTGCACATAAAAAACAGAGGGGCTACATATCACGGTTTGTTAGGGGTTTTTTATTGGGAACTTGCTCCAACATATTTAACTTTGTACCTTTCCCGCTGATAATTTTTAAATTTCTTGGGGCTCCCCAAATTGTCTCAGCTGAAACCACTCTATTATTGGTGATTTTTAAGCAAGAACAAAAGCATTTGGAAACTCTCAGTTTGGTAATCGTTGGGAATCAAATGTTGTCCATTTTAAACAGTCAAGATAAGTGCAAAAATTTTAGGCCTTGAAACCCACCATATCAGGAGGTGTCCTTGTTTTGTTCTTGGCTTCAAATTACTTCTGCCGCTGTGATTTCCTTGTAACAATTAGCGCTATCATTTCCAAGGGTACCTTTTCTATATTTGGAATACTATTCTCCCGGGGGGGATATTCAAACGGAAAAAAGTCTTTTGTTTCCCCCCCGATCAACATGATGATTTTTGCCATGTACTGCTGGTAAAATTCCTTAGTGACCTCTGTCGAGATTTTTTCAAAAGACCTTTTGACAGTATTTAAACTTCTTAGAGCCCCTCTGAAACCCCCACACTCTAAAACCAAATGCTTCCATAATAATCATAAGTCTTATAAAAACAACCTATTTCAAAGTTCTAAACTTCGAACATTGAAACGTACTGCTCGCAGACTGGCCTAGCCTATAAAACCCTCGTACCCCTGAAATGCTGAGCCCTTCCAAAATGCCCTTGCTGCTGCCAAGAGGTATGACGAGCTGCGGCAAAAAGATGGGGAACAATTTTTCAATGGGCTCAATGCTCCAAAACCCCCCTTAGCCGGGGGATGGAGGGCATAAATAAATTAAGGGAACAGAACTGGGCAGATCGCGCACCCCCATCCCTTGATAGGGCGAAAGAGTTTTGTCAGGGGTTGGGGTGCTACATCAGCTATGACGTCTTCCCATACCAACAGGCAAATTAATGGGAAAAAAATATGCAAGGGGGAGCTTGTTTGCTTTATGTCAGCAAAGGGAGATGACTGCAAAATTCCTTTTTACTATTTTTGAACTTTATGCACACTAACTAAGGGCAACCCCCGTCGCCCGGGGGGATGGTATTTTTAAAACATCTCAATTGCTGTGTCGATACCAGGTAAACCTTTATTGAATTATATAAAAAGATTATTCAGGGAGCTCCTAAAACATGGACCAATAGCCTCATTTCCCATTCCAAAGCCCATCAACAAAAATCATTTCGCCCCAAAATCCCTCACTAGCTGCTTGTGTAAAACTTTGAAAGGATGATTCTTAAAACGTCTTATGCACAGAATTAAAAGGATTTTGCACCCGGTTGCTGGCTTCATGCATGGAAAAGTGGCATCATTGCTTACCCCCTTTCTCCCCCTGCACCTGACAGCTCTACACTACGTTCCTTGACCTTTTAAACCCTTTTTGATGACCCCCAGACGTAATCATTAGTGAACTTGCCAGAATGGATGTTGGAGGGGTTTTTTCCGCTGGATTAAAGGTTACCTGTCCCAAAAAAATGCTGTTTGTTCCCGGGACTAGAATGAACTAAAATTTTGAATTAGGAACCCCACAGGGGGGGTCTTAGTCCCCCCCTTTTTAAAATTTTGATTAATGCCCTTACTTAATGCCATGCCTAGCCGCCCCATTATAGGTTAGTTTTTGCTGAACTAATGATTCCACTACCGGAAATTTTCCAACACCCAAAACTTTTTTAAACATGTTTTAGCCCGTGTCAGGACCTGGGGGGAATAACTCAGGGGGTAAACAAAGATCTCAACAGGGGTCCTCCCGGCAGAGAGGCACAGTTGTCAATCCATTGCAGATGGGTGTGGGAAAATTTTAATTTTCCCCAAATAAGGCCTAATAGGGTTTTTTTTTTTTGGGCCCAATGAGTCAAAATGTATTGAAAATAGAGTAGAACAAGAGTTTTCCCCTTGGACATGCGCGGATGTCGGGGGAGGGGGGGGGGGCCGATTGTTTTTTAATGGTGGGGAGGAAGCTGGAAAACGGAACCCCGAAATTGACGTCACGGGGCCCAAAGGGTTAATATAGGGTATTTCATAATAAAAAGGCGTAACTGTTCCCGGGGGAGAGGAGGGAACGGGGTTTACGGACCCCGTAATAGAGTGGTAAAAAGTGTGATAAGGAAAGGACCGGGGCTGACGCGTGCAATGGACTGTGTTGGGGAAAATTACCCTTGGATTAATCATCACCATCGGGCCAGATCTAATGGAGTGCCCCTTTGTTTGATAATAGTTATGAGCGTTAAATCGTCTTGTGAATTGTAAATGTAAATTTAAAGATAATAACGCTAAGTTAAAAGAATATGTGAAGTGAGTAACGTTTCTCCGAGTGAACCCTAGACCCTTGTTTTAAAAACAGGAAAGGGAAAACCCCCTTTAGTCAGACGTCTAAAAGGAGGACAAACCGCGGATACCTCTCCCCGCGGAATGAGAAAAAGTGTCTGTAGCAGGACACGAAAATGAGAGGTGAATCAAAAAATGAGGAATATCAATCACCCCCATTAAGAACCTTTTTTATGCAACCTTAATGGCCAGTAGTGGTATGTTATAATTTAAAAGGTTACGACTGACCCGCTACATCAAAATGACCAAGGAACATCTGGTAAGTAGTGGATTATGTACAAATGTTTTTTTTTTGATGGATGAACCATGTGTTCCCCCCCCCCCCCCCTTATTTGCTAAATAATATAACTATACAGTCCCAAATAATTGGTAGCACCGTACTTGTGGGTGCTATCCAATCTATATGTCTCGGATAATATGGATAAATAGTGAGGTCGAGGGGGCCACCTGCCGCGACCAAGGGGGGGTTTTGTTTTCTACATTCTACCGGGGATACGGTAAACTATATCAAGACCCCAGGAAATTTTTCCCTAAAGGGTCTTCTAGAATTTAAGCAATCCCGGGATCTAGGCTTTGAGGGTTTACTACTTTTTCCCGTTTAACGAGACTTTTTCGCCAATACAAAGAAAGGCTGAGAGCATTAGATTTTTGGGAGGTTTTTATCCAGGTATGGTGCAAAGTTAAATTGTGAAAAAGTGTATTTGCCCTTTTATTTAAACTTTGGGTTTTTATGCACGCCATACTTCACTCGTTCGACTGGAAAAACTTGGGGGGCGGAAAAAAGCAAAACGAGCAATGAGGATCATCCTAGGTGCCCTCGTACTGCCAAAAATTTTAAAAATGCGAAAGGAATTAATATTTCCCAAACATTGAGTCGTGTTTCGAAAGAAAATCCTTTTTTTGGGGTCAATATGCTTAGGCTAGCCCTTCAAACCCCTGCCAGAACCCCCAAACTTTCCTCAGCACTGGTGAACATCCCTTCCCGATGGATCGAAAAAAAAAGGGAAACCCACCCCCGCTGAACCCCGCTACATGATCTAATTTAATTGGACAAAAAGGGCATTTCCCGCCCATTGGATATTTCCCCATTCCAAACGACCATTCCCCCATTCCCCCCCAAAAATCTTTTTAAATCAAAACCAAAGTTGTCTTGAGCCAAACAATGCCTAAGCGTATTGATAACTTAGCCCCACAAACAATCTTTCACAAATTATTTACGCGAGGTTCTGTTCACCGTCCCCCTGTGCAAATGGTAGTGCTGCTGTTGTGACACAGAGGATGGGTCTCTAAAAAAAATTGGAGCACGCATCAATAATGGCCCTACCCTTCAAAAAGAATGTTTTCCATACTCCTTGCACTCAATGTGTCCATGTATCTAAGGTTGACACTTTAATTGTAAATGATTTTCCCGTCATCCAAAAATGCTCTCAACTCATTAAGTATAAATTGTGGGATCTTTTGTCAAAGCCAGACATAGATATGGAAGTTGTGGGCAGTGGGTCAGGCACATGCTGTGGATTCCATCCACATTGGGCTTCAATGCTTATAGAACTGATAAAAATTTGGCTAAGCTGTATCTTTTAAAGAGGGGTAATTAAATCTTGGGTTGTCATTTTGCAGTTTGAGAACAAAAATACAAAAAAACTTCAAATGAACTTTTTGACTTTTAAAACTTTGGGAGATTGACACAAGCGTCCTCTATCATCATTCCCTCAGCGGAGGAGCCACATGTCAGGTGCATCCAACAAGAAAATTTGACTCTTGGATGTCACTACGCCCCGGTCCGGTGGTTCAAGTATCTTTGGCAGGTTTTAAAACACCACCACCCGATTTGACCAAAAAGAAATGTAAAATTTGGATGGACTATTGTCAAATTGCGTCATATTACTGAGTGTGATCAAATTTTAAAGAATTTTAGAAACAACCACTCAGAAGTGTTCAAGAAATGGCTAATATTTTATCCCCGTGGTTAAAATTTCAGACCTTCTGGGAAAAACCCTGACTTTTTCTAGCTGTAAATAAACATTACCACATGTGTGCATTTTGGGTGTGTGGGTTGTTGTGTGTGGGTGTGGTGTGTTGTTTGTGTGTGTGTGTGTGTGTGGTTTGTGGTGTGGGGGAGGTTTTGGTGTGTGTGGTGTGTGTGTGGGTGTGTGGTGGTGTGGGGTGTGTGTGTTTGGTTGTGGTGCGTTGTGTGGGGGTGTGTGAGGGTGGGTGTGCGGGTGTGGAGGGGGGTGTGGTGTGGTGTGTGTGCGTGTGTGTGTGTGGTGGGTGTGGGTGTGGGTGCGGTGTGGGTGTGGGGGGTGTGTGTGTTGTTGTGTGGGTTTTGGGGTTTTTGTTTGTTTTGTGTGGTGGTGTTGTGTTTGGTGTGTGACTCAAAATCAATTTTTGCCCAAAATCATTACAGTTGGACCCGGGGTGGAAGGTGAATTGCTCATTCTCTATAAATTTTTTCATGATTTAGCCAAATTTAAAAAGTAAGTAACCATTCTACAGAATTCTTACCTTTTTAAATTGTAGCTCATTACCTTTGACCTATTCACTATCAAAACTTTGGGGGCCCAGTCCCTGGACCCATTACGTACCTCTGTAATCTGTAAATACCTTTGTAACTTGTCATGATTGTGACCAGACTTACCTGGAGTTCATTACCTTTGTAAATTGTGAGTTCATTACCTTTGTAAATTGTGAGTTCATTACCTTTGTAAATTGTGAGTTCATTACCTCTGTAACTTGCTCAGCTATCAAAACTTTGGAGTCCAGTCCCTGGACCAATTATGTACCTCTGTAATCTTTTGACTACCGCCCACAGGATGGGTATGGGGTGCATAATAAACATATTAAACTAAAACTAACTAACACGGGCGGGATTTGAGACTCTCTGACCGCGGGTTCAAATCCCGCCCGTGGTATGGTTTATCTATGGCAGGTTAAATCACCACCACCAGATGTAGACCAAACGAAATGTAAATTTTGCCAGATGGACTATTGTCACACCCTGCGTCATTATGTACTGGAGTGTGATCAGATTAATGAATTTAGAAACAACTCACTCAGAAATGTTCTAGAAATGGCAAAGTATTTTATCCACAGTGGTATATTACAGACCATTCTGGAGAAATACCCTGACTGCTAGCTGTAAATAATGCATTACCATGTGTGTGTGTACTCACCTAATTGTGGTTGCAGGGGTCGAGACTCAGCTCCTGGCCCTGCCTCTTCACTGATCGCTACTAGGTCCTCTCCCTCTCTGCTTCCTGAGCTTTGTCATACCTCTTCTTAAAACTATGTATGGTTCCTGCCTCCACTACTTCACTTGCTAGGCTATTCCACTTCCTGACGACTCTATGACTGAAGAAATACTTCCTAACGTCCCTGTGACTCGTCTGAGTCTTCAGCTTCCAGTTGTGACCCCTTGTTTCTGAGTCCCCTCTCTGGAACATCCTATCTCTGTCCACCTTGTCTATTCCCCGCAGTATCTTGTATGTCGTTATCATGTCTCCCCTGACCCTTCTGTCCTCCAGTGTCGTCAGTCCGATTTCTCTCAACCTTTCCTCGTACGACATTCCCCTGAGCTCTGGGACTAGCCTTGTTGCAAACCTTTGTACTTTCTCTAACTTCTTGACGTGCTTGACCAGGTGTGGGTTCCAGACTGGTGCTGCATACTCCAGTATGAGCCTAACATACACAGTGTACAGTGTCTTGAACGATTCCTTATTAAGGTATCGGAACGCTATTCTCAGGTTTGCCAGGCGCCCGTATGTTGCAGCAGTTATTTGGTTGATGTGTGCCTCCGGTGACGTGCTCGGTGTTATGGTCACCCCAAGGTCTTTCTCTCTGAGTGAGGTCTGTAGTCTTTGTCCACCTAGCCTATACTCTGTCTGGGGTCTTCTTTGCCCCTCCCCAATCTTCATGACTTTGCAGGCTGGACCACATGTCCACCCTGTCCAGGTCTCTTTGCAGTCCTGCCTCATCCTCATCCGATTTAATTCTTCTCATCAACTTCACATCATCTGCGAATAGGGACACTTCAGAATCTATTCCTTCCATCGTGTCGTTCGCATATATCAAAAATAGCACTGGTCCTAGAACTGACCCCTGTGGGACCCCGCTCGTCACAGGCGTCCACTGTGATACCTCTTCACGTATCATGACTCGTTGCTGCCTCCCTGTTAGGTATCCCCTGACCCATTGCAGTGCCCTCCCTGTTATATGCGCCTGATCCTCCAGCTTCTGCACTAATCTCTTGTGGGGAACTGTGTCAAAGGCCTTCCTGCAGTCTACGAAAATGCAATCAACCCACCCCTCTCTCTCGTGTCTTACTTCTGTTACCTTGTCATAAAACTCCAGGAGGTTTGTGACACAGGATTTGCCTTCCATGAACCCATGCTGGTTTTCATTTATAATCTTGTTCCGTTCCAGGTGTTCCACCACTCTCCTCCTGATAATCTTCTCCATGACTTTGCACACAATGCATGTCAGAGACACAGGTCTGTAGTTTAGTGCCTCATTTCTGTTTCCTTTCTTAAACATGGGGACTACATTTGCTGTCTTCCATTTCTCAGGTAGTTGCCCAGTTTCAAGGGATGTGTTGAAGTGTGTGTATGTGTGTGCGCATGCGCTCGTTTGGTGTATGATCCACTTAATATTTGTATTTATAACTCATTACAGTTGTGACCAGGTGTGGACGTATCAGTGGCTCATTACTTTGTAATTTGTTCATGACTGTAACCATGTATAGGAGTGAGGCTGATTCATTACCTTTGTAACTTGCCATGATTGTGACCAGATCTACCTGGAGTTCATTACCTTTGTAACTAGTTCAGCTATCATAACTTTGGGGTCCAGTCCCTGGACCCATTATGTACCTTTGTAATCTGTAGATGAATGGTTCAGAGAACCGACATGTTGATAAATTAGACAAATGTGCAACTCTTGGGTATCTTTATTGAGGAAACGTTTCGCCACACAGTGGCTTCATCAGTCCATACAAAGGAGAATCTTGAAGAACAGGTGGAGAATGAGGTAATCAGTCCCTCAACCTTGAGTCGATGTGGTCAGTCCATCAATCTTGAATAGAATACGGCATACGTGCGGAGAAGGAGCTTATAAACCGTAGGCAGGAGAGGTGCAGCAGTCATAGGTGGTGTCACGTTTGTTCAATGTGGAAGTAGGTCGCGCCCAATTCTTGGGCGCCTGATTCGATTATATTATACATTGTTATGCTACAAATTTGTACAACTTTAATGTTCTTTTTTGAAATACTCATTTGTACTTCATGTTGTAATTTGTTTACTGTAATTTTTACCACTGAATATATCATTGCTTAGTTAATCTGAAGTTAATTTTAAGCCTGCCCATAATGCTATGCATACAAGGGGCTTTTGGCATGTACACCCAACTACTATATTTCTTTGTACAACTATGTATCATGTCCAAATAAAATAAATAAATAAATAAATAAATTTCTCTAGTATTAAGTAGTCTGTAAGCAATTTAATTTAGTCTTCCCATAATGCCAATGCTTACTCATTATTGTAATCACATAATTTCAATGTAATCTTGCAAGGAAATAAAAATTTGTATTTGCGTTTGTAATGAACCATTTAGATTAGATTTTGCCACCGAAGTGGCTAGTTTATTGTGCACCCCATATCCATCCTGTGGACGGTAGCGCGAGAGCATATGGATACACAAAAGGCCTAGGATTATTATTATTATAATCAAGGGGGAAGCGCTAAACCCGGAGGATTATACAGCGCCTGGGGGGGGGGGATGTGGAAGGCATTCAGGCTTAATTCGGGGAACTGGAGCACAGATCCAATTCCCTAAATCAAGAGCCCCTCACCAACATCAAGGAACCTTCCTTGAGGGGAAAAGGCCTAGGAACTAGGCCCCAAAAGGTTAACAGGAATACATATGGATTTATATCTACATATCTATAGTTCACTTATCTGTTACAAGCAAATTTAGGAAATTTTCTTAGTATATCTGGTATCTTATTTTCATTAATAAGATATCTTGACATGTCACATAGGTTATTATACTGTCTGTCTCTGTATTCCTCAATAAGTGGACAATTAAGCACATAGTGTTCAAGAGAGTGACCATATGCCTGATCACATAATTTACATTTAGTTTGATCATCATCTGTGTGTCTCCCAAACTGCCAGAAGTACTTGTAACCAAGCCTAAACCTGGCCACTACAACATCAGTCAGTCTGTTCACATTGCAAGTTGCTCCATAAACATACTTATCTACGTTCATGTTATCAATTTTGATTCTGAAAAAAATAAATAGTGAGTTGTTCACACAGTTATGAATATAATCCCATAAACATCACAGTGCAGCTTATATGTAGTTATGATCAGTTAAAATAGGGAAAGCTGCGGATATTTTTCCAGAATATAAAATGGTATGTATATTCTTGCAACATTGAATGTTGATGAAGGCGGAGGAGGTTGATGACGTCACATGTTGACATTTTCAAAAGTGGAGGAATGTGGCGCTAGACTCGCTGCTATATTATCTCGCTCTGTTAAGGTAAAGATGTAATTTATTCACTTAACAGAAGAAACAGTTGAGGGGTATATACACCAGGAGGGATGTATCTCTCACTGTACATACGCAGCTTGTGTTAATCTGTTATTGATTAAAGGTGGTGCATAGGTGATGTGCAGCTTTAATTTTTTTTTCAGGTTCACTACACAAATTGAGATCTCGACAATTTTCTTAAAAGAGTAACTTATGTATAAATAAACCTGGGATAACCTAATAAAGTTAGTAAACGTAAAACTAACCAGGAAATGCTTGTATTAGCATGCTGGTACAATAAAATATTCGAGTCACGTCTTTGTAACAATAATAATATCTTTATTTCTGCAAGTACATGTACAAGGTATACAGGACAATCAGACATCAATGACTTACTACTATATAGAAGGCTGCTTGTTATGTAGAGCATTTCGTGTAAATTAGGTCAATTTTGTCTCAGGATGCGACCCACACCAGTCAACTAACACCCAGGTACCTATTTTACTGATGGGTGAACATAAACCACAGGTGTAAGGAAACACGCCTGATGTTTCAACCTTCGCCGGGAATTGAACCCAGACCCTCACCGTGTGAAGCGAGAGCTTTTGCCACCAGGCCACAGGCCATCGTAGGTATGTTTTGAAACCAAATTTGGAATTATTCCAATGGAAATAAATTACATTAACATTGTTGTATTATCATAGGTTGAATCTGCATAGTGTGTAGATTATTATTATTGGTATGATAATAATAATTTGTGCCCATAACTCCAATGTGGCCTGTGGACTGGTAGGCAAAGCTCTCGCTTCACACACTGAGGGTCCAGGTTTGATTCCGGCAAGGGTGAAAACATTGGGCATGTTTCCTTACACCTGTTGTCCATGTTCACCCATCAGTAAAAATGGGTACGTGGGTACTCGCCTAGTTGTGGTTGCAGGGGTTGAGTCACAGTTCCTGGCCCCACCTCTTCACTGGCCACTACTGGGTCACACTTCCTGCTCCATGAGATTTTTCATACCTCTTCTTAAAGCTCTGTATGGATCCTGCCTCCATTACATCTCTTCCCAAACTATTCTACTTCCCGACAACTCTGTGACTGAAGAAGTACTTCTACCATCCCTGTGATTCATCCGAGTCTTCAGCTTCCATCTGCGTCTCGTTGTTGCTGTGTCCCATCTCTGGAACATTTTGTTTCTGTCCACCTTGTTAGTCGACTGTTGTAAGTTGCATCCTGGGACAAAATTGACCTAATTTGCCCAGAATGCCCTGTATAACAAGCAGCTTTCTATATAGTAATATGTCATTGATGTCAGTTAGGCCTGTATACCTTGTACATGTATTTGTAGAAATACAGATTACGTATTATTACACAGTGGTATCTCGGGAAACGAATTTATTTCGTTCCAGAAGGCTGGTCAAGTGCCGATATCGAATGAATTTATTCCCATAAGGAATAATGTAAATTAGATTAATCCGTTTCAGACCCCCAAAAATACACTTACAAAAGCACTTACATAAATACACTCTTATAAATACACTTGCATAAATACACTTACATAATTTTTTGCAATTTGAGCTGTTCGTATCCCGAGGTACCACTGTACGCTAGCCAATACTGTAAATACCGAATTACAGAAAATATCTACCTGGATGAGAACTAACAAACTTACACTAAACATTGACAAAACCTACTTCATTCAGTTTGGTAACAGAGCTACAGATGTCCCTCTTAACATAATGATAAACGGATCACCTATCACAAAGCTAACAGAGGGAAAATTCTTAGGAATCCACCTTGATAATAGACTCAAATTTCATACACATACAACAAATTTCTAAGAAAATTTCCAAGACTGTAGGCATACTATCGAAGATACGGTACTATGCTCCACAGTCAGCCCTCCTGGCCCTATATCACTCTCTTATTTACCCCTATCTCACCTATGGAATTTGTGCATGGGGCTCAACAACAAGTAACCATCTCAGACCACTAATTACCCAACAAAAGGCTGCAGTTAGAATGATAACAAATTCTCACTATAGGCAGCACACTCCACCAATATTCAATACACTAAACCTCCTCACCATACAAAACATCCATACTTACTACTGCACCTATTACATACATAGAACACTTAACTCTGATATTAACCCTCCCCTCAAACATCTCCTTGCCAACCTCAACAGAACACATGACCATAACACAAGGCACAGATCACTCTTTGATGTTCCTCGTGTCCATCTCACACTATGTAAAAACTCAATGCACATAAAAGGCCTTAAAATCTGGAATTCATTACCTGTAAATATAAAAGAAACACTACCTGTTTATAAATTCAAGTCTCTTCTCAAAGATCACTTACTCACCCAAAACCAAATAAATACTGAATAACTGAACCTTATAAATTGTATATCTTAAATGTTTCTCACAATTATATCACATAAATGTTAAACCTAAAACCCAATCTAACTTTATTATTTTTTAAATACACTACCTAACAGAATACTCCATTCTACTGAATGTACAACAATGCATACAACCATATGACCTGTCTTTGTAATACTCACTTGTGCTTTATAGTAACCTGTTTACATTAATGTTTTATCACTGATTTCATCATTGCTTAGTTAATCTTAAGTTAATTTTAAGCCAGCCCGTAATGCTATGCATAGTATAAGTGGCTTTGGCATACTGCTCTTACCTGTATTTGTTGTACCTCTGTATGTGTGCTCAAATTTTTAAATAAATAAATAAATAAATAATATAATATCTCAGAAGTAAAAATATATACAATGTCTTTGAAGGGCTGTAGATCTTTTTAGGCATATAACAGTGGTGTGTAGATTGAATGTATGAAAACCTGTTAAAGTTGATTAATTTTACATACTATTAACATTATTACAAGTGTACGAGTCTTTCAAGAGAATCTTTAAATATTAAAAATTAAATGAGATTTTAATTAATGCTGGTTATTGTAACTTAGTGTGATAGTATTTGTTTGTGTTGAGTGTTTGCTCATTGCTTTTATTGTTTTATCCTTTGGCTTTTGTTGTGTCTTCATTTTTAAAATATGTCTGTGTGAGATTTTATCTTCACTTGGTTATTCAGTTGTCTCTGATATTCTAAACACACTTTATTTGTGATCTTGCTAAGATAGTGTTTGCTGCTTCTGGGGATGTAAATTTCAGGACAATGTCTGTAGTCATAATTAACCCTTTCAGGGTCCAGAGGCCAAATTTCAAAGTGCACGCCAGGGTCCAAGAATTTTCCCCCCAAAAATTTTGTTATTTTTTCTTATGAAATGGTAGATAATCTTTTTCTGAAGGTAATAAAACAATTTTTTTTTTATTAACACACTGGCCGATTCCCACCAAGGCAGGGTGGCCCGAAAAAGAAACTTTCACCATCATTCACTCCATCACTGTCTTGCCATAAGGGTGCTTTACACTACAGTTTCTAAACTGCAACATTAACACCCCTCCTTCAGAGTGCAGGCACTGTACTTCCCATCTCCAGGACTCAAGTCCGGCCTGCCGGTTTCCCTGAATCCCTTCATAAATGTTACTTTGCTCACACTCCAACAGCACGTCAAGTATTAAAAACCATTTGTCTCCATTCACTATCAAACACGCTCACGCATGCCTGCTGGAAGTCCAAGCCCCTTGCACACAAAACCTCCTTTACCCCCTCCGTCCAACCTTTCCTAGGCCGACCCCTACCCCGCCTTCTTTCCACTACAGACTGATACACTCTTGAAGTCATTCTGTTTCGCTCCATTCTCTCTGCATGTCCGAACCACCTCAACAACCCTTCCTCAGCCCTCTGGACAACAGTTTTGGTAATCCCGCACCTCCTCCTAACTTCCAAACTACGAATGCTCTGCATTATATTCACACCACACATTGCCCTCAGACATGACATCTCCACTGCCTCTAGCCTTCTCCTCGCTGCAACATTCATCACCCATGCTTCACACCCATATAAGAGCGTTGGTAAAACTATACTCTCATACATTCCCCTCTTTGCCTCCAAGGACAAAGTTCTTTGTCTCCACAGACTCCTAAGTGCACCGCTCACCCTTTTCCCCTCATCAATTCTATAATTCACCTCATCTTTCATAGACCCATCTGCTGACACGTCCACTCCCAAATATCTGAATACATTCACCTCCTCCATACTCTCTCCCTCCAATCTGATATCCAATCTTTCATCACCTAATCTTTTTGTTATCCTCATAACCTTACTCTTTCCTGTATTCACTTTTAATTTTCTTCTTTTGCATACCCTACCAAATTCATCCACCAACCTCTGCAACTTCTCTTCAGAATCTCCCAAGAGCACAGTGTCATCAGCAAAGAGCAACTGTGACAACTCCCACTTTATGTGTGATTCTTTATCTTTTAACTTCACGCCTCTTGCCAAGACCCTCACATTTACTTCTCTTACAACCCCATCCATAAATATACATGTATTAAACAACCACAGTGACATCACACATCCTTGTCTAAGGCCTACTTTTACTGGGAAATAATCTCCCTCTTTCCTACATACTCTAACTTGAAATTTGATGGAAAACTGATGAAATTATGCTCTCGCGAATTTTGATGTGTCTGCGATATTTACGAATTGGCGATTTTGCCGACTTTGACTCCCATTTTATGCCAATTACATTATTCCAGTCGACCAAATTCTTAGCTGTTTCACTGGTATTACTTCTCTTCTATCGATTGAGCACACGAAATCGCCAAGTCAGTCTGTTTCAACTACAAAATAAAGTGATCGGAAATTGGTAATTTGGCCAATTTAACACAAAGTTCAAAATATTCCAATTTCAAAATAGGTTCCAGAATAAATAATGTAGGCATTCCTGGCACTAATCTAACATTTCCTCTGTTCATTAGTTATGTTTTGAGGCATTACAAATGAATTCCATTTTGATTTTTTATTCACATAATGAATTTTTATTCAAACCAAAAAATTGAAGATTTACTGTTATGCAATATTGTAATAATTGTATAAATATCATCACCACATTTGTGAATGTATATTAGACCCACCAGCTGGCTTGTATTAGACGTTTGAGGTCGTTTGTTTTCTCTTGAGCATCGGCAAATATTTAACATTTCCGCTACTTTGAGCTCAGTTTCAAGCCATTTCCAGTGCTAAAACCAATCAAAATCATCTCTATTTCTGTAGTATGTCTTCCATTCTATCAAATGAGACCAAGAAATAGCAAATACAACTATAACATACGAAAAAACACCGCAAAGTCGCTGTTTTAATCGAAAATCGTGGTCTATTTTTTTTATCTCATTATACACTGTGTACTGCAGGATTTGTTTTATTTGGTGCACACTTACCACATAGATGTATTCTCTCATATCTAGGCCCAGATTTACCACTCATAGCTTATCAGAGTGAGCTGAGGTCATGGCGTAGATCTACGGTTTGGACCCTGAACGTAAAGCCGTAGATCTACGGGACGGACCCTGAAAGGGTTAAACTCTATGGTGAGGATTTCACTATAGCATTATGTATGGCAGCTTGTTGTAGTATTTGACCTCTGCTTCTTTCTGGTACTATACTTGTGGTTTACCAAAAATCATGTTTTGTCACTGATGTGTATTCTCATCACTTGCTATAGCTTGTGACATAGCAGGACAGATAACATTTACATGTGTAATATTGTACTTTTTTATTCTTTAAGTTATGAAAGTAACATACTTGGGGCAATTTATCTTAGATATGTACTGTAGCTTAATACTGTATATGGGTAATTAAATAATTGTGCATAATACTGGTAACCAAAAGTGTACCACTTTTAACCTGTCTTTATAGGAACACTTACTTGATATGAGATTAACTTTGTCATGTTTTTCTTAATTTTATAGGGCATTACTGTCCATTCTTTAGAAAACACCACCACATTATCTGGTATGGTTACATTATAACCAAGGAAATTCTTTTATTTGCAGTTCTTGGTATGAAACCAAACAGTTCTTAGTTTTATTGCAAACATTAATGCTGTATTGAATTAACATCAAATTTAGAATAATGTTTATTTATTTATGCTGTACAAATAATGTAGTTTAAATGAATTAGTAGGCATAAAAAGCCCCTAATTATGTAATGCCTAAACCTTACATATTACTTAAGAATTAGGCATAGCCTATTAATCCTTTCACTGTCCAGACCCCCTAAATTAATATTGCTCCCAGTGTCTACTTTTTCTCTTTATTCTATAATGGTTGGGAATGTTTTTCTGAAGGTAATGACAGCAAAAATAAGATTTCACCAGGCCATGGTGCCCTGTGGCCTGGTGGCAAAAGCTCTCGCTTTACACAGTGAGGGTCTAGGTTTGATTCCTGGCGAAGGGGTGGAAACATTAGACGTGTTTCCTTACACTGGTTGTCTATGTTCATCCATCAGTAAAATGGGTACCTGGGTGTTAGTTGACTAGTGTGGGTTGCATCCTGGGACAGAAGTGACCTAATTTGCCCGAAATGCTCTGCATAACAAGGGGCTTTCTATATAGTAGTATGTCATTGATGTTAGCTAGGCCTGTAAACCTTGTACATGTACTTGTAGTAAATAAAGATATTATTGTTATGCATTTGACCAAATTGTAGATGAATGGTTCAGAGAACAGACACGGTAAATTACACATGTGCAACTCTTGGGTATCTTTATTGAGGAAACGTTTCACCACACAGTGACTTCATCAGTCCATACAAAGGATAATCATGAAGAACAGGAGGAGAATGAGGTAATCAGTCCCTCAACCTTGAGCCGATGTGGTCAGTCCATCAATCTTGAACAGAATACAGCATATGTGCGGAGGAGTAGCTTATATACCGTAGGCAGGAGAGGTGCAGCAGTCGCAGGTGGTGTCACATTTGTCCAATGTGGAATGTCTAATTTATCAACGTGTCGGTTCTCTGAACCATTCATCTATCGTGTGTAATTTATCAACGTGCCGGTTCTCTGAACCATTCATCTATCATGTGTGTAATTTATCAATGTGTTGGTTCTCTGAACCATTCATTTAAACTGCTGTCAGACACTGCAACTTATTGGGATCTTAATACACATACCATCCGACTTACAACCTGCTCGACATACGACCATTTGACTTATGACCGTGTTTTCTGTGCCAAATTTCTGCGAATTAAACAACTGTTTGTGTTGATCAAAATGAATTTTTTATGAGAGAGCCACAGAATTTGGTTAACACAAGCCTATCTGATGTTATCCTGACACCAAATGACTTCAAACAGGCGATAAATGACATGCCCATGCACTCTGCCCCAGGGCCAGACTCGTGGAACTCCGTGTTCATCAAGAACTGCAAGAAGCCCCTATCACGAGCCTTTACCATCCTATGGAGAGGGAGCATGGACACGGGGGTCGTCCCACAGTTACTAAAAACAACAGACATAGCCCCACTCCACAAAGGGGGCAGTAAAGCAACAGCAAAGAACTACAGACCGATAGCACTAACGTCCCATATCATAAAAATCTTTGAAAGAGTCCTAAGAAGCAAGATCACCACCCATCTAGAAACCCATCAGTTACACAACCCAGGGCAACATGGGTTTAGAACAGGTCGCTCCTGTCTGTCTCAACTATTGGATCACTACGACAAGGTCCTAGATGCACTAGAAGACAAAAAGAATGCAGATGTAATATATACAGACTTTGCAAAAGCCTTCGACAAGTGTGACCATGGCGTAATAGCGCACAAAATGTGTGCTAAAAGAATAACAGGAAAAGTCGGTCGATGGATCTATAATTTCCTCACTAACAGAACACGGAGAGTAGTAGTCAACAGAGTAAAGTCCGAGGCAGGCACGGTGAAAAGCTCTGTTCCACAAGGCACAGTACTCGCTCCCATCTTGTTCCTCATCCTCATATCTGACATAGACAAGGATGTCAGCCACAGCACCGTGTCTTCCTTTGCAGATGACACCCGAATCTGCATGACAGTGTCTTCCATTGCAGACACTGCAAGGCTCCAGGCGGACATCAACCAAATCTTTCAGTGGGCTGCAGAAAACAATATGAAGTTCAACGATGAGAAATTTCAATTACTCAGATATGGTAAACACGAGGAAATTACATCTTCATCAGAGTACAAAACAAATTCCGGCCACAAAATAGAGCGAAACACCAACGTCAAAGACCTGGGAGTGATCATGTCGGAGGATCTCACCTTCAAGGACCATAACATTGTATCGATCGCATCTGCTAGAAAAATGACAGGATGGATAATGAGAACCTTCAAAACTAGGGATGCCAAGCCCATGATGACACTCTTCAGGTCACTTGTTCTATCTAGGCTGGAATATTGCTGCACACTAACAGCACCTTTCAAGGCAGGTGAAATTGCTGACCTAGAAAATGTACAGAGAACCTTCACGGCTCGCATAACGGAGATAAAACACCTCAATTACTGGGAGCGCTTGAGGTTCCTGAACCTGTATTCCCTGGAATGCAGGCGGGAGAGAGACATGATTATATACACCTGGAAAATCCTAGAGAGACTAGTACCAAACTTGCACACAAAAATCACTCGCTACGAAAGCAAAAGACTTGGCAGACGATGCAACATCCCCCCAATGAAAAGCAGGGGTGTCACTAGCACGTTAAGAGACCATACAATAAGTGTCAGGGGCCCGAGACTGTTCAACTGCCTCCCAGCATACATAAGGGGGATTACCAACAGACCCCTGGCAGTCTTCAAGCTGGCACTGGACAAGCACCTAAAGTCGGTTCCTGACCAGCCAGGCTGTGGCTCGTACGTTGGTTTGCGTGCAGCCAGCAGCAACAGCCTGGTTGATCAGGCTCTGATCCACCAGGAGGCCTGGTCACAGACCGGGCTGCGGGGGCGTTGACCCCCGGAACTCTCTCCAGGTAAACTCCAGGTATTTATCCTAAACCTTACAGTATAAAATACAGTACTAACAGCATAAAAAGTAAAGTAAAACATGAAATACCAAAATAAAACAATAAAATAAAGTCATTACAAAAATGTGATGTTGATATTCAGTAGTAAGGTTCAACTTACGTCCATTTCGACTTACGACCGGTTTGTCGGAACCGGACTCAGTCGTAAGTCGGATGGTACCTGTACTTGGGAATTTTTCGCTTGCCTAACCCTTGGGCACGATCTACTTCCACATTGGACAAATGTGACACCATCTACGACTGCTGCACCTCTCCTGCCTATGGTATATAAGCTGCTACTCCGCACATATGCTGTATTCTGTTCAAGATTGATGGTCTGACCACATCGACTCAAGGTTGAGGGACTGATTACCTCATTCTCCTCCTGTTCTTCATGATTCTCCATTGTATGGACTAATGAAGCCACTGTGTGGCAAAACGTTTCCTCAGTAAAGATACCCAAGAGTTGCACATGTGTCTAATTTATCATTTGACCAAATTCTTAGCTGTTTTGCTAGTATGCCTTCCATTTTATAAATGAAGCACAAGATACCACCCATTTAACTACAACTATCCTCTAAAGTGCAAAGAACTTAGTGATTTGGCTAATTTTACACACAGTTAAAAACCAACATTTTAAAAACAGAGTGCAAAGTAAACAATATAGACATGACTGGCACTGGAACACCATTTCTTCTGTTCTTTAATTACATTCCAGGCCTCTCTTATATTACATTTTGACTATATAATCACAAAAATAGAAGATTTACTCTTATTTCCTGGTTAATCGAATATAACCAGGAATGATTGGTCATGGTTTATGGCAGTCCAATAATTCAATCAGACCTATTAAATACCCATAAAACAGACATGGGGTGTAGGGGGGGCCCTTACTCGTCCTCAGGAAAATCAGCAAAAATCGAGTTTTTCCACTATTATGGCTTAGCCCTTACTTTTGATTATAATAATACAGCCTCTCCTCACATAATGATGGAATTCCGTTCCTAAGACCACGTCGATAAATGAATTCTTTGCTGAGTGAGGAGCATACTATAATGGTAGTGGGTTTGTGTCAACCATCTTTGATATTGTTTTAATGTCACCTTTGCACCATTCAATTCAATTCAATTCAATTCAATTCAATTCAAAGTTTATTCTCTATAAAGATTACAATGTTGAATTTACAGAATTTGGTTGTTGTGTGGTTTACATGTAGTTAAATAATGATTACAGAGTGTACCACTAGAACGCCTAGCATGGCTAGGCATTTCGGGCAGACTTAGTTTAATTCTTTATTTTAAAATATTACAAATTATGAGGTAAGTTGGTATTATGGCTAAGTGACTAAATACTAGTTTGTGAGTTTAGCAATGTGAATGCTTTTGTTTTGGCACAGTACATAGTTTCAGTATTGGAGTATCATAGGATTGATTATTTTAAGATTGAGATTAATATTTCTGTTTATGGTCAAATGGGTGAGTGTAGTTAGTTGATGGGGTTTATCAGGGAGATAAGATGTTTTCTAATGGTAGTTTTGAAGGTGATGAATGTGTCTGCAGTTCTAGAGTTCTCAGGTAGGGTGTTCCAGATTTTAGGGCCTTTGACATACATTGAATTTTTGTAAAGGTTTAGTCGGACATGGGGAATGTCGTAGAGATGTTTGTGTCTGGTGTTATGCCTGTGGGTTCTGTCACAACTATCAAGAAAGCGTTTTAGGTCAAGGTTGATATTGGAGTTTAAGGTCCTGTAGATGTAGATTGCACAGTAGTAAGTGTGGATGTACTGAACAGGGAGTAAGTTTAGATCTATGAAGAGTTGGGGTGTGTGTTGCCAGGGATGGGATTTAGTGATTATTCTTACTGCAGCTTTTTGTTGGGTTATTATTGGCTTTAGGTGTGTTGCTGCAGTTGATCCCCAAGCACAAATAGCATAGGTGAGGTATGGATAAATAAGTGAGTGGTATAGTGTGAGAAGGGCATTTTGCAGCACGTAGTATCGTATCTTGGAGAGGATCCCAACTGTTTTGGATACTTTTTTTGTTGTGTGTTGGATATGGGTGCTGAAATTCAGGTTGTTGTCAAGGTATAGGCCTAGGAATTTGCCCTCATTATGTCTGGTAATTAGAGTGTTGTCGATCTTAATGTTAATTTGTGCATCTCCTGCTCTGCTACCAAACATAATATAGTAGGTCAGTGTTAAGCGTAAGTTTATTGGCTGTCATCCAAGTCGATATTTTGATCAGCTCCTCGTTAACAATGGTGTTGAGGGTGGCAAGATTAGGGTGAGAGATGACATAAGTCGTGTTGTCAGCAAAGAGAATGGGTTTCAGGTGTTGGGATACGTTTGGAAGATCATTGATGTATATGAGGAAGAGCAGGGGACCAAGGACACTTCCCTACGGAACTCCAGTATCAAGTGGCCGTGTTGTTGATGCTATGTCTTTAATGGTAACATACTGATACCTATTAGTAAGGTAAGATTTGAAATAAGCAAGCGCATGGCCTCTTATACCGTAATGGTCAAGTTTGTGGAGTAAGATGTTGTGGTCTACTGTGTCAAAAGCTTTTCTTAGGTCAATAAAAATTCCTAGTGGATATTCCTTATTTTCCAATGCTGTGTAAAGCAGATCTAGCATTTTTATGATTGCATCATTAGTGCTTTTATTTTTCCTAAATCCAAATTGGCGGGGGTTGAGTATATTTTGTGCTGTTATAAATGAATATAGTCTCCTGTGCACGAGTTTCTCAAAGATTTTGGATAGCAATGGTAAGTTTGATATTGGCCTATAGTTGTTTAAGTCTGTAGGGTCACCACCTTTATGTATTGGTGTAACCTTGCCATCTTGAGTAGTTTCGGGAAGGTGCTAGTTTCTAGTGACTTGTTAAAAAGTAATGAAATAGCATGCGAAAGGATATGGGCTGCTTGCTTGTACAGTAATGGTGGGACATTAGACAGATTCCCTGAGTTGTTTTTAAGTGACTTTATAATCTCGGTGACTTCCGAGGGCTCAGTTGGTGCAAGATAGAAGGAATTTGGGAAATTCCCATCTAGGTAGTCCCCGGCATGGGCATTAGTATGTGGGATTTTATTGGCGAGATTAGATCCTATGGTTGAGAAGAAGTCGTTTATCTTGTTAGCTGTGTCAGTGGGATGTAGTGGAGTTTCATTAGGTTTAGTTAGGACAATATTCTTGTTTTTTTTTCAGTTTGTGGGTCCCTAGAATCTGAGAGAGTGTTTTCCAGGTCTTTTTTATATCTCCTGTAGTGTGTGTGAATCTACTGGAGTAGTATAGTTGTTTGGCTTTCTTTATTACTTTGGTGAGAACTGATGAATAGTGTTTAAGAGAGTGGTGAAGCAATGTAAAAAGAGACAAATGAGAGAGTGGGTGAAATGTTACCAACAAATTTTGTTGAAAATAAGAAAAAGTTTTGGAGTGAGATTAACAAGTTAAGGAAGCCTAGAGAACAAATGGATTTGTCAGTTAAAAATAGGAGAGGAGAGTTATTAAAGGGAGAGTTAGAGGCATTGGTAAGATGGAGGGAATATTTTGAGGAATAGTTAAATGTTGATGAAGATAGGGAAGCTGTGATTTCGTGTATAGGGCAAGGAGGAATAACATCTTGTAGGAGTGAGGAAGAGCCAGTTGTGAGTGTGGGGGAAATTCGTGAGGCAGTAGGTAAAATGAAAGGGGGTAAGGCAGCCGGGATTGATGGGATAAAGATAGAAATGTTAAAAGCAGGTGGGGATATAGTTTTGGAGTGGTTGGTGCAATTATTTAATAAATGTATGGAAGAGGGTAAGGTACCTAGGGATTGGCAGAGAGCATGCATAGTTCCTTTGTATAAAGGCAAAGGGGACAAAAGAGTGTGCAAAAATTATAGGGGGATAAGTCTGTTGAGTATACCTGGTAAAGTGTATGGTAGAGTTATTATTGATAGAATTAAGAGTAAGATGGAGAATAGGATAGCAGATGAACAAGGAGGCTTTAGGAAAGGTAGGGGGTTTATGGACCAGGTGTTTACAGTGAAACATATAAGTGAACAGTATTTAGATAAGGCTAAAGAGGTCTTTGTGGCATTTATGGATTTGGAAAAGGCGTATGACAGGGTGGATAGGGGGGGCAATGTGGCAGATGTTCCAGGTGTATGGTGTATGAGGTAGGTTACTGAAAGCAGTGAAGAGTTTTTACGAGGATAGTGAAGATCAAGTTAGAGTATGTAGGAAAGAGTGAAATTATTTCCCAGTAAAAGTAGGCCTTAGACAAGGATGTGTGATGTCACTGTGGTTGTTTAATATATTTATAGATGGAATTGTAAGAGAAGTAAATGCGAGGGTCTTAGCAAGAGGCATGGAGTTAAAAAATAAAGAATCACACATAAAGTGGGAGTTGTCACAGTTGCTCTTTGCTGATGACACTGTACTCTTGGGAGATTCTGAAGAGAAGTTGCAGAGATTGGTGGATGAATTTGGTAGGGTGTGCAAAAGAAGAAAATTAAAAGTGAATACAGGAAAAAGTAAGGTTATGAGGATAAAAAGATTAG
Source organism: Cherax quadricarinatus (assembly GCF_026875155.1). Classification (NCBI taxonomy): domain Eukaryota; kingdom Metazoa; phylum Arthropoda; class Malacostraca; order Decapoda; family Parastacidae; genus Cherax; species Cherax quadricarinatus. The sequence continues at coordinate 44,938,291 of NC_069427.1, forward strand.
GTGATGAAAGATTGGATGTCAGATTGGAGGGAGAGAGTGCGGAGGAGGTGAATGTATTCAGA
>NC_069427.1:44943352-45024447 GCF_026875155.1 Cherax quadricarinatus
GAATGCAACTATATGACCTGTCTTTGTAATACTCACTTGTGCTTTATAGTTATCTGTTTACATTAATGTTTTATCACTGATTTCATCATTGCTTAGTAGCAGCGCTGTATAGTCCTTGTGGCTTAGCGCTTCTTTTTGATTATAATAATAATAATAATCATTGCTTAGTTAATCTTAAGTTAATTTTAAGCCAGCCCGTAATGCTATGCATAGTATAAGTGGCTTTGGCATACTGCTCTTATCTGTATTTTTTTTGTACCTCTGTATGTGTGCACAAATTGGAAATAAATAAAATAAATAAATAAATAAATAAATAAAATGGAAGGAGAAAAGAGAATATGAATGTGTAAATTCAAGAATTATGTGGATTAAAGTAAAGGTTGGATGCGAGAAGTGGGTCATAATAAGCGTGTATGCACCTGGAGAAGAGAGGAATGCAGAGGAGAGAGAGGGATTTTGGGAGATGTTAAGTGAATGTATAGGAGCCTTTGAACCAAGTGAGAGAGTAATTGTGGTAGGGGACCTGAATGCTAAAGTAGGAGAAACTTTTAGAGAGGGTGTGGTAGGTAAGTTTGGGGTGCCAGGTGTAAATGATAATGGGAGCCCTTTGATTGAACTTTGTATAGAAAGGGGTTTAGTTATAGGTAATACATATTTTAAGAAAAAGAGGATAAATAAGTATACACGATATGATATAGGGCGAAATGACAGTAGTTTGTTGGATTATGTATTGGTAGATAAAAGACTGTTGAGTAGACTTCAGGATGTACATGTTTATAGAGGGGCCACAGATATATCAGATCACTTTCTAGTTGTAGCTACACTGAGAGTAAAAGGTAGATGGGATACAAGGAGAATAGAAGCATCAGGGAAGAGAGAGGTGAAGGTTTATAAACTAAAAGAGGAGGCAGTTAGGGTAAGATATAAACAGCTATTGGAGGATAGATGGGCTAATGAGAGCATAGGCAATGGGGTCGAAGAGGTATGGGGTAGGTTTAAAAATGTAGTGTTAGAGTGTTTCAGCAGAAGTTTGTGGTTACAGGAAAGTGGGTGCAGGAGGGAAGAGGAGCGATTGGTGGAATGATGATGTAAAGAGAGTAGTAAGGGAGAAAAAGTTAGCATATGAGAAGTTTTTTACAAAGTAGAAGTGATGCAAGGAGGGAAGAGTATATGGAGAAAAAGAGAGAGGTTAAGAGAGTGGTGAAGCAATGTAAAAAGAGAGCAAATGAGAGAGTGGGTGAGATGTTATCAACAAATTTTGTTGAAAATAAGAAAAAGTTTTGGAGTGAGATTAACAAGTTAAGAAAGCCTAGAGAACAAATGGATTTGTCAGTTAAAAATAGGAGAGGAGAGTTATTAAATGGAGAGTTAGAGGTATTGGGAAGATGGAGGGAATATTTTGAGGAATTGTTAAATGTTGATGAAGATAGGGAAGCTGTGATTTCGTGTATAGGGCAAGGAGGAATAACATCTTGTAGGAGTGAGGAAGAGCCAGTTGTGAGTGTGGGGGAAGTTCGTGAGGCAGTAGGTAAAATGAAAAGGGGTAAGGCAGCCGGGATTGATGGGATAAAGATAGAAATGTTAAAAGCAGGTGGGGATATAGTTTTGGAGTGGTTGGTGCAATTATTTAATAAATGTATGGAAGAGGGTAAGGTACCTAGGGATTGGCAGAGAGCATGCATAGTTCCTTTGTATAAAGGCAAAGGGGATAAAAGAGAGTGCAAAAATTATAGGTGGATAAGTCTGTTGAGTGTACCTGGTAAAGTGTATGGTAGAGTTATAATTGAAAGAATTAAGAGTAAGACGGAGAATAGGATAGCAGATGAACAAGGAGGCTTTAGGAAAGGTAGGGGTGTGTGGACCAGGTGTTTACAGTGAAACATATAAGTGAACAGTATTTAGATAAGGCTAAAGAGGTCTTTGTGGCATTTATGGATTTGGAAAAGGCGTATGACAGGGTGGATAGGGGGGCAATGTGGCAGATGTTGCAAATGTATGGTGTAGGAGGTAGGTTACTGAAAGCAGTGAAGAGTTTTTACGAGGATAGTGAGGCTCAAGTTAGAGTATGTAGGAAAGAGGGAAATTTTTTCCCAGTAAAAGTAGGCCTTAGACAAGGATGTGTGGATGTCACCGTGGTTGTTTAATATATTTATAGATGGGGTTGTAAGAGAAGTAAATGCGAGGGTCTTGGCAAGAGGCGTGGAGTTAAAAGATAAAGAATCACACACAAAGTGGGAGTTGTCACAGCTGCTCTTTGCTGATGACACTGTGCTCTTGGGAGATTCTGAAGAGAAGTTGCAGAGATTGGTGGATGAATTTGGTAGGGTGTGCAAAAGAAGAAAATTAAAGGTGAATACAGGAAAGAGTAAGGTTATGAGGATAACAAAAAGATTAGGTGATGAAAGATTGAATATCAGATTGGAGGGAGAGAGTATGGAAGAGGTGAACGTATTCAGATATTTGGGAGTGGACGTGTCAGCGGATGGGTCTATGAAAGATGAGGTGAATCATAGAATTGATGAGGGAAAAAGAGTGAGTGGTGCACTTAGGAGTCTGTGGAGACAAAGAACTTTGTCCTTGGAGGCAAAGAGGGGAATGTATGAGAGTATAGTTTTACCAACGCTCTTATATGGGTGTGAAGCGTGGGTGATGAATGTTGCAGCGAGGAGAAGGCTGGAGGCAGTGGAGATGTCATGTCTGAGGGCAATGTGTGGTGTGAATATAATGCAGAGAATTTCGTAGTTTGGAAGTTAGGAGGAGGTGCGGGATTACCAAAACTGTTGTCCAGAGGGCTGAGGAAGGGTTGTTGAGGTGGTTCGGACATGTAGAGAGAATGGAGCGAAACAGAATGACTTCAAGAGTGTATCAGTCTGTAGTGGAAGGAAGGCGGGGTAGGGGTCGGCCTAGGAAAGGTTGGAGGGAGGGGGTAAAGGAGGTTTTGTGTGCGAGGGGCTTGGACTTCCAGCAGGCATGCGTGAGCGTGTTTGATAGGAGTGAATGGAGACAAATGGTTTTTAATACTTGACGTGCTGTTGGAGTGTGAGCAAAGTAACATTTATGAGGATTCAGGGAAACCGGCAGGCCGGACTTGAGTCCTGGAGATGGGAAGTACAGTGCCTGCACTCTGAAGGAGGGGTGTTAATGTTGCAGTTTAAAAACTGTAGTGTAAAGCACCCTTCTGGCAAGACAGTGATGGAGTGAATGATGGTGAAAGTTTTTCTTTTTCGGGCCACCCTGCCTTGGTGGGAATCGGCCAGTGTGATAATAATAAAAATATATATATATTTTATATATATATATGTGTATATATATGTATATATATATATATATATATATATATATATATAATATATATATATATATATATATATATATATATATATATATATATATATATATATATATATATATATATATATATATATATATATACAGTGGACCCCCGCATAGCGAACGCCTTGCATAGCGAACAATCCGCATAGCGAACGCTTTGTTCACTAAAATTTTGCCCCGCATAGTGGACAAAAACCCGCTCAGCGACCTTCGTCCGAGACGCGTCCAATGTTTACCAGCCAGCCTCCGCGGTAACATTCAAGCATACACTCGGAATATTTCGTATTATTACAGTGTTTTCGGTGCTGTTTTGTGGAAAATAAGTGACCATGGGCCCCAAGAAAGCTTCTAGTGCCAACCCTACACCTCAAAGGGTAAGAATACCCATTGAAATGAAGAAAGAGATCATTGATAAGTATGAAAGTGGAGTACGTATCACCGACCTGGTCAGGTTGTACAAGAAACCAAAATCAACCATCGCTTCTATTGTGGGCAAGAAAATGGCAATCAAGGAAGCTGTTGTTGCCAAAGGTTTAACTGTGTTTTCGAAACAAAGATCGCAAGTGATGGAAGATGTTGAGAGACTCTTATTGGTGTGGAAGTAACCCCAGAAAAGGACTTGCTACCTCAAGTCCTAATGGAAGGGGATTCCCCTTCTAAACACTAACACTCTCTCTCCCCTCCTCCCATCCCATCAATCATCACCAGATCTTCAATAAAAGTAAGTGTCATGTAATTGTGCATGCCTTTTTCAGTTTGTGTGTACTAAAATTAACATTTTTTTGTGGTAAAAAAAATTTTTTTCATACTTTTGGGTGTCTTGCACGGATTAATTTTATTTCCATTATTTCTTATGGGGAAAATTAATTCGCATAGCGAACATTTCGCATAACGACAGCCCTCTTGCACGGATTAAGTTCGCTATGCGGGGGTCCACTGTATATACATATATATATATATATATATATATATATTATATATATATATAAATATATATATATAATATATATATATAATATATATATGCAGTGGACCACCGATTAACGATATTTTTTCACTCCAAAAGTATGTTCAGGTGCCAGTACTGACCGAATTTGTTCCCATAAGAAATATTGTGAAGTAGATTAGTCCATTTCAGACCCCCAAACATATACGTACAAACACACTTACATAAATACACTTACATAACTGGTCGCATTCGGAGGTAATCGTTATGCGGGGGTCCACTGTATATATATATATTCAGTGGTCCCTCAATAATCGTCTGGCCTGAAAGTCGTCCATTTCGGAAATATTCCTGTTATTTCGTCTAAATATTGGCTCGTAAATAATGGTCCGGTAACTCGCTAATAGTCCTTCGTCCGGGACGCGTACTCACGCTCTGAGCCGCCTGGGCCTTCCATTCCCAGCCAGTGTGCCATTGTTTACCAGTGAGTGACGGTCCCCTCACGTGCTCCTGTGATATATTTCATAATATTCCATTTATTTTAGTGCTTGCAAGTTACTTAAGTGCTAAATAAGCTACCATGGCTCCAAAGAAAGCTCCTACTGCCAAGCCTTTGGTAAAGAAGGTGAGAAATATGATTGAATTTAAAAAAAACATCATTGAACAATATGATAGTGGCGTACGTGTGGGCGAACTGGCCAGGATGTATTACAAATCCCGTACAACCATATTTTCCATCATAGCCAAGAAAAAGGAAATCAAGGACGCTGTTGTTGCAAAGGGGGTAAATATGCTGACAAAAATGAGATCACCAGTACTCGAAGATGTTGAGAAGTTATTATTGGTGTGGATAGACGAGAAACAATTAGCAGGAGATAGTCTTATGACGTCGCTTATTTGTGAAAAGGCTAGGCAGTTGCATGACGATTTGGTAAAGAAATTGCATGCAACTAGTGGTGATGTGAGTAAATTTAAGGCCAGCAAAGGCTGGTTTGAGAGATTTAAGAAGCGTACTGACATACACAATGTGGTAAGGCATGGTGAGGCTTCCAGTTTGGACCACAAGGCGGCTGAAAAATATGTGCATGAATTCAAGGAGTACATAAACAGTGAAGGACTGAAACCTGAACAAGTGTTCAATTGTGATGAAACAGGCCTGTTTTGGAAGAACATGCCAAAGAGGACCTACATTACTCAGGAAGAAAAGGCGCTGCCAGGACACAAGCCTATGAAAGACAGGCTGACGCTAATGTTCTGTGCTAATGCTAGTGGGGATTTCAAAGTGAAGCCGTTACTATTGTACCATTCTGAAAATCCCAGAGTGTTCAAGAAAAACAATGTTATGAAGAGTAATTGTGTGTGTTTTGGAGATCTAATAGTAAGGCATGGGTCACAAGGGACATTTTCGTCAAGTGGTTCAATGAAGTGTTTGGCCCTAGTGTGAAGAATTACCTCCTGGAAAAGAAACTGGATCTCGAGTGCCTCGTAGTAATGGACAATGCACCTGCTCCTCCTCCAAACTTGGATGACCTAATTCTGAAGGAGTTTGGGTTCATCACAGTAAAGTTCTTGTCCCCGAATACCACTCCTCTCCTCCAGCCCATGGATCAGCAAGTCATTTCAAACTTTAAAAAGCTCTACACCAAAGCAATGTTTGAAAGGTGCTTGAATGTGACCTCAGACACTCGCTTGACCCTACGAGATTTTTGGAAAGAACACTTCAGTATTCTCCATTGCATAAGCCTTATAGGTAAGGCTTGGGAGGGAGTGACTACAAGGACTTTGAACTCTGCTTGGAGAAAATTGTGGCCAGATTGTGTCCACAAGAGGGATTTTGAAGGGTTTGAGGCAGCCCATGATGAGCCTGTGTCAGTTGCGAACTTTATTGTCGCACATGGGAGTTCCATGGGGGTTGGATGTGAGTTTGGAGGATGTGGAAAAGTTGGTGGAGGACCACAACGAAGAGCTAACCATTGAGGAGCTGCAAGAGTTTCAACAGGAAAAGCAACAGATCACAGCTCAGAATCTTGCTGCAGAGGAGGAGAAAGAGAGATGGAGGAAGGTGCCTTCTTCAGAAATTAAGGAGATTTTTGAAATGTGGGGTAGGATGGAAAGATTTATGGAGAAACATCACCCAGAGAAGGATGTTGCAAGCCATATCGGCAACTTGTACAGTGACAGAGTCTTGGCCTATTTTAGGGAAGTTTTAAAGAGACGCCAGAAACAGAGCTCTCTGGACAGTTTTTTTGCGAGACAGGACTCCAGTGACTCTCAAGGTGGTCCTAGTGGCATTAAGAAACTGAGAAGAGAAGTAACCCCAGAAAAGCAATTGGTACCCGAGGTGTTGATGGAAGGGGATTCCCCTTCCAAACAGTAAATAATCCACTCTGTCTCCTCCTCCAGTCTTCCATACACAAAGAAGAATCGCTAATGAAGGTAAGTGTTATTCTGTTAATGTTTAATTCATCATGTGCCACTGTATTGTTTATGTACTACATCTATATTTCATGTAAAAAAATTTTTTGTTTTAACCCTTTCAGGGTCCGTCCCGTAGATCTACGGCTTTACGGTGAGTGTCCAAACCGTAGATCTACGCCATGAGCTCAGCTCACTCTGATAAACTGTGAGTGATACATTTGGGCCTAGATATGAGAGAATACATCTATGTGGTATGTGTGCACCACATAAAACAGATCCTGCAGCACACTGTGTATAATGAGAGAAAAAAATGAAATCATGATTTTTCGATTAAAACAGCAACTTTGCAGTGTTTTTTCGTATGTTTTTTATAGTTGTATTTGCGATTTCTTGGTCTCATTTGATAGAATGGAAGACATATTACAGAAATAGAGATGATTTTGATTGGTTTTAGCACTGGAAATGGCTTGAAACTGAGCTCAAAGTAGCGGAAATGTTAAATTTTTGCCGATATTCAAGAGTAAACAAACGACCTCACACATCTAATACACGTCAGCTGGTGGGTCTAATATACATTCACAAATATGGTGATGATATTTATACAATTATTACAGTATTGCATAACAGTAAATCTTCTATTTTTTGGTGTGAATAAAAATTCATTATGTGAATAAAAAATCAAAATGGAATTTATTTGTAAAGCCTCAAAACATAACTAATGAACAGAGGAAATGTTAGTTTAGTTCCAGGAATACCTACATTGTTCATTCTGGACCCTATTTAGAAATTGGAATATTTTGAACTTTGTGTTAAATTGGCCAAATTAACAATTTCCGATCACTTTATTTTGCAGTTGAAACAGTTGACTTGGCGATTTCTTGTGCTCAATCGATAGAATAGAAGTAATACTAGTGAAATAGCTAAGAATTTGGTTGATTGGAATAATGTAATTGGCCTAAAATGGGAGTCAAAGTCGGCAAAATCGCCGATTCGTAAATATCGCTGACACATCAAAATTCGCGAGAGCATAATTTCGTCAATTTTCCACCAAATTTCGTACTTTTTGTTTTATTACCTTCACAAAAAGATTCTCTACGATTTCATAAGAAAAAATAACAAATTTTCTTTTTGAAAATTCTTGGACACTGGTGCGTGACTCCAGATTTGGGCCTTGGACCCTGAAAGGGTTAATACTTCTGGGTGTCAGGAACGGATTAATTGAATTTACATTATTTCTTATGGGGAAAATTGATTCGTAAATCGTCCATTTTGATAAAAGTCCCACTTCCAGGAACGGATTATAGACGATAATTGAGGGACCACTGTACAGTGGACCCCCGCATAGCGACCTTAATCCGTGCAAGAGGGCTGGTTGTTATGTGAAATGTTCGGTATGCGAATGAATTTTCCCCATAAGAAATAATGGAAATCAAATTAATCCGTGCAAGATACCCAAAAGTATGAAAAAATTTTTTTTACCACATGAAATATACATTTTCCTACACACAAAGAGAAGGATACATGCACAATAGTAGAGTAGTACATGCACAATATATATTGTGCATGTACTACTCTACTAAATGAAGAATAAATGACACTTACCTTTATTGAAGATGCAGCAATGACTGATGAGACACTGTGTCCTGGGAGTGCCTTTTCCTCCTGAGTACTGTAGGTCCTGTTTGGCATTTTCTTCCAGAACAGGCCTTATCACACTGTGTATGCCACTACGATTCTTAAATCTCTCAAACCAACCTTTGCTGGCTTTAAATTCACCAATATGAGCACTAGTTCCAGGCATTTTTCCCTGTTCACCTGGATGTTAGTCGACTGGTGTGGGTTGCATCCTGGGAGACAAGATTAACCCTTTCAGGGTCCGTCCCGTAGATCTACGGCTTTACGGTGAATGTCCAAACCGTAGATCTACGCCATGAGCTCAGCTCACTCTGATAAACTGTGAGTGGTACATTTGGGCCTAGATATGAGAGAATACATCTATGTGGTATGTGTGCACCACATAAAACAGATCCTGCAGTACACTGTGTATAATGCGAGAAAAAAACTGAAATCATGATTTTTCGATTAAAACAGCAACTTTGCAGTGTTTTTTCGTATGTTTTTTATAGTTGTATTTGCGATTTCTTGGTCTCATTCGATAGAATGGAAGACATATTACAGAAATAGAGATGATTTTCATTGGTTTTAGCACTGGAAATGGCTTGAAACTGAGCTCAAAATAGCGGAAATGTTAAATTTTTGCCGATATTCAAGAGTAAACAAACGACCTCACACATCTAATACACGTCAGCTGGTGGGTCTAATATACATTCACAAATATGGTGATGATATTTATACAATTATTACAGTATTGCATAACAGTAAATCTTCTATTTTTTGGTGTGAATAAAAATTCATTATGTGAATAAAAATCAAAATGGAATTTATTTGTAAAGCCTCAAAACATAACTAATGAACAGAGGAAATATTAGTTTAGTGCCAGGAATGCCTACATTGTTTATTCTGGACCCTATTTTGAAATTGGAATATTTTGAACTTTGTGTTAAATTGGCCAAATTAACAATTTCCGATCACTTTATTTTGTAGTTGAAACAGTTGACTTGGCGATTTCTTGTGCTCAATCGATAGAATAGAAGTAATACTAGTGAAATAGCTAAGAATTTGGTTGATTGGAATAATGTAATTGGCCTAAAATGGGAGTCAAAGTCGGCAAAATCGCCGATTCGTAAACATCGCTGACACATCAAAATTCGCGAGAGCATAATTTCGTCAATTTTCCACCAAATTTCGTACTTTTTGTTTTATTACCTTCACAAAAAGATTCTCTACGATTTCATAAGAAAAAATAACAATTTTTTTTTTTTTAAATTCTTGGACACTGGTGCGTGACTCCAGATTTGGGCCTTGGACCCTGAAAGGGTTAATATCGTTAGGTGAGGGTCCACTGTATGTATGTATGTATGTATGTATGACCTTGAAACTGAGCTCAAAGTAGCGGAAATGTTCGATTTTTACCAATGTTCAGGAGTAAATAAATCACACCACACGTCCAATACACATCAACTGGGGAGTCGAATATTCTTTCACTAGTGCACTGATATTATTTATACCATTTTTACAATAAAGCAGTAGTCTGCATAACAGTAAATTTTGTATTTTTTTGTATGAATAAAAAATCAAAATAGAAAGCAATAATAATATAAGAGGGGCCTACAGATGTGACTAATGAACAGAGGATATGTTATTTTAGTGCCACGAATGTCTACCTTGTTTATTCTGGACCCTATTTTGAAATTGGCATCTTTTTTAGTTTGCGTGAAATTGGCCAAATTGCCAATTTCTGACCACCATATTGGGTAGTCCAAATTAGTAAATGGGAGGTTTCTTGTACTCAGCTGATAGATAAAATGGAGTTCTAAAGAAATAGCTATGAGTTTGGTCAACTGGAACAATGGAATTGGCTGAAAATAGGGCTCAAAGTCGGCGAAATCACCGATGCGCATATGTCGCCGAGACCGCTAACTTCGCGGGAGCATAATTCCATGAGTTTTCGACCAAATTTCGAATTTTTGATGTCATTACCATCGGGAAAAGATTCTCTATCATTTCATAAGAAAAAATAATTTTTTTTTTTTTTCAAATATTGAGTGACATAGAATGACAGTTTCAGAAAGTGGCCTGAAACAGTCAAAGGGTTAATTGGTACCCTAGAACGAATATCGTTAGGTGAGATTTTTAGCGTTAGCCGAGGCAAAATGTTAACGTTAAAATGTATCGTTAGGCGAATTTAACGTTATGCGATGCGTTCATTAGGCGAGGATGCACTGTAGTATATATATGCAAAACAACCACTGTGAAAGAATAATGATAATGTTAGTAGTCACAAAAGCGCTTGGGATTTCTCTATTCTTTCACAGTTGTTGTTTTGCATATTCTGAAATCATCTGTTTACTGTGATCTTATTGCATATATATATATATATATGCAAAACAACCACTCTGAAAGAATAGAGAAATTCCAAGCGCTTTCGTGACTACTCACATTATCAAGGAACTATGTTCATAGTTCCTTGATAATGTGAGTAGTCACGAAAGCGCTTGGAATTTCTCTATTCTTTCAGAGTGGTTGTTTTGCATATTTTGAAATCACCTGTTTACTGTGATCTTATTGCATATTATATATATGTATGTATGTATATATATATATATACGTATATATATATATATATATATATATATATATATATATATATATATATATATATATATATATATATATATATATATATATATATATATATATTACACAAACACATACATACATACACAGTGAACCCTCAGTTTTCATGATGAATCCGTTCCAGAGAGTCTGCCGAAAACTGAAATTCACGAAAATTGAAACCTTTTTCCATATAAGAAATAATGTAAATCCAATCAATCTGTTCCAGGCACCCAAAAGTATTAACCAAAAAAAAAAATTTTTTTTAGAGATTAAATATAGATTTACATACAGAAAAGAATGACAAATCAATATAAAGCAATAATATCACACTTACAGTGGAACGTCAGATTTCGAACGTTTCGCTGATCGACCTCTTCGCCTTTCAACCGCATTTTATGAATCAACTTTGTCCCTATTATCGAACTAGCCCCTTCTTTTGAACCGCCGGGTACCGGACCTGTTCGCCAGCCCACTCTGTCCGCATCCCCACGCAGGCGCCTTGAGCCAGTCTGGCTTTGTTGATGCTTGAGTGAACACTAGCCTGTGGTCTCATTCAAACATTTTACGATTAATTCATTGTGTTTAGTGCTTGTGCGACTGTGAAATAAGCTACCATGGGCCCAAAGAAACTTGCTGGTGGTAAAGAAAGTGAAAAACACCATAGATGTGAACAAAATAATACAGTGGACCCCCGCATACCGTCGACATCACATAACTTTTAATCCGCATACCGCTCGCTTTTATTGCAAAAATTTTGCCTCGCATACCGCTCAAAAACCCGCTCACCGCTGTTCGTCCGAGACGCGTCCAATGTGCGCCCTTAGCCAGCCTCACATGTGCCGCCGGTGGCATTGTTTACCAGCCAGTCTCCGCGGTAACATCCAAGCATACAATCGGAACATTTCGTATTATTACAGTGTTTTTGGTGATTTTATCTGCAAAATAAGTGACCATGGGCCCCAAGAAAGCTTCTAGTGCCAACCCTACAGCAATAAGGGTGAGAATTACTATAGAGATGAAGAAAAAGATCATTGATAAGTATGAAAGTGGAGTGCGTGTCTCCGAGCTGGCCATGTTGTATAATAAACCCCAATCAACCATCGCTACTATTGGTGGTACAGCTGCTGCTGCTGCTGTACCACCATCAGCTGCTGCTGCTGCTGCTGCACTGTCAACTGCTGCTGCTGCTGTAGCACCGTCAGCTGCTGCTGCTGTTGTACCACCGTCAGCTGCTGCTGCTGCTGCTGTAGTACCGTCTGCTGCTGCTGTAGTACCGTCTGCTGCTGCTGTAGCATCGTCTGCTGCTGCTGTAGCACTGTCAGCTGCTGCTGCTGCTGTACCACCATCAGCTGCTGCTGTAGTACCGTCTGCTGCTGCTGTAGCATCGTCTGCTGCTGTAGCACTGTCAGCTGCTGCTGCTGCTGCTGTAGCACTGTCAGCTGCTGCTGCTGTAGCACCGTTGTTGGTGTGGCTTATTGAGAATACCAAGAAACAATTAACCCCAGTGGATTTGCCACCCAGGATAACCCAAAAAAGTCAGTGTCATCGAAGACTGTCTAACTTATTTCCATTGGGGTCCTTAATCTTGTCTCCCAGGATGCAACCCACACCAGTCGACTAACACCCAGGTGAACAGGGAAAAATGCCTGGAACTAGTGCTCATATTGGTGAATTTAAAGCCAGCAAAGGTTGGTTTGAGAGATTTAAGAATCGTAGTGGCATACACAGTGTGATAAGGCCTGTTCTGGAAGAAAATGCCAAACATGACCTACAGTACTCAGGAGGAAAAGGCACTCCCAGGACACAGTGTCTCATCAGTCATTGCTGCATCTTCAATAAAGGTAAGTGTCATTTATTCTTCATTTAGTAGAGTAGTACATGCACAATATATATTGTACATGTACTACTCTACTATTGTGCATGTATCCTTCTCTTTGTGTGTAGGAAAATGTATATTTCAATTGGTAAATTTTTTTTTTTCATACTTTTGGGTGTCTTGCACGGATTAATTTGATTTCCATTATTTCTTATGGGGAAAATTCATTCGCATACCGATCATTTCGCATAACAATGAGCCCTCTTGCATGGATTAAAGTCGCTATGCGGGGGTCCACTGTACAGAAGTATGAGAGTGGTTTGCGACTTGTTGAGCTTGCCAGGATGTATGGGAAAAACACGTCTACCGCCGCTTCTATCCTGGCAAAGAAAGAACAAATCGAGGAAGCTGATGTTGCGAAAGGTGTTGATATGCTTACCAAAAAATGACCACAGACAATTGATCAGGTTGAGAAGTTGTTGCTGGTGTGGATCAAGGATAGAGAGATGGCAGGTGATAGTGTTTCAGAGATGGTTATTTGTGAAAAGGCAAGGAAGTTGCATGCCGATTCAAAGATTAAGGAGATTTGCGCCAAGTGGAATGATGTCCAAATGTTTGTGAAGAAGTACCACCCTAAGCAAGTTGAAACAAGCCATCTTTGCAACAAGTTCAGTGACAGAACCATGTCCCATTTTAGGGAAATCTTAACCCTTAAATGGTCCAAATGTGTATATATGTTCTCTCGCGTAGCGCCCCAAACGTATATACAGTGGACCCTCGACCAGCGATATTAATCCGTTCCTGAGAGCTCATCGTTAATCGAAATTATCGTTAGTTGAGTCAATTTTTCCCATAAGAAATAATGGAAATCAAATTAATCCGTGCAAGACACCCAAAAGTATTGAAAAAAAAATTTTTACCGCATGAAATATTAATTTTAATACACACAAACTGAAGAAGACATGCACAGTTACATGACACTTACCTTTATTGAAGATCTGGTGATGATTGATGTGATGGGAGGAGGGGAGAGTGTTGATGGTGTTAGTGTTTAGAAGGGGAATCCCCCTTCCATTAGGACTTGAGGTGGCAAGTTCTTTTTCGGGGTTACTTCCCTTCTTCTTTTAATGCCACTAGGACCAGCTTGAGAGTCACTGGACCTCTGTCGCACAACATATCTGTCCATAGAGGCCTGTACCTCCCGTTCCTTTATGACATTCCTAAAGTGTTTCACAACATTGTCAGTGTCACATTTAAACACTTGTTCAGGTTTCAATTCTTCACTGTCTATGTACTCCTTGAATTCCTGCACATATTTTTCAGCTGCTTTTTGGTCCAAACTGGCAGCCTCACCATGCCTTATCAATCTCTCAAACCAACCTTTGCTGGCCTTAAATTCACTCACATCACCACTAGTTGCTGGCATTTTTCTAATTAAATCCTCATGCAACTTCCTAGCCTTATCACGTATGATCGCTTGAGAGATGCTATCTCCTGCTATCTGTTTTTCGTTTATCCACACCAATAACAGTCTCTCAACATCTTCTATCACTTGCGATCTCAGTTTCGAAAACATAGTTGCACCTTTGGCAAGAACAGCTTCCTTGATTACCATTTTCTTGGCCACAGTAGTAGCGATGGTTGATTGGGGTTTTGTGTACAACCTGGCGAGCTCGGAGACACGCACTCCACTTTCATACTTAGCAATGATCTCTTTCTTCATATCCATAGTAATTCTCACCCTTTTTGCTGTAGGGTTGGCACTAGAAGCTTTCTTGGAGCCCATGGTGACTTATTTTGCAGGTGCAATCACTAAAAAGGCTGTGATAATGTGAAATGTTCCGATTGTATGCTTGGAAGCGACCGCGGTGGCTGGCTGGCTTGTAAACACTGGCCAGAAGTGGACACGTCTCAGACAGAAAGAATCGTGTTGGTAGAGTGTTTTAGCGCTAGTCGAGGCAAAATTTTTGCGTTAAAATGTATCGCTGGTCGGATTTATCGTTAATCGATGCCATCGTTGGTCGAGGGTCCACTGTATATGTTTCCTTTGTCATTCATTCAACATTGGCATGATAGGCCTGAGTCGCCTAGACATGAGAGAATGGGTGTGCACACTCAGTGTGCGCCATATGAAAAAAATTGGGGGTGCCTGGGTACCACATGCTGTTTTTTCCTAAAAAATTTTTGTTTTTTCTCAAAATATTCGGGGCGCTACGCGAGAGAACATATACAATGGACCCCCGCATAACGGACGCCTTGCATAACGGACAATCCGCATAGCGGACGCTTTGATCGCTAAAATTTTGCCCCGCATAGCGCCCAAAAACCCGCTCAGCGGCCTTCGTCCGAGACGCGTCCAATGTGCAGCCTGAGCCACGCTCACATGTTCCGCGGGTGGCATTGTTTACCAGCCAGCCTCCGCGGTAACATCCAAGCATACAATCGGAACATTTTGTATTATTACAGTGTTTTTGGTGATTTTTTTCTGGAAAATAAGTGACCATGGGCCCCAAGAAAGCTTCTAGTGCCAACCCTACAGCAATAAGGGTGAGAATTACTATGGAGATGAAAAAGATCATTGATAAGTATGAAAGTGGAGTGCGTGTCTCCGAGCTGGCCAGGTTGTATAATAAACCCCAATCAACCATCGCTACTATTGGTGGTACAGCTGCTGCTGCTGCTGTATCACCGTCAGCTGCTGCTGCTGTACCACCGTCAGCTGCTCCTGCTGCTGTAGTACCGTCTGCTGCTGCTGTAGCATCATCTGCTGCTGCTGTAGCATCGTCTGCTGCTGCTGTAGCATCGTCTGCTGCTGCTGTAGCATCGTCTGCTGCTGCTGTAGCATCGTCTGCTGCTGCTGTAGCATCGTCTGCTGCTGCTGTAGCATCGTCTGCTGCTGCTGTAGCATCGTCTGTTGCTGCTGTAACATCGTCAGTTGCTGCTGTAGTATCGTCTGCTGCTGCTGTAGCATCGTCTGTTGCTGCTGTAGCATCGTCTGTTGCTGCTGTACCACCGTCAGCTGCTGCTGCTGCTGCTGTAGCATCGTCTGCTGCTGCTGCTGCTGTAGCATCGTCTGCTGCTGCTGTAACATCGTCAGTTGCTGCTGTAGCATCGTCTGCTGCTGCTGTAGCATCGTCTGCTGCTGCTGTAGCATCGTCTGTTGCTGCTGTAGCATCGTCTGTTGCTGCTGTACCACCGTCAGCTGCTGCTGCTGCTGCTGTAGCATCGTCTGCTGCTGCTGCTGCTGTAGCATCGTCTGCTGCTGCTGTAACATCGTCAGTTGTGCTGTAGCATCGTCTGCTGCTGCTGTAACATCGTCAGTTGCTGCTGTAGCATCGTCTGCTGCTGCTGTAGCATCGTCTGTTGCTGCTGTACCACGTCAGCTGCTGCTGCTGCTGTAGCACCGTTGTTGGTGTGGCTTATTGAGAATACCAAGAAACAATTAACCCAGAGGATTTGCCACCCAGGATAGCCCAAAAAAGTCAGTGTCATCGAAGACTGTCTAACTTATTTCCATTGGGGTCCTAATCTTGTCTCCCAGGATGCAACCCACACCAGTCGACTAACACCCAGGTGAACAGGGAAAATGCCTGGAACTAGTGCTCATATTGGTGAATTTAGAGCCAGCAAAGGTTGGTTTGAGAGATTTAAGAATCGTAGTGACATACACAGTGTGATAAGGCCTGTTCTGGAAGAAAATACCAAACAGGACCTACAGTACTCAGGAGGAAAAGGCCTCCCAGGACACAGTGTCTCATCAGTCATTGCTGCATCTTCAATAAAGGTAAGTGTCATTTATTCTTCATTTAGTAGAGTAGTACATGCACAATATATATTGTGCATGTACTACTCTACTATTGTGCATGTATCCTTCTCTTTGTGTGTAGGAAAATGTATATTTCATGTGGTAAAATTTTTTTTTTCAAACTTTTGGGTGTCTTGCACGGATTAATTTGATTTCCATTATTTCTTATGGGGAAAATTCATTCACATAGCGAACATTTCGCATAACAGCCAGCCCTCTTGCACGGATTAAGGTCGCTATGCGGGGGTCCACTGTATATACGTTTGGACCATTTAAGGGTTAAAGAGGCACCAGAAACAGACGACTGTGGACAGTTATTTTGCGAGGCAGGGGTCCAGTGACTCAAGCTGGTCCTACTGGCATTAAAAGGCAGAGAAGGGAAGTAACCCCCCAGAGAGGGCTTTGATACCTAAAGTCCTTATGGACTTTAGGTATCTACCAGATGCCATAACCAATCTTCAATAAAGGTAAGTGAAAATGTTATATGTTTATTTATGTTTATTAACCCTTTGACTGTTTTGTTCGTATATATACGTCTTACGAGCCAGTGTTTCAGACGTATATGTACTCAATAATTCTAGCGGCTTCAAATCAAGCGGAAGAAAACTGGTAGGCCCACATGTGAGAGAATGGGTCTGTATGGTCAGTGTGCACCACATAAAAAAAATCCTGCAGCACACAGTGCGTAATGAGAAAAAAAAAAACTGATCGTTTTTTTGGATTAAAACACCGACTTTGAGGTGTATT
The DNA here is from genome assembly GCF_026875155.1 of Cherax quadricarinatus. NCBI lineage: Eukaryota > Metazoa > Arthropoda > Malacostraca > Decapoda > Parastacidae > Cherax > Cherax quadricarinatus. The sequence continues at coordinate 44,960,657 of NC_069427.1, forward strand.
TTCGTATAGTATTTATCGATGTATTTGCGTTTTCATGGTCTTAGGTGATAAAATGGAAAACATATTACAGAAATTGAGATGATTTTCATTACTTTGATGATGAAAACGTCCTTGAAACTGAGCTCAAAGTAGTGGAAATGTTCGATTTTTACCAATGTTCAGGAGTAAACAAATCACACCACACGTCCAATGCACGTCAACTGGGGAGTCTGATATTCTTTCGCTAGTGCACTGATATTATTTATACCATTTTTACAATAAAGCAGTAGTCTGCATAACAGTAAATTTTGTATTTTTTTGTATGAATAAAAAATCAAAATAGAAAGCAATAATAATATAAGAGGGGCCTGGAGATGTGACTAATGAACAGAGGATATGTTATTTTAGTGCCAAGAATGTCTACCTTGTTTATTCTGGACCCTATTTTGAAATTGGCATCATTTTTAGTTTGCGTGAAATTGGCCAAATTGCCAATTTCTGACCACAATATTGGGTAGTCCAAATTGGTAAATGGGAGGTTTCTTGTACTCAGCTGATAGATAAAGTGGAGTTCTAAAGAAATAGCTATGAGTTGGGTCAACTGGAACAACGGAATTGGCTGAAAATAGGGCTCAAAGTCGGCGAAATCACCGATATGCATATGTCGCCGAGACCGATAACTTCATGGGAGCGTAATTCCATGAGTTTTCGACCAAATTTCGAACTTTTGGTGTCATTACCATCGGGAAAAGATTCTCTATCATTTCATAAGATTTTTTTTTTTTTTTTAAATTTAGCGACATAGAATGACAGTTTCAGAAAGGGGCCTGAAGCAGTCAAAGGGTTAATAATTGTACACTGTACATATTTGTTGTATGTAAAACTATAACATAATACTATCTATAAAATGTATTTTTTTGTGAATATTTTTGGGTTTCTGGAATGGATGGATTAATTGTATTTCCATTATTTCTTATGGGAAATATTGCTTCACCTTTCAAACTTTTCGACTTTAAAACTAGCTCCTGGAACGGATTAAGTTCAAAATTTGAGGTTCCACTGTCCCTTTATTGAAGACTCTTGTTGGTGTATGGAAGATGGGGGGAGGGGAGAGGGAGAAGTTACTATTGTTTGGAAGGGGAATCCCTTCCCATAAAGACTTTAGGTACTGAGTCCTTATCTGGGATTACTTCCCTTCTTTGTTTTTTAATGGCACTAGAACCAGCTTGAGAGTCACTGGACCCCTGTTGCTCAAAAAATTGCTCCAGAGAGGTCTGTTTCTGGTGTCTATTTAAGATTTCCCTAGAATGGGACAAGGCATTGTCATTGAACAGGATACGAACCGAATGACGGTTCGTATCCTGAAAAGTTTGCATGGTGGGGCGTTCATAAGCTGAGGTTCCACTGTAAATGCTTTTCACATCTCACCCTTCATTAAGACCATTAAGACTACAGATATTTTAAAGTAATGAGTGTACTGTATATGCATTTTATCACTCTAGAGCACTTTAAACGTCGTTGTATATGACATGTGGGTGGGGTGGCCAGGAGAGCTACCATGCGTACCACACCTGACTTCTTTCAATAAATATGTACTACTCGCCTTTTGCCCTACATTAAGATTACAAATATTTTGAGGTAAATAATGAGTGTACTGTGTATGTATTTTACTTTTTATTGTTTTTAATGCCTAGGTCTATTGCTAACTTAATATGTAACCTTTGTAAATATTGTAACCTTAGCAAAAAAATAAATATTTTATTTATTTAAGGAACCTCCCTTGAGGGGGAAGTACATATCCTGAAATTTCGTTCATATCCAGAAGCAAAAAATTGACCGAACGATGGCTCGTATCCTGAAAAGTTCGCATGGTGGGGCGTTCGTAAGGCAAGGTTCCACTGTATATATATAGTATATGTATGTACATGTATAGAGTGGTACCTTGAGTTTCGAGCAGGTCCCAATTTGAACAATTATGTAAGTGTATTTTTGAAAGTGCTTTTGTAAGTGTATTTTTGGGTGTGTGAAATGGACTAATCTAATTTACATTATTCCTTATGGGAACAAATTTGTTTGGTATGGGCACTCAAACAGCCCTCTGGAAGGAATTAAGTTTGTAACTCGATGTATCACTGTGTACTCACCTAATTGTGGTTGCAGGGGTCGATACTCAGTTCCTGGCCCCGCCTCTTCACTGAGTGCTACTAGGTCCTCACTCTCCCTGCTCCATGAGCTTTATCATACCTCATCTTAAAGCTATGTATGGTTCCTGCCTCCACTACCTCACTTGCTATGCTATTCCACTTCCTAACTACTCTATGACTGAAGTCACTTGGTAACTAGCTCCAAGGGGCCTCTCGTAAGTCATGTCCTCTGTCTGAATTGCTCAGGGTGAACACAAGGTCCAGGCTTGCTGGTTCATCCTCCCCTCTCTCTGGTAGTGTCTCTGACATGTTGATGCATGAGGTTTTCCAGTACCACATCCATCATCTTGGCTCTCCATGTTTCAGGACCTCCATGTGGCTCCAGGTTTTCCCAGTCGATCTCCCTGTTTTTGAAATCGCCCATAACTAGTAACTTTGCTCTGCTTGAGTGAGCTCTTCTTGCCACCTCAGCCAGCGTGTTGACCATCGCTCTGTTGTTTTCTTTGTACTCCTCTCTTGGCCTGCTGCAGTTCTGTGGTGGGTTATACATCACTCCAATGACTACTTTATGTTCACCAGACTGAATTGTACTTACTATGTAGTCCCTTTCTCCAACCTCTTCCATGCCTTCCATTTCCTCAAATCCCCATCTTTTTTTATGAGCAGTGCAACCCTTCCTCCCCCTCTACTACTCATATCTTTCCTCAGGATCTGATATCCCGGTGGGAAGATTGCGTCTGTTATTGTCTCAGTGAGTTTCATTTCTGTGACTGTTATGATGTCTGGGGAGTTCTCACTGATTCTTTCGTGCCACTCCTCATATTTATTCATTATTCTGTCTGCATTCGTGTACCAAACCTTCAGCTTCTTTTCTGTCGCTGTGGTCCTGGGAGAATATTGGGATTGGGAGAGTGGGATCCCTGGTGGGGGCCTATGGGGGTTGTGGTGTGGGTGGGGTTTGTGATGAGGGGGGTGGGGTCAGAATGCCCATGGGGGCAGCTGTAAGGGTGGGGGTTGGTGGCAGTGTCATGTGGGGGTTCGATAACGTGGATTGGGTAAGAACACTCATGTAGGCTGGTTAGTACGTATAATTATAACGGAAAGTATGGGAAGAAGCTGTGCCGCCCTGCGCCTCTGCTCTCTATCTTAAGACTGACTCACGAATTGGGCCGTAGGGGTGAGCGGCATTCAAAACATGCTATGGTCAGCAGCAACATGAATAACAGTCGGTGATTCACGCAGACGGTTGGTAGTGAGTCATAGTATTGGTAACTGGTTACTGGTACTACTGGGAACTGGTACTACTAGGAACTGATACTACTGAGAGCTCAGTGACGCTAACATATGTCATCCCGACATAAAGCTAATACAAACTAGAGACGGCAGGCGTACGGCTTGGGCTGATTCTATACAATGGCAAAGTACACGACAATTGAACATGACAGCAGAGGGAACAGTGTGTGGGCTTTGGTTTAGATTGCTCAGTTGCGTTGGGGTTGTCGCTGTTGGAGTCCTTCTGTGGGAGTTTCTGGGGAAAAGTTTGCCCTTCCTCCTGGGTCTGGGTCCTGGTCATCTTCATCATTGCCTCTCGTTCCTCCTTGCGCCTTTGTACCCTCTCTTTCAGTATTGTCTGTTCTTCTTGTGTTCTGTCACGATCGAGGTATACTCTCCGGTACTCTGGTTTGTCCCTCAGTCATGCTTTCTCTTGCAGGATCCTGGTTCGAGCTGATTCTTCCTTGAAAATTACTTTGACAGGCCGTTTCCTTCCACTCGCAAACCACCCAATTCTCCGAAAATTTGTCACCTGGGTCATGTCACCCTCACCTATTGTTTTCATGATGCCTTCGATCGCTTTTTCCTCCTGTTTTCTTTCATCGTAGGTTTCCCCTTCAACTTCTTGGAGCCCGTAGACAAAAGCTGACCTCTCACTTTCCTCCTCCCACTGTGTCTCCCTTTGCATCCTCTTGAGGTGTTTTAGTTCCTTCCATTGAAATGTTCTTCCCTTCAATCCCTGTCCTATCTGAGTGAACTGCCTTTCATGATCAGCTGTTCCTTGCTGCTGCAGTTGGCTGTTAGTCTCTGCATATAGCATACCTTCATTGTCTTCAGACCTGTCATTTGATCTTAGTGTGCTCCTCGTCTTTTCCTTGGCCCCACCTGGGTCTGATAGGGCCTTTGCATATAGCATATCCTTTGTTTCCTACTGTCCCCTTGTCTGTGCCTGACATAGAAGTTCCTGATGTCACATCTGTATTGTCATTTGTCTCTGTAATCTGTTTTAGGATTTTTAGTTCTTCTAAGCACTGTATTCTAGCTTCTGCTGCTAAGACTTGTAGCCCCCCCCACTTTCTGCTCTCTTCAGCTATCCTCACCTCCATTATTTTGCCAAGCTCTGTGTGTGTGTGTGTGCGCATGTGTGCGCACACACAATTTATTTCAGATGTTTTTCTTCCATTATAAGAATTTTGCTTTTGTCCATATTGAATTTAATTTACTACTATTCTGATCATATTATTAACTTACCCATATCCTTATTTAATGGTAAAATTTATCATGTAATTTTTCAGGTGACCCATTGCTCAGTAGTAGAATACTTATACTACTTGAAAGGATCCAAGTTAAATCTCGGGTGAGTTTGGACACATAGACAAGTTTCTGTACACCTGCAGTAAATAGATACCAAGGTGTTTATTTTAGGTCACATCCATGGAAAGAGGACCAAAGTATTTCAATGGATGTAGTTCATACAGCTTAACTTTCTTGTGGGTTAATAGTGGTCCAAAGATGATACTGTAATACTGAGCCATGGTGCTCATAAAAGTAGGGGCAAGCACTGTTGCTCTGTACTGTGGGGATAATACATATATGCTGCATAACTTAATTTTAACTAGTCTTCTAAACTGAAGTGCATTCACACAGAAAATGTACTAAAGTACCTAGATATGTCAGTAATCATACCATATTGATTTTCAGTGCTATGATTTCAAATTTTCTGCATGCACGAGACCACCCAAAGTTGTGGAAGTAGTTGCTTGTTTCTTCTGCAGCTAGTTTGTATTTAAAATAAAATGTAATAGATATTAATATACAGTAGAACCCTGGTTTTCGTAATTAATCTGTTCTAGAAGGTTGGCCTAAATCTGAAATGGCCGAAAACCACAGTAATATTTCCTATAAGAAATAATGTAAATCCAATTAATCCCTTTCAGACACCCAAAAATATTAACAAAAAATAAATTTTAGAGAGGATAACTATAGTGTTGCAGCTCTTCAGTGGTTAGTACATTCATTACTTACCTTTAAATATTTATAGTCTTAATGTAGGGCAAGAAGTGAGTAGTATTTATTTGTAGGAAGTCAGTGTAGGTAGCCAGTAGATTTAGGTACACATATGTAGTCCCTTGGGCTACAATCTGGTACCTCACTGCAGACCACTGCCATATTATTACCATCGACAAACCATTTCACTGGTTTAATCGTTTCCAACAACTACTTTTAGATGCCTTTATAACAAGGAAAGAATGAATAATTCATGCGGAATTGTAAACATTTCGGTTTTTAAGGCAGTGACTGGGCCAGACGCCAATTCCGTTTACTAAAACACTCGACCAGAGAAAACGTAATGTTTACCTCCACCCAACTCGCTGCTCAATAGCATATAAATATGCAGTTTATGTGCTATGCTATGAACGTGTTTTCTTACATAATTTTTGAAAAAGAAAATATGATTGATGGATTAATGAAAATATCTATAAATTTAACCTAAAAAAGATATTTAATGTGCCCAAGAGATTATTATTACGTAGTACAGTGGACCCTCGGTTCAACGAAGGCATTGTCTAAATGATTTAAAATTTATCCCAAAGAAGCATTTGAGCGTTAAAAATTTTGGCCCGACCAATGATGAAAAACTCAAAACCCAACATGATTCATCCAGAACCTGTCCGTCCAGCCTGAGCGCCTCAGCTGCCCTGCCCTCATTGTTTACAAGCCAGGGTGGACAGTTCCACGCATACATGTATTTGATAAGTTTTGTATTATTCCATTGTTTTTAGTGCTTGTAACTGCTAAATAAGCCACCATGGGCTCAAAGAAAGCTTCTAGTGCCAACCCTGTGGTAAGGGTGAGAAATACTATTGAAATACCATCGTACGATGGTCAGCTGCTGCTGCTGCACCACCGTCAGCTGTTGCTATTGCTGCACCACCTTCAGCTGTTGTTGCTGCTGCACCACCGTCAGCTGTTGCTGCACCACCATCAGCTGTACTACTCGAAGAAGTGGAGAGACTGTTTTTGGTGTGGCTTAATGAGAAACAATTACCAAGAAACAATTAACCCCAGAGTGTTAGCCACCCAGGATAACCCCAGAAAGTCAGTGCATCATCAAGGACTGTGTAACTTATTTCCATTGGGGTCCTTAATCTTGTCCCCCAGGATGTGGCCGACAGCAGTCCACTAACACCCTGGTGAACAGGAAAAAATGCCTGGAACTAGTACTCAAATTGGTGAATTTAAGGCCAGCAAAGGTTGGTTTGAGAGATTTAACCCTTTGAGGGTCGACAGGCTCTCTCCGAAACTCGTTCTCAGGGTCGGCCAAATTTAAAAAAAAAAAAAAAAATTCTCTTATGAAAAGATAGAAAATCTTTTCCCGATCATAAGGATACCAAAAGTTTGAAATTTGATGGAAAACTTACGGAATTATGCTCTCGCGTAGTTAGCGGTCTCGGGGATGTTTACGCATCGGCGATTTTGCCCACTTTGAGCCCCATTTTCGGCCAATTCCACTGTACTAGTCGACAAAAAACATGAATATTTCGCTAGAACTCCATTTTTTCTATCGAATGGATGCAAGAAACCACCCGTTTATGAAATTCAGCTATCCAGTACAGTGGTCAGAATTTAGCAATTTTGCCAATTTCATACAAATTTCAAAAGATGCCAATTTTCGAATTGGGTCCAGAATAAACAAGAAAGACATTCCTGGCACTAAAATGACATTTCCTCTGGTCATTAGTCACGTCTCAAGGCCCCTCTTATATTCTTTTGCTTTCCACTTTGAATTTTTATTCTCACAAAAAATATAAGATTTACCGTTATGCAGACTACTGCATTAGTGTAAAAAATGGTATAAATATTATTGGCGCACTTGTGAAAGAATATTAGACTCACCACATAGACCCATTCTTTCATATGAAGGCCTACTAGCTTTCTCCCACTAGATTTGAGGGTGCTAGAATTTAGGCGTACTAGTACGTCAAAAACCCTGGGTCGTAAGCCGTACTAGTACGTCCGAAACCCTCAAAGGGTTAAGAATCGTAGTGGCATACACAGTGTGATAAGGCATGGTGAAGCTGAAAAATTCCAACCCCAACAATTGTTCAGTTGTGATGAAACAGGCCTGTTCTGGAAGAAAATGCCAAACAGGACCTAGAGCTTCATTTAAGGAGGTTATTAATAGAGTATTCAAGAGGTTGCTAGTAGAATTACAGTAAATCAACCATTCAAATCATTATGAAGCCCTGTGTAGTCTGCAGTCAATCAAACAAACGGGCTTCCACATGGATAAATTGTCATTTTTGGGGAAATTGGTTTTCAGGGCCCCTTCTGCAATACCCAAAAGGAAACTAGCAACAAGCAGTTTTTAAAAAGGGGGAAATTTGTTTTTGGGTATGCCCAAATGAAAATAAATCTTGGACTAAAATCAAAAAGGGTTTTAAAAAAGGGGTTTTTACAAAGCTGTTTTCATAAAAAAACCGGGAAAGGCATTTTTAAAACCCAAAAGGGAACAAAAAAAAAGTCGGGTTTGAATGGTACGGCCCTTGATACGGGCCCATGAGTCAAAAACTTAAGGCGGGGGAAGGTGATTTTCCTGGTAGTCAAAAATGTGGGGCTGTTTTTTTGGCGGGTCCTGGGAGACGTAATAGGGGAAGCTGGGGGGTGCGGGTTCCTGGGGCGGGAAAGGGGTGAAGCTGGGGGTGTTTGTCCGGGGGAGACAGAAAATTGGGGGAAGTTTGGGGGTTGCTTTTCCTGGGGGGGACAGTAATGGTAAAGTGGGGGTGCTGCCCTGGGAACGAAATGGTGAAGCGGGGTGCTGTCCGGGGGAGACAGTAAGGTGAAGTGGAAATTTTGTCCAGGTGTCGGGAATTATAGCAGGAAGGAATACTTTTAAAATGACCCATAGGGGACAGGAGCCAAGTGGGGAAAAAAGTTAGTCAAAGATAAGATAAAACTAATATTCTAACTAGAACCCCCCCCCCCCCGGAAATAGCAAACAAGAGATTTTCAAGCAAAGTGGGGGAAATATTACCAAAAAAAAACTGGTGGGAGCTCCATTTTTGGGGGGCTGGGGAGGTAGGAACAAACGGGAAAAATCCCAACAGGGAATACAGTCACCGAAACCCAGGAAAACGGAAACCCAAGGCCCGTGCAGTACATGCATTGGTATTGCGGGGACATGGGAAATCGGGGAAAAAAAAACGGACGTGCAACTATGACCCTAGAAAATGCCTGCCCAATGACAACAGGAAAATGCAAACTCCCTTCTGAAAAGTTTTTCCCCCTTTAAAAATGTGTACCTCTTCATACGGGAAAGATGTGCTATAACTTAAATTGCCAGGCACCCCAAAAAGGGGACAAAAAGTAAAAAAAATCCAGGCCATGGGAAAACCTGGGTACCCACCCACTCAAGAGGGAGGGGTTTTTTAGTGCCAGAAGGAAAAAAAACTGGCAGGAAAAACAGAAATCGTAACCAAATCCAGTCATTCCCGGAGTGGAAACCCCCAGTCGTGGCCCTCCCCTCCAAACCAACAGATACGATACTAAGCCAGAAAAAAAATCCCCCCCAGTACCAACAATACCACCAGTCCGATGACTTTTCTTTGCAAATATACAGGGTCTAAAAACCCGCAACAAAAAAACAAAAAACCTTTCACCGGGACTGCTTGCAGAGGGAAAGGCAATGTTTCCGGTTTCACGGGACCCCTATAAAAGGATCACTTGGGGCAACAAATATGGTCCCCGGTTACAACCTATACAGATGTGACAAAAATGAACAGGCAAAAGGGGGGGGGGGGGGGGGCCTGTACTTTCAGAGCACTTGTTTGCACGAAAAATGCTTAATGCCTCAAATGATGTAGTGGAAGTTTTAGCAGTAAAGGTCGAGGGAAACCAAAAAAAAGCATTGTGGTAGTTACAAAACCTCCGGATGCAAATCCCCGAAATTTCCAGGAACAGCTTTTTAAAAAAGACCATTTGCGGGGAAAAAATCTTCCACCCACCCCCACCCAACTTTCTTGCTCCTGGGGGATTTAAATTTAAAAGGCCCCACCAAAAAATTGGAGGAATATAGCAAATAATATTTTGCAGTAATAAAAACCAGGAGGCAGCCTGATAAAAAATTTAAAACACTCACACGAGTTTTAAAAAATTTTTCTCCCAAAAAAATTAAAATTTTAAACCACCAAATAATGGGAGTTTTATTTGGGAAGGAGAATACAAACCAAAAACCCCCATTTTCCCACAAAACAAGAGATCGGGATAAAAAAAATTGTCCCCAAATAAAAAAAAAATTTAATATACTCAAAACACAACAAAAAATTGAGGTTAAAGGAAAAAATTTATCCCGTGGGGGCCCCAGGCCCGGGGACATAATAATAGTTACGGGGGGGGAAATTCAAAAAATTTTCCAATTCAAAAAAACAAAAAACAAAAAAAGTGGGACCAAAAACCCCAATCCAAAACCGATTTTAAAGCGGGAAGATATACTAACAACACGGGGCCCCCAATTTTATGCCTGGGAACAGTTTAAAATTTGGGGTGGCACTCGATGTATCCCCAAAAGGCAATTTTTTCCATCAGAAAAAAAAGGGGGAGGAGTTTTTTTGAAAAAAAGAAAAAAGAAAGGCCCCCCCCTTTTAAACGGGGCAAAGGAAAAAAATTAATAAAGAGCGGTTTAAAAGGGCAATTTTAACTGAAATGCTTAGGGGGGAACCCCGGGCCAAAGAAAAATTTGGAATAATAAAATTTTAAATTTTTGGAAATTTATTAGGGTTCGGAAATTTCGGGGAAAAAATTTAAAAGTTTTTAAAATAAAAAATCGAAAAAAAAACCCCAAATGAATTTTTTCCCCTTTTCCTTTTTTTAAATTTAGGGGGAAAAGCCCAGGTTTGGGGGGCCCACTTAAACAAGTTGGGGCCCTAACGGGGTTGGAGCCCCCAAAAAAATTGAGTGACTACTAAAAGCCCAAAATTATAAACTCTTTTTAAAAAAAGCCCAAAAACCAATGAGAGTCAAAATAAAAATGAATTTTTTAGGGGAGAGAGCCAAAAAAAAAATTTGGGTTTAAACCCAAAAGGGCTATGATTTTATCCTGATCCCAAAAAGACTTCGAACAGGCGAAAAATGACACCCAAAAGCACTCTGCCCCAGGGCCGACCCCAAGGGGAAAACCCCCGGGGTTCTTTCAAGAACTGCAAAGAAACCCCTATCACGATTTTTTCCCAAACCCTTTAAGGGAGGGGGGGTGAAAGGACAGGGGGGTTTTGGTCCCACGTTACTAAAAACAACAGACATAGCCCCACTCCCCAAAGGGGGCATAAAGCAACAGCAAAGAACCCTACGACCGAAAAGCCCCAAAACCCTCCCATATCAAAAAAAATCTTTAAAAAGGGTCCAAAGAAGCAAAAACCACCCCCCATCTAAAAAACCCCTCATTACACAACCCGGGGGCAACATGGGTTTAAAAACAAGCCCGCCCCTGTCTGTTTTTAAAAAACAAATTGGAACATTTACGACAAGGCCCCCCCCCTAAATGCACTAGAAGACAAAAAAAAAATGCGGGGAATGAAATAATACAGATTTTGGGCCAAAAGGGCCTTCGAAAAAGTGTGACCAGGGGCGTAATAGCCCAAAAAAAAAACTTTGCAAAAAAGGGAAAAAACAGGAAAAAGTCGATCGAGGGATCTAAAATTTTCCTCATAAACAAAAAAAACCCGGGAGAATATTCGTTAAACAGAGAAAGCCCGGGGGCCCGGCTCCCGGTAAAAACTTGTTCCAAAAGGGACATTTACTCGCCCCCTTCTTGTTCCCCCACCCTTTAAAATATCCGAAATAAAAAAAGGAAAGGTCAGCCAAAACCCACCGGTTTTTCCCTTTTCCCCCAGAGGGGAACCCCCCGAATTTTCCCAGGGACTTTGTTTTCCCAAATTGGGGGACATGCAAGGGCTCCGGGCCCGGAAACATAAAACCAAATCTTTCAGGGGGGTTTGCTAAAAACAATAAGAAAGTTCAAACGATGAAAAAAATTTTAATTTTACTCAAAAATAGAAAAAACACGGGGAAGTTAAATATTCATCAGATTTAACAAAAAAAAAAATTTTTGGCCCCCACAAAATAGAGGGGAAACCCCAACGTCAAAAACCCCCGGGAGGGGATCGTCGGGGGGATTCACCTTAAAGGGGACCTTAAATTTTTTTAAATGGGCATTTTTGGCTGGGAAAAATGACGGGGGATGGTAATGAGAACCTTAAAAAAATAGGGGGGGAAAAGCCCTGGGGACACTTTTGGGGTCACTTTTTTTCCTACAAAGGCTGGAAAAATTTTCCCTGCAACTAACAGCACCTTTAAAGGGGGAAAAAATTTTTGCTGCCCTTTGAAAATGACAGAAAACCCTTTTCACGGCGCGCATAACGGAAAAAAAAAAATACCTAAAATTACGGGGAGCCCCTTTGGGGGTTTCCAAAAAACCTGTTTTTTCCCTGGAAGGGCGGGCCCAGGAAGATACATGATTTATACAAAACCTGGAAAAAAATTTTTGGGGGGCTAGTCCCGGGAACTTGAAACCACAAAAATAAACCATTACGAAAGCAAAAGATTTTGGCAGACGATGCAACATCCCCCCAATAAAAAAGCGGGGGGTTCCTAGCATTTTAAAGAACCAACAAAAAGTTTTCAGGGGCCCAGACTGTTTTAACGGGCCCCCGGGGCATACAAAAAGGGGGAAATTACCAACAAAAGCCCTGGCCCCCCCCTTTCAAGCGGGCACTGGACAACCCACCTAAAAGTGGGTTCCGGGGGGGCCAAAGCCGTTTTTTGGGTTTGCGGGGGCCCAGCCAGCAGAAACGCCGGTTTTTTCGGGGCCTGATCCCCCAGGGGGGACGGTCACAGCCCGGGCCGGTGGGGGGGGGTTAAAAACCCCGGGGAAAACTCCACTCCGGGCCCCAAACTCCGGGAAAAAACATTATTTCGGGGGGAAAAAAGCCCCCTCCCCCAAAAGGGGCCTATAAAAAGAAGGAAAAACTCTCATGTTTTTTTGAAATGCAGTGGGGGAATTAAAAAAGTAAAATCCTTTTCCTCTTTAAATCACTCGGGAAAAAATTCCCGGGAATTTTTAAGCAAAACCTGAAAACCCAGATTCAAAAAAGCCATTTATTCCCAAAAAGGAGTGGTTTTAAATTATTATGTGTTATTTTATTCTTTTGGGTTTTTTTGAGGGAATTTTTTTTATGAAAAAAAAAATGCTTTTTGCTATTAATGTGTTTCCCTTTTTCATATAAAATTAATTTGAGAAGAAAATTACAAAAGATAGTTGGGATTATTAATAATGTCAAGGGTCCCTGTTACGATGCGTTAGTAAGGGGGACAATAGGATTTTAATGTGTACCCCATGCCAACACAAGGGTTAAGATATTATCGTGAAAAGAATTATTAACAGAAAACACAAAATATGAATAATTTAAAAAAAGAAATTTGGAAATTTCAGACAATAATGTGCTCAAAAAGAATGTAAAATGGGTGCCGGATGTAGAAAGAGTGCTTTTTTTCTAATTTGAAATCCTTAATTAAAATGCAAAAGGCAAAACCTGTAAAGGGAGCCCACTTATTACAAATGACATTTATGGCCAAAGGGGATTTATTATGTGTATAGATTTAACATGGCATAGACTAAGGGAACTTTGGAGAGAAACAAAGGATGTTTTTCATTAAGGTTTTTTTCCAAAATTTGGACGAGGATTAATGTGAAAGTGGCCCCGTTAACATTTTAACGTGAAGGGTAAGTAGGCGAAAACGTTTTGTCGAATTTTTCCCCATAGAAAGGGAAGGGGGTTTATCCGTGGCACCAAAGTGAAAAATTTTTTTTCCCGAAATTTTTTTAATTCCAAACTGAAAAAGGCTCCCAAAATTACAGGACCTTTACTTTTAGGATCTGGGATGATTGATGGGATGGGAGAGGGAGAGCATTATCAGTGGGGTCCCTCGATTGAAGGTAGCAAGCCTTTTTGGCTTCCCTCTTCAAGCCACTAGGCCCTAAGTCACTACTTCTTTCCACAAGTACTGTCCATAGTGCCTGACCTCTCGTTCCTTTATCACTTCCCTAAAGTGTTTCAAAACCTTGTCAGTGTACAGGTGCCAACACGGCTTCAATAGCTGTGTGAGGTGATTTCACCCCATGAAGGTTTGCACTTCAGCCACTTGCACAGATTTCCTTATCTTTGTGTAGGCACTTCTTCAATTTCTCTCCCCCCCTCCCCAACCAGTTCCCCGGTCTGCCTCTTGCTCTTGAAGTTATCATCAGCTCATCATGTTAGTTCTTCATGTCCCCCCTCCACCAACTTTTCCCCACATCCCCCCACTACCTCCAACCCCAAGACTTTCCCAATGCCACATGATTCCTCACTGGTAATCCTCTCAGGGGTACCCCTCAACCCCTTCAAAACCCTTTGTCTACACATTCTGGCCACAGTTTCTTCCAAGGCAGAGTTCAAGGTCCTCTTAGTCACTTCCTCCCAAGCCTTACCTATAAGGTTTACACAATTGAGGATATTAAAGTGATCTCTCCAAAAACCTCTCTTAGAGTCAGTTAAGTTTCTGAGGTCATTACAAAGCACCTTTCAAACAGAGCTTTTGTGTACAGTTTCTTGAAGAGGGAAATAACCTGCTGGTCCATGGGCTGCAGGAGAGGAATGGTATTAGGAGGAAAAAAACTTCACCTTAATGAAGCTCATGTCCCCATAAAGCCCGCTCTGCCACGTCTGTAGGATGACCAGGGGCATTGTCTAACACCAGGAGGCACTTAAGTTCTAATTTCTTTTCAGTTAGGTAATCTTTTCACATTGGGGGCAAATGCATGGTTAACCAGTTATAGAAAAATTCCCTAGTGACCCATGCCTTACTGTTTGCCCTCCACAGCACACACAAATTATCCTTGAGGACATTTTTTTGCCTGAACGCTCTGGGAGTTTCAGAGTGATACACTATAAAGGCTTCACTTTGCAATCACCAGTGCATTGGCACACATGAGAAGATTTAAGCCTTTCTTTCATGGGCTTATGTCCTGGGAGTGCCTTTTCCCCCTGAGTAATGTAGGTCCTGCTTGGCATTTTCTCCAGAACAGGCCTGTTTCATCACCAAATTAAACACTTGTTCAGGTTTCAGCCTTCAGTTTCTATGTACTCCTTGAATTCCTGCACATATTTTTCAGCCGCTTTGTGGTCCGAACTGGCAGCCTCACCAGGGCCTTATCACACTAGGGGATGCCACTATGTTTTCTTAAATCTCTCAAACCAACCTTTGCTGCCTTAAATTCACTCACATCATCACTAGTTGCAGGCATTTTTTTAAATTTAAAATTTCCTCATGCAATTTCCCTAGCCTTTTCACATATGATCGCTTGAGAGACGCTATCTCCTGCTAGCGTTTTTCATTTATCCACACCAATAAGAGTCTCTCAACATCTTCCATCACTTGCGATCTTTGTTTCGAAAACACATTTTAAACCTTTGGCAAGAACGGGCTTCCTTGATTGTCTTTTGGTGCCCACAATAGTAGCGATGGTTGATTGGGGGTTTCTTGTACAACTTGACTAGGTCGGCGATACGCACTCCACTTTCATACTTATCAATGATCTCTTTCTTCATTTCAATGGGAATTCTTACCCTTATTGGTGTACGGTTGGCACTAGAAGCTTTCTTGGGGGCCCATGGTCACTTATTTCCAGAAACAGCACCGAAAACACTGTAATAATACGAAATATTCCGAGTGTATGCTTGGATGTTACCGCGGAGGCTGGCTGGTAAACGATGGCACGGGCGGCACATGTGAGGCTGGCTGAGGGCGCACATTGGACGCGTCTCGGACGAAAATCGGTGAGCGGGTTTTTAATCGGTATGCGCGGCAAAAATTTTGCGATTAAAGTAAGCGGTATGCGAAATAATCGCTATGTGATGCCATCGTTATGCGGGGGTCCACTGTATTAACTTTAAAGTAAGACATTTAACATGCCCAAGAGTGAGTCATGAACGTATGAGAGGCCCAGGTGAATGTGTCTGGTACCAATGATTTCCGAGCGGATGCACGAAATCGGGGGGAAATTTCGCTGAAAAAAGTGCTCGATTTCTGAATAGGCTGATTTCCACAACAGCCGAAAACCGGGGGTCCACTGTATGTGTTTATTTTTGTGATTTTCAGATTCGATAATACCATGGGAGGACTGACCAGCAGACACGTCGAGGTGATGACAAAGGAGCCAGAGACACAAGGAACACCCAAACACACTCATGTTCTGCCCTATGACCCACGTTCCCCATCAGATTACATAACAAGAACTCCCATTACTGTATGGAAGAGAAGTATTATTTTTGCCTTGTTAAACTTTTTTATTTTACCACAATGGTTATTCCCAGTATAAAGAGCGCTGTAAATATGGATATATATGGTGGTATGTGTGTTTAATGAAACAAAAAGTTGTAAGTGTATTTACTTTGGCCTAGTTTAATGTATACATTATTATTATTATTATTATTATTTTATTACCATATATCCATACAGTATTTCACAAAAAAGAAGTGCTAAACCCATGAGGATTAGATAGAAAGCCTGATATATATAGACAATGCTATATCTGCTTGTAGCATTTTTTGTAGGGAAGAATGTTATTAATTTTTTCTTAGATACTGAAAAAATGATAAATTTTCTGAAAAGTGCATTTGATTTTTTAATCATTTTACATTTCTTGCATAAACTGAATGTGAAGTAATATATTGTACAGTATGTGTCTTTATAAATACTGTACATTAATTTTCTTATTTTTGCACCCAGTCATGTCAAGATTGATTATTACAGTTCAGTTTTTACTTCAGTATCACAATATATAGTGTAATAAATAATATACTATGCTGTGAATTGCTAATAATTATCTTAATTTTACTTGCGTATAGCAGTACAGTACAGTGGACCCTCGATTATTGGCCGTAATCCATTTCAGAAGGTCGGCCGATAACTGAAATGGCCGAAAACCAAATTAACCCTTTGAGGGTTTCAGCCGTACTAGTACGGCTTACGACCCAGGGTTTTTGACGTACTAGTACGCCTAAATTCTAGCGCCCTCAAATCTAGTGGGAGAAAGCTGGTAGGCCTACATATGAAATAATGGGTCTATGTGGTCAGTGTGCACAATATAAAAAAAATCCTGCAGCACACAGTGCATAATGAGAAAAAAAAAACAGCGACTTTGCACTGTATTTTCGTATGGTATTTATTGTTGTATTCTAGTTTTCTTGGTCTCATTTTATAGAATGGAAGACATATTACAGAAATTGAGATGATTTTGACTGGTTTTATAATGAAAAGTACATGCCTTGAAATTGAGCTCAAAGTAGCAGAAATGTTCGAATTTTACCAAAGTTCAAAAGTAAACAAATCATGCCAAGTGTCCAATACACGTCAACTGGTGAGTCTAATATTCTTTTGCAAGTGCGCCAATATTATTTATACCATTTTTTACACTAATACAGTAGTCTGCATAACAGTAAATCTTCTATTTTTTGTGAGAATAAAAATTGAAAGTGGAAAGCAAAAGAATGTAAGAGGGGCCTTGAGACGTGACTAATGAACAGAGGAAATGGCATTTTAGTGCCAGGAATGTCTTTCTTGTTTATTTTGGACCCTATTCGGAAATTGGCATCTTTTGAAATTTGTGTGAAATTGGCAAAATTGCTAAATTCTGACCACTGTACTGGATAGTTGAAATTGGTAAATGGGTGGTTTCTTGCACCCATTCGATAGAAAAAATGGAGTTATAGCGAAATATTCATGTTTTTTGTCGACTAGTACAGTGGAATTGGCTGAAAGTGGGCAAAATCGCCAATGCGTAAACATCGCCAAGACCGCTAACTTCACGAGAGCATAATTCCGTAAGTTTTCCATCAAATTTCATGCTTTTGGTGTCATTATGATTGGGAAAAGATTCTCTATCTTTTCATAAGAATTTTTTTTTTTTTTAATTTGGCCGTCCCTGAGAACGAGTCTCGGAGAGGGCCTGTCGACCCTCAAAGGGTTAATATTTCCCATAAGAATTAATGGAAATACAATTAATCCGTTCCAGACAAAAATAGTCACAAAAAATTTTTTTTTTAATAATTATGTAAGTATTGCATACCTTTATTGAAGGCTAATGCTGGCTTCTGGAAGATAGGGAAGAGGAAAGAGGGAGGAGTTAGTGTTTGGAAGAAGAATCCCCCTCCATAAAGACTTTAGGTAGCAAAGCCTTCTCTGGGGTTACTTCCCTTCTTTGTCTTTTAATGGCACTGGGACCAGCTTGAGAGTCACTGGACTCCTGTCTCACAACAAATCTGTCCATAGAGGTCTGTTTCTGCCATCTCTTTAAGATTTCCCTGAAGTGGGACAGGGTTTTGTCACTGAACATGTTGCAAATATGGCTTGTTTGAACTTGGTCATGGTGGTGTTTCTCTACAAAAGCTTGCACCCTAGTCCACATTGTACACACCTCTTTAATCTGTCATTTACTGCTACAGTATATTCATTACTTACCTTAAAATATTTGTGGTCTTAATGTAGGGCAAGAGGTGAGTAGTATTTATTTGTAGGAAGTCAGTGTAGGTAGCGGTAGATGTAGGTACAATACACGTATTTAGCCCCCCCACCTTGGGGTACACTACACAGCTATATTATTACACTACACAGCCATATTATTACACTACACAGCCATATTATTACCATATTCACTGAGTTTAATCATTTCAAAGAACTACCTTTAGATGCCATCATAAACAAAGGGAGAAGTAATGAATAATTCATGCCGAGAATTGTAAACATACACATATGAAGGGTGGTTACTGCACCAGTCGCCAGATTCACAGTTTTCTTTAATGCTGCATCAGAGAAAATGTAATGTTTACTCTCCATCCCACTCTCCACTTGATAACATATAAACATTGCATGTTTATATGCTACATGATGTATAATGTGTTTCTTATATAATTTTGAAAAAATATCATAGATACATTAATGAAAATGTCTATATTAACGTAAAATAAGACATTTAATGTGGCAAAGAGTGATTATTAAATATACATCGCATATAATAAACATTACATGTTTATATGCTATTTAACGTGTTTCTTATATAATTTTGAAGAAGACAGCTGGATTAATGAAAATGTCTATATTAATGTAAAATAAGACATTTAATGTACCAGTGATTATTATTAAATATACAACGCATATAAACATTGCATGTTTTTATATACGTACTATGTAACGTGTTTCTATGGGCTCATGGTTGCTTATTTTGCAGTTGCACTCAATCAATAACCACAAAAAAACAATGGATTATAGCAAAATGTTTGGATGAATAAGCAGAAGCTTCCTCAATCGCCCAGAGACAAAGCCAAACTGACTCACAAGTGGCCCCAGCCGGCGGATGGACGCCTCCCATATGACCGATAACTGAATTAACGGCTGATAACCGGGCGCTGTAAAACTGGCTGATAACTGAACCAGCCAATAACCGGGGGTCCACTGTATTCTAAAAATAGTATTTTACTAGACAACAAAGTCATAATTGTTATTTTTAGCAGGTTGCAAACACTCCTGACAAAGGTTGTGAAGATACTCCTCGAATTTTTAAAGTGCTTTCTTTGGATCCCCGTTCACCAAACACTGAAGTGAGTATGTTTGGTTGATGATGGAATTTTGATTATTGAACTAAATTTTTTTAGCATTTAGTCTGTAGTGGAAGGAAGGCGGGGTAGGGGTCGGCCTAGGAAGGGTTGGAGGGAGGGGGTAAAGGAGGTTTTGTGTGCGAGGGGCTTGGACTTCCAGCAGGCATGCGTGAGCGTGTTTGATAGGAGTGAATGGAGACAAATGGTTTTTAATACTTGACGTGCTGTTGGAGTGTGAGCAAAGTAACATTTATGAAGGGATTCAGGGAAACCGGCAGGCCGGACTTGAGTTCTGGAGATGGGAAGTACAGTGCCTGCACTCTGAAGGAGGGGTGTTAATGTTGCAGTTTAAAAACTGTAGTGTAAAGCACCCTTCTGGCAAGACAGTGATGGAGTGAATGATGGTGAAAGTTTTTCTTTTTCGGGCCACCCTGCCTTGGTGGGAATCGGCCGGTGTGATAATAAATAAAATAAAATTATTTTACCTACAGTAATACTAGCATTGTTGGCCTGAATTGCCTATAGAAGCCTTAGTGTGGTTCATTGAATATTAGTGTCCCACGAGGTAGCATTCTGGGTCCTCTTCTATTCCTCAGTATCACTCAACTACCAAATGACTCGTAAGTATTTAACTCTTTCAGTGCCACGTGGGTGTGTTATTAACGTCATTGACACTTGAGTAGAAGTATATCTTAATCATAGCTCCCTCAAATATGCTATGAGCAGTAAATTTTGTCCTTGACAAGAAGGAATGGATCTGTGCTGTATAAAAAATTCCTCCACTCAGTATATGATAGAACAGCTATCCTCTTGACTTTGTGTTTGGGTTAAAATAGCCATGAAACATGGTTTTATTGGTAAGTTCTTAGTGCCAATTTTTAGCCCTTAAGACATACCAGTGAAATAGATGATATTGGTCAGTTTTATACTAGAAATGGCCTAAAATAGGCCTCAGAGTGGTAGAAATATTAGATTTTTGTTGAGTTATTCTGAGGAAGGGCAGGGGCTTTCCTAGCCCACTGATCTACCTTGTGGGGGTTTACTAGGTCTGCTTCAGTTATTGGTGTGGCCTAAACCATGACCAAGCATTCTTAGTTATATTTCATTTGCCAAGAAATAGGGAAAACATTGATTTTTGTGTATGATGGATTCAAAATGGAAGTCAAGTGTTAAATAGGAGAGGCCTGGGGATGTGATTAATGAACAGAGGAAATGTTGCTTTAGTGGCTGGAATCCTTAGTGTTTTTGAAACTGGAATTTTGTGTAAAATTGCCAGATTACTGGCTTCTGAGCTTTGTAAGAATTGTGCATTGAATGGGCAGTTTCTTGCACTTGTTCAATAATGCAAAAGGCATTCAGTAGAAAACCTAAAGTTGAACATTATTTTGCATTTTAAATTTAGCTTTTCACTTCCAATAGAAGTGGAAAATTTCCATTAATGCACATCAGAGCAGAATTAATTTCCATTAAGGAGTGCTACAACAGGCAGGTGGGAGACCTATCACTACACTTTGAGGAAATCTATTGTTAAGAACATAAGAAAGAAGGAGCACTGCAGCAGGCCTACAGGCCCATGTGAGGCAGGTCAAAGTCACCTAACAGTTGTAGCCATGCAGGGAAGAGTGTGAAGGAGGGTGACGTGATGCAAACAAACAGCCTTCCACGTGGGTCAGTGTATACATCACTCAGTTTTTCCTTCTTTTCATCACCTCATCTCATCTGGATATTTATCATAGCATCAAAAAGTATAGGTGATGCTGGTGAAGCAAGGAAGAAAATTAAGCATGAACTACCCTATAAAATGCTCAGAAGTTGGTAATTTGGCCAATTTTACACAGAATTCAACAAATTCTAGTTTAAAAGTAGAGTCCAAAATAAACTGTAGGCATACTTGAAACTGAAGCAACATTTACTATGTTGAATAAAAAGGACACATGTGAAACCAATGTCAGGAGCTTTGTCAAGAAATTATGACTTGACAAAGCTCCTGAAGAGCTAAATGTTGCCATGATAAAATGGTGCATTAGTTGCACGTATCCTTTTACCTAACGTATTGTCGGATAATGAGGCTCAGGTTAGGGTGTGTAGAAGAGAGGGAGACTACTTCCCAGTAAAAGTAGGTCTTAGACAGGGATGTGTAATGTCACCATGGTTGTTTAATATATTTATAGATGGGGTTGTTAAAGAAGTAAATGCTAGGGTGTTCAGGAGAGGGGTGGGATTAAATTATGGGGAATTAAATACAAAATGGGAATTGACACAGTTGCTTTTTGCTGATGATACTGTGCTTATGGGAGATTCTAAAGAAAAATTGCAAAGGTTAGGTGGATGAGTTTGGGAGTGTGTGTAAAGGTAGAAAGTTGAAAGTGAACATAGAAAAGAGTAAGGTGATGAGGGTATCAAATGATTTAGATAAAGAAAAATTGAATATTAAATTGGGGAGGAGGAGTATGGAAGAAGCGAATGTTTTCAGGTACTTGGGAGTTGACTTGTTGGTGAATGGATTTATGAAGGATGAGGTTAATCATAGAATTGATGAAGGAAAAAAGGTGAGTGAGGCCAAGACCCACATGTTACTGAATTCACAAACACTATGAGTAACTGCATGTTGCTACCAACAGTAACAAAACCTACAAGAGTTACCTAGACTAGTGTTTCCCTACTAGACCACATCTGGACCAACACCATATCCCCCTTAAGATCAGGCATAATCACAGATAATACCACAGACCATTACCCTACCTTCCTCATAACTAACCTTGGCAAATTACCCCTAGACACTACTAAAGTCACTTTCAGACTTCACAATGAGGCAGCTATCAATAACTTCACAGCAGCAGTGACAAACATTGACCGGCACACTGAGCTAGAAATCTATACAGATATTGACGAATGTATTGATAATTTTCTATAAAAGACCCAATACCTCTATAACAAGCCCTAAAAAACTAAACAGATGACTGCAAAGAGACTGAACAGTCCCTGGCTAACACCCAGTATCCTCAAATCCATAAGTACAAAGCACCTATACGAAAAACAGTACAGAATGGGCCACATAACCAGAGACCAAACAAAACGTTACTCGTCAATCCTAACCAGCCTAATAAGAAGGGCTAAAAAATTGTATTATGAGAACAGATTATCCAACTTACGAGGTGACATAAAAAAGACCTGGAAAACCCTATCAGAAATACTAGGAACAAAAAAGATAACCCGAAATAGCGAAATTGAATTAACAAAACCAGATGAACCCCAAATTCCCACCTACTGAAACAGCAAAAAAGACTCAATGATTTCTTCTCCACTATGGGAAAAAAAAAAACCTTGCCAAAAAAAATCCCAAGCTCAGATACCCCACCCAATGACTACCTCACTGGCAACTACCCGAACACACTGTTCCTAGCTCCGACTAACCCAACTGAAGTCTCCCTTATTATCGACAAACTAAAAACAAGACAGGAAATTTAAATACCTTCCCCACCCATTTTTATACAAAAAAGTGTCAAGGTTACTATCACCAATCATTGCAACACTCTTTAACAATCCATTGAATCCTCTACCTTTCCTACAGTTCTCAAAATAGCAAGGGTCACCCCGATCCATAAAAGAGGAGACCACACAGACTGGAATAACTAAAGCCCAATATCCAACTTACACCCTCCTCTAAAAATCTTTGAAAAATTAATCCATAAGCGTATCTATTCCTACCTCTCTCCCACAACATACTAAACCCCCTGTCAATTGGGTTCAGGCCTAATAAAAATACTAATGATGCTATTATCCACATGCTAGAACATATTTATACAGCAATAGAGAAAAAAGAAATCCCACTGGGGATCTTCATTGACTTACGTAAAGTTTTCGATACAGTTGCCCCACGACTTGCTCCACATAAAATTGTCGCACTATGGTATAAGAGGGCACTCCCTCAACTACCTAAAGTCATACCTCAGCAACAAAAGCCAATATGTGTACACAAATGGGGCAAACTCTTCCGCACAGCCAGTTACAGTTGGTGTCCACAGGAAGTGTCCTAGGCCCTCTTCTCTTTCTCATATACATAAATGACCTACGAAATGCATGGGCAACTACTCAAACCCACACTATTTGCAGATGACACTACATACGTCTACCCCTCACCCGAGCCCAGTCATGCTAGCCAATACTGTAAATACCGAATTACAGAAAATACAACCTGGATGAGGACCAACAAACTTACTCTACACATTGACAAAAACCCACTACGTACATTCAGTTTGGTAACAGGCTGCAGATGTTGTCTCTTAACATAATGATAAAATGGTCACCTATCACAAAACTCCAGAGGAAAAATTCCTAGGAATCCACCTTGATAATAGACTCAAATTTCAAACCAAAAAACAACAAATTTCCAAAAAAATTCCAAGACCGTAGGCATACTAAACGAAGATACCCGTACTATGTTCCACAGTCAGCCCTCCCGGCCTATATCACTCACTTAATTTACCCCTATCTCACTATAGATTTGTGCATGGAGGCTCAACAACAATAAACCATCTCAGACCACTAAACACCCAACAAAAGGCTGCAGTCCCGAATGATAACAAATTCCAACTACAGACAGCACACTCCACCAATATTCAAAAATCTGAACGTACTCACAAACAAAACATCCATACTTATTACTGCACCTACTACATACATGAACACTTACTTGACATTTAAAACCCCCCTCTCAACATCTCCTTACCAACCTCAACAGAACACATGACCATAACACAAGACACAGATCACTCTTTGATGTTCCTCGTGTCCATCGCACGCTATGCAAAAACTCAATGCACATAAAAGGCCCTAAAGTCTGGAATTCATTACCTGTGAATATAAAAGAAACACTGCCTGTTTATAAATTCAAGTCTCTTCTCAAAAATCACTTACTCACCCACAACTAAATAAATACTGAATAATTGTATCTCATAAATTGTATCTTAGTAGTAGTAGGTTGGTAGACAGCAACCACCCAGGGACGTACTACCGTCCTGCCAAGTGAGTGTAAAACGAAAGCCTGTAATTGTTTTACATGATGGTAGGATTGCTGGTGTCCATTTTTCTGTCTCATGAACATGCAAGATTTCAGGTACGTCTTGCTACTTCTACTTACACTTAGGTCACACTACACATACATGTACAAGCATATATATACACACCCCTCTGGGTTTTCTTCTATTTTCTTTCTAGTTCTTGTTCTTGTTTATTTCCTCTTATCTCCATGGGGAAGTGGAACAGAATTCTTCCTCCGTAAGCGATGCGTGTTGTAAGAGGCGACTAAAATGCCGGGAGCAAGGGGCTAGTAACCCCTTCTGCTGTATATATTACTAAATGTAAAAGGAGAAACTTTCGTTTTTCCTTTTGGGCCACCCTGCCTTGGTGGGATACGGCCGATGTGTTGAAAGAAAGAAAGAAATTGTATCTTATATATGTATCTCATTATTGTATCTCATAAATGTCAACCTGTGACCCAATCAAACTTTGTTACTATTTAACTTCATTACCTAACAGAATACTCCATTCTACTGATTACACAGCAACACAGTAAATGACCATATGACCTGTCTTTGTAATACTCATTTGTACTAAATTATTATCTGTTTTACAATAATTTTTGTTCCACTGAATATATCATTGCTTATTTAATCATAAGTTAATTTTAAGTCTTCCCATAATGCTCTGCATACAAGGGGCTTTGGCATGCTGCACTTTAAAAATTGTATTCCTTGTACTTCTCTGTATCATGTTCAAATAAATAAATAAATAAATGCATTGAGGTATATGTGGAAACAAAAAATGTTATCTATGGAGGCATAGAAGGGAATGTATGAAAGTATAGTAGTACCAACACTCTTATATGGGTGTGAAGCTTGGGTTGTGAATGCAGCAGCGAGGAGGCGGTTGGAGGCAGTGGAGATGTCCTGTCTAAGGGCAATGTGTGGTGCAAATATTATGCAGGAAATTTGGAGTGTGGAAATTAGGAGAAGGTGTGGAGTTAATAAAAGTATTAGTCAGAGGGCTGAAGAGGGGTTGTTGAGGTGGTTTGGTCATTTAGAGAGAATGGATGAAATTAGAATGACATGGAGAGCATATAAATCTGTAGGGGAAGGAAGGTGGGGTAGGGGTCGTCCTCGAAAAGATTGGAAGGAAGGGGTAAGGGAGGTTTTGTGGGCGAGGGGCTTGGACTTCCAGCAGGCGTGTATGAGCGTGTTCGATAGAGTGAATGGAGACGAATGGTATTTGGGACCTGATGATCTGTTGGAGTGTGAGCAGGGTAATATTTAGTGAAGGGAGTCAGGGAAACCGGTTGTTTTTGTATAGCTGGACTTGAGTCCTGGAAACGGGAAGTACAATGCCTGCACTCTAAAGGAGGGGTTCGGGATATTAGCAGTTTGGAGGGATATCTTGTGTATATACATATATACTTTTAAACTGTTGTGTTCTGAGCACCTCTGCCAAAACAGTGATTATGTATGAGTGTGGTGAAAGTGTTGAATGATGATGAAAGTATTTTTGTTTTGGGGATTTTCTTTCTTTTTGGGTCACCCTGCCTCGGTAGGAGACGGCCGACTTGTTAAAAAAAAAAAAATTGTCGGTAATTCTACCAACTTTTTTTTTTAACACTTTGACTGTTTCCCACGAAGGCAGGGTGACCCAAAAAGAAATTAAAAGAAAAAAAAACTTTCATCATTCAACGCTTTCACCATCATTCATTCATAATCAC
The DNA here is from genome assembly GCF_026875155.1 of Cherax quadricarinatus. Lineage (NCBI taxonomy): Eukaryota > Metazoa > Arthropoda > Malacostraca > Decapoda > Parastacidae > Cherax > Cherax quadricarinatus. The sequence goes on from NC_069427.1 coordinate 44,986,489, forward strand.
TGTCTTTGCAGAGGCACTCGTATATGAAAGTTTAGATGTTCCTCCAAACAGCCAATATCCCAAACCCCTCCTTTAAAGTGCAAGCATTGCACTTCCCACTTCCAGGACTCAAGTCTGGCTAACCAGTTTCCCTAGAATCCCTTCACAAAATATTACCCTGGTCAACACTTGAACAGCTCATCAGGTCTCAAAAACCATTTGTCTCCATTCACTCCTATCGAACATCCTCATACACTCTTGCTGGAAGTTCAAGCCCCACACCCAGAAAAATTCCTTTACCCACTCCCTCCAACCTTTCCTACGATGACCCCTACAGATTTATACGCTCTCCAAGTCATTCTAATTTGTTCTGTTCTCTCTAAATGACCAAACACTTCAACAACCCATTTTCAGCCCTTTGACTAATACTTTAGGTAACTCCACACATCCTAATTTTCACACTGCAAATTCTCTGCATAGTATTTACACCGCACATTGCTCTTAGACACGACATCTCCTCTGTCTCCAGCCTCCTTGCTGCAGTGTTTACAACCCATGCTTCACACCCATGTAAGTGTTGGTACCACTATACTCTCATACATTCCCTTCTTTGTCTCCATGGATAACGTTTTTTGTCTCCAAAGATACCTCAAAGCACAACTCGCCTTTTTTTTTTCTATATCAATTCTACGGTTAACCTCATCCTTCATAAACCCATCTACCAGCATTATTCCAACATTATTCATTAATCATATCTTGAGGCCTCTTCTATGTAAGACTTGCCCTTCATTTTGAATTCATCACAAAAAATCAGTTTTCCCTTTTTCTCAACTAATCAAATACAGTGGACCCCCGGTTTGCGATGGCATCGGTATCTGATAAATCCGGTATTAGATACATTTTAACGCAAAAATTTTGCCTCGGTTCCAGTTAAAAAAACCCGCCATACGCGATTCGTCCGAGACGTGTCCACGTGTGGCCCAGTGTTTACAAGCCAGCCAGTGTGCTCACATCTAAGGATACATTCGGTACATTCCATTTTATCACAGTGTTTTTGGTGCTTGTTTCTGCAAAATAAGTCACCATTGGCCCCGAGAAAGCTTCTAGTGGTAAAAAGAGTGAGAATTATTATGGAAATTAAGAAAGATTTTGAAAGGTTTGGGGCTAACCCTGAAAAGCCTATGCCAGTTGTGGAATCCATTGTGCCTACTTCAAAAATTAAGGAAATGTTTGCAAAGTAGGTTGAACTGCAAACCTTTATGGATGAAAATCACCCTAACACAGCTATTGCAAGCCGTGCTGGTGACTATTACAATGACATGTTGTGGCCCATTTTAGACAAATCGTAAAGGAACGGGAGGTACAGAGCTCTATGGACAAATTTGTTGTGCGACAGAGGTCCAGTGACTCAAGCTAGTGGCATTAAAAGAAGAAGGGAAGTAACCCCGGAAAAGGACTTGCTACCTCAAGTCCTAATGGAAGGGGATTCCCCTTCTAAACAAGAAGTTCGACACACTCCCCTCCTCCCATCCTATCAGTCATCACCAGATCTTCATTAAAGGTAAGTGTCATGTATTCTATTGTTAGTAGAGTACAGTGGACCCTCGACATTCGATACTAATCCGTTCCTGAGAGCTATTGAATGTCGAAAATATCAAAAGTCGAATTAATTTTCCTCATAAGAAATAATGGAAATCAAATTAATAGGTGCAAGACACCCAAAAGTATGGAAAAATTTTTTTTACCATATGAAATATTAAGTTTAATGCAATAAAATAATTACAATAACAATAGAATAATTGACACTTACCTTTAATGAAGATCTGGTGATGATTGATGGGATGGGAGGAAATGAGAGAGTGGATGGTGTTAGTGTTTAGAATGGGAATCCCCTTCCTTCCATTAGGACTAGAGGTATCAAGTCTTTTTCCGGGGTTTCTTCCCTTCTTCTTTTAATGCCACTAGGACCAGCTTGAGAGTCACTGGACTTCTGTCACACAACATATCTGTCCATAGAAGCCTGTACCTCTTGTTCCTTTATGACTCCTAAAGTGGTTCACAACATTGTCAGTATAATAGTCACCAGCACGGCTTGCAGTAGCTGTATCAGGGTGATTTTCATCAAAAAAGGTTTGCACTTCAAGCCACTTTGCACACATTTCCTTAATCTTTGAAGTAGGCAACTTCTTCAATTTCTCTCTTCCCTCCTCCAAAGCAGTTTCCTCAGGTCTGGCCTCTTGCTGTTGAAGATGATCTAGCAGCTCATCAGTGGTTAGTTCGTCATTGTCCTCCTCCACCAACTCTTCCACATCCTCCCCACTAACCTCCAACCCCAAGGACTTCCCCAATGCCACAGTGGATTCTTCAACTGGCATAGGATTCTCAGGGTTAGCCTCAAACCCTTCAAAATCCCTTTTGTCTACACATTCTGGCCACAGTGTTTTCCAAGCAGAGTTCAAGGTCCTCTTAGTCACTTAGACACAATGGATTCCACAACTGGCATAGACTTCTCAGGGTTAGCCCCAAACCCTTCAAAATCTTTCTTAATTTTCATACTAATTCTCACCCTTTTTACCACAGGGTTGGCACTAAAAGCTTTCTTGGGGCTCATGGTGACTTATTTTGCAGAAACACAGTGATAATGTGGATAATATGGAATGTACCGAATGTATCCTTAGATGCGCGCGCACTGGCACACACGGGGCAGTTATGGCCACACATGGACAGGTCTCGTATGAATCATATCGAAACCGGGTTTTCAATCGGATACCGAGGAAATTTTTTTGCGATATAATGCATCGAATACCGATGCCATCGAATACCGGGGGTCCACTGTATTTTCGTATAGTTTTTATGGTTATATTCTCATTTTCAGTCACATTTGATAGAATGGAAAACACATTATAGAAATGGAGGTGATTTTAACCCTTAACCTTTTCAGGGTTTCGGCCGTACTAGTACGGCTTACACACCAGTGTCCATGACGTACTAGTATGCCTAAATTCTAGCGCCCTCAAATCTAGTGAGAGAAAACTGGTAGGCCTACACGTGAAAGAATGGGTGTATGTGGTCAGTGTGCGCAGTATAAAAAAAATCCTGCAGCACAGTGCGTAATGAGAAAAAAAACTTGGACCGTGTTTTTGGATTAAAACAGCGACTTTGCACTGTATTTTCGTATGGTATTTATTGTTGTACAGTGGAGCCCTGGTTCACGTCATTAATCCGTTCCTGAGAGCTCATCGTAAAGCAAAATTATCGGAAAGCGACTCAGTTTTCCCCATAAGAAATAATAGAAATCAAATTAATCCGTGCAAGACACCCAAAAGTATGAAAAAAAACTTTTACCACATGAAATATTAAGTTTAATGCAATAGAAGAATTACAATAGCAATAATAAAACTAGAATAAACACAATAGAATAATTGACACTTACCTTTAATGAAGATCTGGTGATGATTGATGGGATGGGAGGAGGGGAGAGTGTCAAACTTATTGTTTAGAAGGGGAATCCCCCTCCATTAGGACTTGAGGTAGCAAGTCCTTTTCGGGTGTTACTTCCCTTCTTTTAATGCCACTAGGACCAGCTTGAGAGTCGCTGGACTTCTGTCGCACAACATATCTGTCCATAGAGACCTGTAACTCTCGTTCCTTTATGACTTTCCTAAAGTGGTTCACAACATTGTCAGTGTACAGGTTGCCAACATGGCTTGCAGTAGCTGTGTCAGTGTGATTTTCATCAAAAAAGGTTTGCACTTCAAGCCACTTTGCACACATTTTCTTAATCTTTGAAGTAGGCAACTTCCTCACTTTCTCCATCCCCTCCTCCGAAGCAGTTTCCTCAGGTCTGGCGTCTTGCTGTTGAAGATGATCTAGCAGCTCATCAGTGGTTAGTTCGTCATTGTCCTTCTCCACCAACTCTTCCACATCCTCCCCACTAACCTCCAACCCCAAGGACTTTCCCGATGCCGCAATGGATTCCTCAACTGGCATAGGGTTAGCCTCAAACCCTTCAAAATACCTTTTGTCTACACATTCTGGCCACAGTTTCTTCCAAGCAGAGTTCAAGGTCCTCTTAGTCACTCCCTCTCAAGCCTTACCTATAAGGTTTACACAAATTGAGGATATTAAAGTGATCCTTCCAAAACTCCTTTAGAGTCAGTAGAGTTTCTGAGGCCACTTCAAAGCACCTTTCAAACATAGCTTTTGTGTACAGTTTCTTGAAGTTGGAAATGACCTGCTGGTCCATGGGCTGCAGGAGAGGAGTGGTATTAGGAGGCAAAAACTTGACCTTAATGAAGCTCATGTCCCCACAAAGTCGCTCTGACAAGTCTGTAGGATGACCAGGGGCATTGTCTAACACCAGGAGGCACTTAAGGGCTAATTTCTTTTCAATTAGGTAATTTTTCACAATGGGGGCAAATGCATGGTGTAACCAGTCATAGAAAAGTCCCTAGTGACCCATGCCTTACTGTTTGCCCTCCACAGCACACACAAATTAGCCTTGAGGATATTCTTTTGCCTGAACGCTCTGGGAGTTTCTGAGTGATACACCAATAAAGGCTTCACTTTGCAATCACCACTAGCATTGGCACACGTGAGAAGAGTAAGCCTGTCTTTCATAGGCTTATGTCCTGGGAGTGCCTTTTCCTCCTGAGTAATGTAGGTCCTGCTTGGCAATTTCTTCCAAAACAGGCCTGTTTGGTCACAATTAAACACTTGTTCAGGTTTCGATCCTTCAGCCTCTATGTACTCCTTGTATTCATGCACATATTTTTCAGCCGCTTTGTGGTCTGAACTGGCAGCCTCACCATGCCTAATCACACTTTGTATGCCACTACAATTGTTATATCTTTCAAACCAACCTTTGCTGGCCTTAAATTCACTCACATCACCACTAGTTACAGGCATTTTTCTAATTAAATCCTCATGCAACTGCCTAGCCTTTTCACAAATGATCGCTTGAGAGATGCTATCTCAGGTATCTGTTTTTCATTTATCCACACCAGTAACAGTCTCTCAACATTTTCTATCACGTGCGATCGCTGTTTTGTAATCACAGTTGCACCTTTTGCAAGAACAGCTTCCTTGATTGCCGTTTTCCTGCTCACTATAGTAGAGATGGTTGATTGGGATTTACTATTCAACTTGGCCAGGTCCCACACACGCACTCCACTTTCATACTTTGCAATTATCTTTCTTCATTTCAATAGTCATTAGCACCCTTGGTCTCGAAGGGTTGGCACTAGAAGCTTTCTTGGGGCCCATGGTGACTTATTTTGCAGAAACAAGCACCAGAAACAGTGATAATATGGATAATATGGAATGTACCGAATGTATCCTTAGATGCGCGCACACTGGCTGGCTTGTAAACACTGGCACACACGGGGCAGTTCAGGCCACATGTGGACACGTCTCGTACGAATCGTATCGCGTACCGGGTTTTACGGGAACCGGGGCAAATTTTTTGCTATATAACGCTTCGGATACCGGATTTATCGGTTACCGGTGACTTCACGAACCGGGGGACCACTGTATTCTAATTTTCCTGGTCTCATTTTATAGAATGGAAGACATATTACAGAAATTGAGATGATTTTGACTGGTTTCACAATGAAAGTACCTTGAAATTGAGCTCAAAGTAGCAGAAATGTTCGATTTTTACCCAAGTTCAAAAGTAAACAAATCATGCTAAGCGTCCAATACACGTCAACTGGTGAATGTAATATTCTTTCTCAAGTGTGCTGATATTATTTCTACCATTTCTATACTAATGCAGTAGTCTGCATAACAGTAAATCTATTTTTTTGTGAGAATAAAAATTCAAAGTGAAGAGCAAAAGAATGTAAGAGGTGTGTGGAACAGAAGAAATGTTATTTTAGTGCCAGGAATGTCTCTTGTTTATTCTGGACCCTATTTGGAAATTGGCATCTCTTGATATTTGTGAGAGATTGGCAAAATTGCTAAATTCTGACCACCGTATTGGATAGTTGAAATCGGTAAATGGGTGGTTTCGTGTACTCATTCGATAGAAAAAATGGAGTTCTAGCGAAATAGTTATCATTTTTGTCGACTGGTATACTGGAATTGGCCAAAAATAGAGCTCAAAGTGGGCAAAATCGCCGATGCGTAAACATCGTCGAGACCGCTAACTTTGCGAGAGCATAATTCCGTAAGTTTTCCATCAAATTTCATACTTTTGGTGTCATTATGATCGGGAAAAAATTGTCTGTCTTTTCGTTAGAAAAAATAATTTTTTTTTTTTTTGAAATTTGGGGGACCCTGAGAAAGGGTTAAACGGTCCAAACCTATATACAGTGGACCCCCGGTTAACGATATTTTTTCACTCCAGAAGTATGTTCAGGTGCCAGTACTAACCGAATTTGTTCCCATAAGAAATATTGTGAAGTAGATTAGTCCATTTCAGACCCCCAAACATACTCGTACAAATACACTTACATAATTGGTCGCATTCGGAGGTAATTGTTATGTGGGGGTCCACTGTATATGTTCTCTTGCGTAGCGCCCCAAACGTATATATGCGTTTTATTTTTCGTTCAAAATTGGTGCGATAGGCCTGAGTCTCCTAGATGCGAGAGAATGGGTGTGCGCACTCAGTGTGCGCAGTATGGAAAAAATCGTGCACGCCTGGGTACCACATGGTAGGTCCAGTTACATTCAGCTCCATCTTGGGTCAGCATCATGGCACATCCTCGTGATTCACTCACGCCTCGTCGTATTAACACTCTACTATTTGAGGAAAGTGATATAGATCGTGAGTTTTGTGGGTTTGACACCAATGGGGCCAGCAATATTCAAGGAATTAGTGAAAATGTTGACGATAACCCAGATGACCCTCAGCCCATCACCTCTGGGGTAGTGACACCTGTCCTAGGGCAAAGCACCTCTGGGGTAGTCAGTGTGGTCACAGCAGACCCTGGGCCAAGCACCTCTGGAGTGGCGAGTGTTACCCATAGGCAACTTCACAAAAGGAAACTATCATTTTCCTGGTGTTTTAGTGATAGTGAAAGTGATGTAAGCGATGATGGGATTGATTTTATGCCATTCGAGGATTTGTCTAGCGATAGTGAAGTTCATTATTCACCAGTGAAACATACTTTTAGGCATTGTTATCTACGTTCAGGCAGTGTGCCATATGCAATCCCTGAGGGTCGTGGCAGGTCACGATCCAAAACCCCGACCACTGATAGTGAAAGTGATCATGAAGGCGAGTATGTGGGGATGGAGGAAGTAGTGGTGGGTGGCATGGTGCCTGGACCACATGGCACAGTGGGTGGACAGACAAAGGACCTCCCGGCATCCCTTCAACCATGTGCTGCCTCCACTCCTGTCCCTCCTCCTGCTCCCCCTCGCCCCATGCCACAGGTCCACCCTGCACTTTGTGATCGTGAGTGGAACTGGACACAAAGTATATTCGTGTCACAGCCTTGTGATTTTGATGCGAGTGGAAGTGGTATCCAGCCAGAATGTCCCGTAACGAATGAGTCTAACTGTAGAGTATTTCCATTTGTACTTTGACTAGCCTATAATGAACTTGATAGTGACCCAGACAAACAATTATTACTAATATGTCATGGACAACACAGCAGAGGTTGGAGATGAAATTAAGACACATGTGCAACATCTGGGTATCTTTATTGTAGACGTTTTGCCATCCAATGGCTTTATCAATACATATTCTAGGACATAACTTAGAGAGAGTAAGACTATGTACAGAAGATGAGGTAATTAGTCCCTCCAAGGTTGAGGGACTGATTACCTCATCTTCTGTACATAGTTATACTGTCTTCAAGTTATGTCCTAGAATTTGTGTTGATAAAGCCACTGGATGGCGAAACGTCTACAATAAAGATACCCAGATGTTGCACATGTGTCTTAATTTCATCTTGTCGGTATTATATACCATTCTTGCACAACAGAGGTTGGAGAATCGTCATGGCTGCACAGGTGGAAAGACGCAACAGTGGCTGAAATGTATTTATTCCTTGCCACTGTCATGCTTATGTCGCATATCTATAAGAATATACAGTGGTCCCTCGTTTTTCGTAATTAATCCGTTCCTGGAAGTGTGACTATTATCAAAATTGACGATTTTCGAATCCATTTTCCTCATAAGAAATGTAAATCCAATTAATTCGTTCCAGATACCCAGAAGTATCAACAACAATTTTTTTTTACCTTAAAGATAGATTTACATGCACAAAAGAATGAACATTCAACATGACAGTTACCCTTATTGAAGGCTGTTGTTGATGAATGGAAGACAGGGAGGAGGAGAGTGGGAAGAGAGGTTATTGTTTGGAAGGGAAATCCCCCTCCATAAGGACTCTAGGTCACTTCAGGGGTCACTTCCCTAGCTTAAATATAGATTTACACACAGAAAAGAATACCAAATAAATGTAAAGCACTAATAAAATGTAAATGAACATTGGTAATAGGGGTAGTTGATGAGTGGAACGGTCTGCCTAAAACATTGGGTAGTTTCAAATTTAGGTTGGATAAATACATGAGTGAGAGGGCAATATAAACACAAATGCAGTATAATGTGATCCTTTATTGACTACGTTTCGCCCACACAGTGGGCTTTTTCAAATCACAAACAGAACTGTTTGTGACTTGAAAAAGCCCACTGTGTGGGCGAAACGTAGTCAATAAAGGATCACATTATACTGCATTTGTGTTTATATTGCCATTGTGTCGGTATTTTATACCATTTATTTCCATGAGTGAGAGGGGTTGGGTTTGAGTCAGACCTGCACCTGAGCTTATTGCTTGGGTAGCATTTGTTCTGTAAGTGGGTTGGATTTGTGAAGGACCTCCCTAGTATGGGCCAACAGGCCTATTGCAGTGTTCCTCCTTTCTTATGTTCTAAAAGCTATGACTTGGGTAGTTTAAAATTTAGGTTAGATAAATACATGAGTGAGAGGAGTTGGATTTAAGTCGGACTTGCACCTGAGCTTTTTACTTGGGTAGCATTTGTTCTGTTAGTGGGTTGGATTTGTGAAGGATCTGCCTAGTATGGGCCACCAGACCTGTTGCAGTATTCCTCCTTTCTTAAGTTCTTATGTTCTTATTTAACATCACACTTACCTTTATTGAAGACTTGGTTGTGTGAGGGAGGGATGGCGAGTTTATTGTTGGAGAATGACGCTAATATCAACTCTGTGGCTTATTTATCTATCACAATTCAACTAATATGACATAATAAACAATACTAATAACACAGAAACATGGAATATACTCTAGAATGAATAAAATAAGTCATTATGTATGTCACAAGGTGTTGTGTTGTTGTTGGGTGTACAAGGGCCACTGAGAGTAAGCCGTACATAATGGTGGTGAAGCAGCAGCTGAGGCGGCGGTGTTTTCTGTAGCCCTATGTAACTCCTCCAACATTGGAGGAGTTAGTAGTATCGCTGAATCACTGAAGAAGGCACCCTCTACCACCATCACAACCACTACCACCATCTACCACCATCACTACTGCCTTCTACCACTATTGCAACTGCTACCACCATTACTACCACCTTCTACCACTATTACAAGTACTACCATCATCACTACCACCCTATACCACCATCAACCACTATCACAACTGCTTCCACTCTACCACCACCACCTTCGTATTTTTCTACAAACTTTTTCTTAAATTATGTGTGTTTCTCACATTCTTTACTAAAGGGCTGGCACTAGAAGGTTTCTTTGGAGCCATGGTGACTTATTTAGCAATTGGAAGCACTAAAATAAATGGAATATTATGAAATGTATCATATGAACTCGTGGGATCATCCTCACTCACTGAAAAAAAAAACAATGGCACACTGGCTGGAAATGGAGTGTGAGGCGGCTCAGGGCCGTGTGTACACGTCCCAGACGAACGACTATTTGTGAGTCAAACGACGATTCACGAGCCAATGCTTTGATGAAAATAACGTTACGATTTTCAAAAATTACGACTATTATCGAGGGACCACTGTACCTAATTACTGGTCCATAGACCACTTCATCAGTACTCCAGTTTTCCATGACCTCCTTCCGTGCAACAGATTCACTGTTGCTACGAATGTTGCACTTCTCAGACAGAAATACGCCAAACAGAAGTGACCTTCTATACAAAATTTGGGAAGTGTTTATGTATTTGAAGCAAAAATTCAGTGCATACTTTTATCCCTTCAAGAACATTGTTGTTGATGAGTCCTTGATTCTGTTCAAGAGACGCCTCTCATTTAAGCAATAATTGTATATACCGAGCAAACGTATTGCTTTGGTATAAAACTTTTAGTTATGTGTGACTGTAAGAGTGGTCTTGTGTTGGATGTTATTGTAGTATACACCGGGAAAAACACACTCGATGATGACAGACAGATGTTGGGCATTTCCAGTGATGTTTGCAGGGTGGTGGAACCATACCTTGGCAAGGGCCATACACTGTGCACAGACAATTGGTATACAAGCCCTATGCTCGCTGATTTCCTACGTGTGACCAATACTGATATATATGGAACAGTGAGAAGGAATAGAAAACATATGCCAAGGTTCAGTGGAGGTAGTGTTGAAGGTGCAGTGCAAGTGTTTCATGCTAATGACATCATGGCACTGACGTGGCATGATGAACGGGACGTGACATTGCTGTCAACCATCCACAGAAACGAGATGGTACAAACAGACAGATGGAGCAGGTTCAACAATGAGCCTTTTGTAAAGCCAGTTGCTGTCATTGACTGTACGTACAATATGCGACTAGTTGACAAGTGTGACATGATGATAGGGTTTGTTGACAGTGTACGTAGGAGTCGCAAGTGGTATATAAAACTGATTTTTCACCTTGTAGACATTGTAGTGCTCAATGCATCCAATATGTACGAAATAAAGACTGGAAAATGACAACGTTTCACAGAATTCTCGCTGAATGTTGTCAAACGGATAGCAAGAAAGTATGGTACCACACCTGTACCTGCCCCTCAACAGCAACTTGTCCCACAACCACAGCCAGTGGGGGAAGTGCCAGACTGAATCACTCCTAGCTGTCACTATCTGGTACCAATACCACCTACCCCAGAGACGAAGAATTCCCCCCACTCTTCATAGATCTAAACTTACTCCCTGTTCAGTACATCGACACTTACTACTGTGCAATCTACATCTACAGGACCTTAAATTCCAATATTAACCTTGACCTAAAACGCTTTCTTGATAGTTGTGACAGAACCCACAGGCACAACACCAGACACAAACATCTCTATGACATTCCCCGTGTCCGACTAAACCTTTACAAAAATTCAATGTATGTCAAAGGCCCTAAAATCTGGAATCCCTACCTGAAAATTCTAAAACTGCAGACACATTCATCACCTTCAAAACTACCATCATAAAACATCTTATCTCCCTGATACACCCTGTCAACTAATTATACGAATACCACCTGGTGGTTCACACTTACACTCACCCATTTGACCATAAACAGAAATATCAATCTCAATCTCAAAATAATGAATCTTAACTAGTCATAAGTTGGCCTGTGATACTCCAATACTGAAACTATGTATAGTACCAAAACAAAAGCATTCACATTGCTAAACTCACAAACTAGTATTTAGTCACTTAGCCATAATACCAACTTACCTCATAATTTTGTAATATTTTAAACTTTAGATTTAATCTAAGTCCGCCCGAAATGCCTAGCCATGCTAGGTGTTCTAATGGTACACTCTGTAATTATTATTTTACTACATGTAAACCACACAATAAACAAATTCTGTAAACTCAGCATTGTAATCCTTATAGAGAATAAACTTTGAATTTGAATTGAACAGCAGAAGGACACATGATTCATTTGTCACCAGTATGGGGTGGCACTCTGTATGAATCCATGCTTCATGGAGTATCGTACAGTCATGGAATTCTAGAAACATAAGCGGGACATGTAAATACACCTACCATCCGACTTACGACCAAGTTTGGTTCCGAGAAACCAGTTGTAAGTCGAAATGGTCAAATGGTCGTAAGTTGAACTTTACTACTGAATATCAACTAAACATTTTTGTAATGACTTTATTTTATTGTTTTATTTTGGTATTTCATGTTTTACTTTACTTTTTATGTTGTTAGTACTGTATTTTATACTGTAAGGTTTAGGATAAACACTGTGTACAACACAAATAGTTGTTTATTTCCCAGAAATTTGGCATAAAAAACATGGTCGTAAGTCGAGTGGTTGTCAGTCGAGCAGGTCGTAAGTCGGATGGTAGGTGTACTTGTATATAGGGTTAGGGTGTGTAGAAGAGAGAGAGACTACTTCCTGGTAAAAGTAGGTCTTAGACAGGGATGTGTAATGTCATCATGATTGTTTAATATATTTATAGATGGGGTTGTAAAAGAAGTAAATGCTAGGGTGTTTGGGAGAGGGGTGGGATTAAATTGTGGGGAATTAAATACAAAATGGGAAGTGACAGTTACTTTTTGCTGATGATACTGTGCTTATGGGAGATTCTAAAGAAAAATTGCAAAGGTTAGTGGACGAATTTGGGAGTGTGTAAAGGTAGAAAGTTGAAAGTGAACATAGAAAAGAGTAAGGTGATGAGGGTATCAAATGATTTAAATAAAGAAAAATTGAATATCAAATTGGGGAGGAGGAGTATGGAAGAAGTGAATGTTTTCATATATTTGTTAGTTGACGTGTCAGCGGATGGTTTTATGAAGGATGAGGTTAATCATAGAATTGATGAAGGAAAAAAGGTGAGTGGTGCGTTGAGCTATATGTGGAGGCAAAAAATGTTATCTATGGAGGCAAAGAAGAGAATGTATGAAAGTATAGTAGTACCAACACTCTTATATGGGTGTGAAGCTTAGGTTGTAAATGCTGCAGCGAGGAGACGGTTGGAGGCAGTAGAGATGTCCTGTCTAAGGACAATGTGTGGTGTAAATATTATGCAGAAAATTCGGAGTGTGGAAATTAGGAGAAGGTGTGGAGTTAGTAAAAGTATTAGTCAGAGGGCTGAAGAGGGTTTGTTGAGGTGGTTTGGTCATTTAGAGAGAATGGATCAAAGTAGAATGACATGGAGAGCGTGTAAATCTGTAGGGGAAGGAAGGCAGGGTAGGGGTCGTCCTTGAAAAGGTTGGAGGGAGGGGGTAAAGGTGGTGTTGTGGGCGAGGGCTTTGGTCTTCCAGCAAGCGTGCGTGAGCATGTTAGATAGGAGTGAATGGAGACGAATGGTATTTGGGACCTGACGAGCTGTTGGAGTGTGAGCAGGGTAATATTTAGTGAAGGGATTCAGGGAAACCAATTATTTTATATAATTGGGCTTGAGTCCTGGAAATGTGAAGTACAATGCCTGCACTCTAAAGGAGGGGTTTGGGATATTGGCAGTTTGGAGGGGTATATTGTGTATTTTTATACCTATATATTTCTAAACTGTTGTATTTTGGGCACCTCTGCAAAAACAGTGATTATGTGTGAGTGAGGTGAAATCCCTTTTTGGGGATTTTCTTTCTTTTTGGGTCACCCTGCCTCAGTGGAAGATGGCCGACTTGTTAAAAAAAAAAAAAGTTGTAGATAATAGAATGTGATTCAGCCAGGTGTGCAAAATCACCTGTCAGTATGTACATGTGTGTTTATGACAATATTATAATAATTTCATATATAATATTGGTGTATAAAAACAATTGGCATTGAAATCAACAGGTTTACTCTAAAACATAATTATCATATCATGAAAACTAAGAAAATGAAAACAAAAATTAAAGAAAACAGTAAATATGTAGAATTTCTGCAAGTGGCAGTGCTCCATGTTGCCGTCAGGTGATCAGCAAGTTCCAACTTCGCGGCCTCATTTCTCGGTAAGTACTGACTCTAAATTTTTCTTTATTCTAAAACACTTAAAAAAATGTGCTTTTTTTTTCTATGAAAAAAACTATTTTTTTTCTCAATAATCGGGGCGCTGCACAGGTGAACGTATATACAGTGGTCCCTCACTTTTCATAGTTCCCGGCAATCGTAAATTTCGCCTATCATAGGGTTATTTTCGTATAAACATGGACTCGCTTTTCATAAGTTGACTCGTGAGTCATAATTCGTCCCGGACGCGTACCCACGGCGTGAGCCGTGGCGGCAGCCAGTCTGGCATTGTTTACCAGTGAGCGAAAGTCCCCTCACGTGCTCCAGCGAAATATTTCATAATATTCCATTTATTTTATGAATTTAGAAAAGGCATATGACAGAGGGGATAGGGGAGCAATGTGGCAGATGTTGCAAGTATATGGAATAGGTGGTAAGTTACTAAATGCTGTAAAGAGTTTTTATGAGGATAGTGAGGCTCAGGTTAGGGTGTGTAGATGAGAGGGAGACTACTTCCCAGTAAAAGTAGGTCTTAGACAGGGATGTGTAATGTCACCATGGTTGTTTAATATATTTATAGATGGGGTTGTAAAAGAAGTAAATGCTAGGGTGTTCGAGAGAGGGGTGGGATTAAATTATGGGGAATCAAATTCAAAATGGGAATTAACACAGTTACTTTTTGCTGATGATACTGTGCTTATGGGAGATTCTAAAGAAAAATTGCAAAGGTTAGTGGATGAGTTTGGGAATGTGTGTAAAGGTAGAAAGTTGAAAATGAACATAGAAAAGAGTAAGGCGATGAGGGTATCAAATGATTTAGATAAAGAAAAAATTTGGGTATCAAATTGGGGAGGAGGAGTATGGAAGAAGTGAATGTTTCAGATACTTGGGAGTTGACGTGTCGGCGGATGGATTTATGAAGGATGAGGTTAATCATAGAATTGATGAGGGAAAAAAGGTGAGTGGTGCGTTGAGGTATATGGGGGAGTCAAAAAAAAGTTATCTATGGAGGCAAAGAAGGGAATGTATGAAAGTATAGTAGTACCAACACTCTTATATGGGTGTGAAGCTTGGGTGGTAAATGCAGCAGCGAGGAGACTGTTGGAGGCAGTGGAGATGTCCTGTCTAAGGGCAATGTGTGGTGTAAATATTATGTAGAAAATTCGGATGTGTGGAAATTAGGAAAAGGTGTGGAGTTAATAAAAGTATTAGTCAGAGGGCAGAAGAGGGGTTGTTGAGGTGGTTTGGTCATTTAGAGAGAATGGATCCAAGTAGAATGACATGGAAAGCATATAAATCTATAGGGAAAGGAAGGCGAGGTAGGGATCGTCCTCAAAAGGGTTGGAGAGAGGGGGTAAAGGAGGTTTTGTGGGCAAGGGGCTTGGACTTCCAGCAAGCGTGTGTGAGCGTGTTAGGAGTGAATGGAGACGAATGGTACTTGGGACCTGACGATCTGTTGGAGTGTGAGCAGGGTAATATTTAGTGAAGGGATTCAGGGAAACCGGTTATTTTCATATAGTTGGACTTGAGTCCTGGAAATGGGAAGTACAATGCCTGCACATTAAAGGAGGGGTTTGGGATATTGGCAGTTTGGAGGGATATGTTGTGTATCTTTATATGTATATGCTTCTAAACTGTTGTATTCTGAGCACCTATGCAAAAACAGTGATTATGTGTGAGTGTGGTAAAAGTGTTGAATGATGATGAAAGCATTTTCTTTTTGGGGATTTTCTTTCTGTTTTGGGTCACCCTGCCTCGGTGGGAGACGGCCGACTTGTTGAAAAAAAAAAAAAAGTACTAAATAAGCTACCATTGCTCCAAAGAAAGCTCCTACTGCCAAGCCTGTGGTAAAGAAGGTGAGAAATACGATTGAATTTAAGGAAACCATTATTGAACAATATGAAAGTGGTAAAAGTGTGGCCGAACTGGCCAGGATGTATAAGAAACCTTACACAACCTTATGTTCCATAGTGGCCAAGAAAAAGGAAATCAAGGATGCTGTTGTTGCAAAGGGGGTAACTATGCTGACAAAAATGAGATCACCAGTACTTGAAGAGGTTGAGAAGTTATTATTGGTGTGGATAAATGAGAAACAATTAGCAGGACATACTCTTATGACTTCGATTATTTGTGAAAAGGCTAGGCAGTTGTATGAAGATTTGGTAAAGAAATTGTCTGCAACTAGTGGTGATGTGAGTGAATTTAAGGCCAGCAAAGGCTGGTTTGAGAGATTTAAGAATCGTACTGGCATTCACAGTGTAGTAAGGCATGGTGAGGCTGCCAGTTCGGACCACAAGGCGGCTGAAAAATATGTGCATGAATTCCAGGAGTACATAGAGGCTGAAGGACTGAAACCTGAACAAGTGTTCAATTGTGACGAAACAGGCCTCTTTTGGAAGAAAATGCCAAAGAGGACCTTCATTACACAAGAGGAAAAGTCAGTGCCAGGACACACAAGCCTATGAAAGACAGGCTGACGCTAATGTTCTGTGCTAATGCTAGTGGGGATTTCAAAGTGAAGCCATTACTAGTGTACCATTCTGAAAATTCCAGAGTGTTCAGGAAAAACAATGTTATGAAGAGTAAATTGTGTGTGTTTTGGAAATCTAATATTAAGGCATGGGTCACAAGGGAAATTTTCGTCGAGTGGTTCAATGAAGTGTTTGGCCCTAGTGTGAAGGAGTATCTCCTGGAAAAGAAATTGGATCTCAAGTGCCTGCTAGTAATGGACAATGCACCTGCTCATCCTCCGAACTTGGATGACCTAATTTTCGAGGAGTTTGGGTTCATCACAGTAAAGTTCTTGCCCCCGAATACCACTCCTCTCCTCCAGCCCATGGACCAGCAGGTCATTGCAAACTTTAAAAAAAAACTACACAAAAGCAATGTTTCACAGGTGCTTGACTGTGACCACAGACACTCACTTGACCCTAAGGGAATTTTGGAGAGAACACTTCAGCATCCTCCATTGCATAACCCTTATAGGCATGGCTTGGGAGGGAGTGACTACCAGGACTTTGAACTCTGCCTCGAGAAAATTGTGGCCAGATTGTGTCGACAAGAGGGATTTTGAAGGGTTTGGGACTGACCCTGATGAGCCTATGTCTGTTGTAAAATAAATTGTGGCACTGGGGACTTCCATGGGGTTGGATGTTAGTTTGGAGGATGTGGAAGAATTGGTGGAAGACCACAACGAAGAGCTCACCACTGAGGAGCTGCAAGAGCAGGAAGAGCAACACATCGCAGCTCAGAATCTTGCTGCCGAGGAGGAGGAAGAGAGATGGAAGAAGGTGCCTTCTTCAGAAATTAAAGAGATTTTTACTATGTGGGGTAAGATGGGAAGCTTTATGGAGAAACATCACCCTAACGAAGTTGTTGCAAGCCATATTGGCAACATGTACAGTGACAAAGTCTTTGGCCATTTTAGGGAAGTGTTAAAGAGACGCCAGAAACAGAGCTCTCTCCACAGTTATTTTGCGAGACAGGACTCCAGTGACTCTAAAGGTGGTCCTAGTGGCATTAAGAAACAGAGAAGACAAGCAACCCCAGAAAAGCAATTGGTACCTGAGGTGTTGCTGGAAGGGGATTCCTCTTCCAAACTATAAACAGTCCACTCTCTCCTCCTCCAGTCTCCCATACACTAAGAAGAATCTCCAATAAAGGTAAGTGTTATGCTGTTAATGTTTCATTCATCATTTCCCATTGTATTGTTTATGTACTACATGTATATTTCATGTTAAATTTTTTTTTGTTTTAATACTTCTGGGTGTCAGGAACGGATTAATTGTATTTACATTATTTCTTATGGGGAAAATTGATTCGCAAATCGTAAATTTTGTTTATAGTAACGGCTCCAGGAACGGATTAATTACGAAAAACGAGGGACCACTGTATATGTTTGGACCGTTTAAGAGTTAATTAGTTTTACTATGAAAGGACCTTGAAATGGAGCTCAAAGTAGGGGAAATGTTTGATTTTTGCCGATGTTCAAGAGTAAACAAATGACTTCAGTGTCCAATAAATGTCCAACTAGCCATCCTAATATGCAGTCATGAATGGGTTGACATTATTTATACAATTATTACAATATTGCAGTAGTCTGCATAACAGTAAATCTTCTATTTTTTGTTTGAATAAAAATTCAAAATAGAAAGCAAGAGTAATATCAAAGGGGCCTGGAGATGTGACTGATGAACAAAGAAAATGTTATTTTAGAGCCAAGAATGTCTGCATTGTTCATTCTGGACCCTGTTTTGAAATTGTCTTATTTTTTAATTTGCGTGAAATTGGCTAAATTGCCAATTTCTGACCACTCTATTGGGTAGTTGAAATCAGTAAACGGGCAGTTTCTTGTACTCAGTCGATAGAACAAATGGTGTTATAAAGAAATAGCTATGAGTTTGGTCGAGTGGAAGAAAGGAATTAGCCGAAAATAAGGCTCAAACTGGGCGAAGTCACAGATTCGTAAATGTCGCCAAGGTTGCTAACTTTGTGAGAGTGTAATTCTGCAAGTTTTCCACCAAATTTCATTCTTTTGGTGTCATTTCCACCAGGAAAAGATTCTCTATCATTTAATGACAAAAAATAATAATTTTGTTCTTTTTTTTCAAATATTTTGCAACACCAGGAGACACCTCAGGATTTGGGGTTGCGACAGTCAAAGGGTTAAGGTGTAGATCTCAGTAAACGATGCTGGCCTCAGTGACAGTAAAAAAGGGTTAATGTCAAGAAACTATATAGGGTGATGAAAAGATCCAAAATCATTTGATAAATACATGCCTTGTAAGGCTCACAACTCTCCCAGAAAAAACAACTTTGGTCGTGTGGTTGAGGAGAAATCTGAGCATTTTTGTCTACATGAATGAATTTTGTGGATGACCAGTTCAGTATTGCCCCACTTCAAGTGATGTCCCCTGGTTGTTTCTGTGTTGTATGCTTGCATTGTTAAAGATCGCAGCTGCATTCATACCTATGATTGCAAACTCAAATCTTTGGTGAAATGGCAGAGGTCTCTTGCTCTAAGAATCTTCAACAAGCACACTTGCAGCTGTGATCTTAATGCCTGTATTCAACACAGAAGCAGTCTATGCAGTGACCTATGCAGACTAAAAGGCTTGGAAGTTGCATCATAGCAATCCCAAACACTATCTCCAAAAACTGGGCAGCTTAAGCATCTACAAATACAGTGGAACTTTGACTTATGAGTGTCCCAACGTATGAGTTTTTTGATTTATGAGCCGTCCCTGGGTTGATTTTTTGCTCTGAGTAATGAGCCAACATTTGAGTTACAAGCCAGCTCCCCCTGCTTCCCCATCAACGCAAAACCTGGACACCTCGCTTTTTTATCTATGATTTCATGCTTTAATTCCATGGAAATCATCCTCTTTTTTTCTCAGCATTGTCCTTTACACTTACTTAGGACTCATGCTTAGAAAAACAAAATTTGGCCAAATGACTGTCAAAAATGTATGCAAAGCATGAGAGAACTGCTCTCACAGCGAGGTAAACAGTACACTGAGTTGGCAGTGTTAGTTATTTTTATAATTATAATAATTATTATAATTATTATTATTATTATTATTATCATTATTATTAATTTAGGTAACTAGAGCACAGATCCAATTCCCTAGATCAAGAGCGGATCTGTGCTCGTCACTTAATAATAATAATAATAATAATAATAATAATAATTATTATTATTTTAATAACGATAGAGCTTCAGTTCCCTAAATTAACGATAATGATAATAATAATAATACAGTGGACCCTCAACCAGCGATATTAATCCGTTCCTGAGAGCTCATCGTTAGTCAAAATAATCGTTAGTCAAGTTAATTTTCCCCATAAGAAATAATGGAAATCAAATTAATCCGTGCAAGACACCCAAAAGTATTGAAAAAAAAAATTTTTACCACATGAAATATTAATTTTAATACACACAAACTGAAGATTACATGCACAGTTACATGACACTTACCTTTATTGAAGATCTGGTGATGATTGATGGGATGGGAGGAGGGGAGAGCGTTATCTTCTTACTGTTTAGAAGGGGAATCCCCTTCCATTAGCACTTGAGGCAGCAAGTCTTTTTCTGGGGTTACTTCCCTTGTTCTTTTAATGCCACTACGACCAGCTTGAGAGTCACTGGACTTCTGTCGCACAACATATCTGTCCATAGAGGCCTGTACCTCTCGTTCCTTTATGACTTTCCTAAAGTGGTTCACAAAATTGTCATTTGTACAGGTTGCCAACACGGCTTGCAGTAGCTGTGTCAGGGTGATTATCATCCATAAAGCTTTGCACTTTAAGCCACATTGCACAGATTTCCTTAATCTTAGAAGTAGGCAACTTCTTCAATTTCTCTCTCCCTCCTCCGAAGCAGTTTCCTCAGGTCTGCCCTCTTGCTGTTCAAGATGATCTAGCAGCTCATCAGTGGTTAGTTCTTCACTGTCCTCCACCACCAACTCTTCCACATCCTCCCCACTAACCTCCAACCCCAAGGACTTCCCCAATGCCACAATGGATTCCTCAACTGGTATAGGATTCTCAGGGTTAGCCTCAAACCCTTCAAAATCCCTTTTGTCTACACATTCTGGCCACAGTTTTTTCCAAGCAGAGTTCAATGTCCTCTTAGTCACTTCCTCCCAAGCCTTACCTATAATGTTTACACAATTGAGGATGGTAAAATCTTTCCAAAACTCTCTTAGAGTCAGTTGAGTTTCTGAGGTCACTACAAAGCACCTTTCAAACATAGCTTTTGTGTACAGTTTCTTGAAGTTGGAAATAACCTGCTGGTCCATGGGCTGCAGGAGAGGAGTGGTATTAGGAGGCAAAAACTTCACCTTAATGAAGCTCATGTCCCTAGAAAGTCGCTCTGCCACATCTGTAGGATGACCAGGGGCATTGTCTAATACCAGGAGGCACTTAAGGTCTAATTTCTTTTCAATTAGGTAATTTTTCACGTCGGGGGCAAATGTATGGTGTAACCAGTCATAGAAAAAGTCCCTAGTGACCCATGCCTTACTGTTTGCCCTCCACAGCACACACAAATTAGCCTTGAGGACATTGTTTTTCCTGAACACTCTGGGGGTTTCAGAGTGATACACCAATAAAGGCTTCACTTTGCAATCACCACTAGCATTGGCACACATCAACAAAGTAAGCCTGTCTTTCATAGGCTTATGTCCTGGGAGTGCCTTTTCCTCCTGAGTAATGTACGTCCTGCTTGGCATTTTCTTCCAAAAGAGGCCTGTTTCTTCACAATTAAACACTTGTTCAGGTTTCAGTCCTTCACTGTCTATGTACTCCTTGAAGTCCTGCACATATTTTTCAGCCGATATGTGGTCCGAACTGGCAGCCTCACCATGCCTTATCACACTATGAATGCCACTACACTTCTTAAATCTCTCAAACCAACCTTTGCTGGCCTTAAATTCACTCACATCACTAGTTGCTGGCATTTTTTAAATTAAATCGTCATGCAACTTCCTAGCCTTTTCACATATGATCGCTTGAGAGATGCTGTCTGCTGCTATCTGTTTCTCGTTTATCCACACCAATAACAGTCTCTCAACATCTTCGAGTACTTGCGATCTCAGTTTCGAAAACATAGTTGCACCTTTGGCAAGAACAGCTTCCTTGATTGCCGTTTTCTTGCCCACAATAGTAGCGATGGTTGATTGGGGTTTATTATACAACCTGACCAGCTCAGAGATACGCACTCCACTTTCATATTTATCAATGATCTCTTTCTTCATCTCCATAGTAATTCTCACCCTTTTTGCTGTAGGGTTGGCACTAGAAACTTTCTTGGGGCCCATGGTGACTTATTTTGCAGGTGCAATCACTAAAAAGGCTGTGATAATATGAAATGTTCCAGTTGTATGTTCGGAAGCGACCGCGGTGGCTGGCTGGCTTGTAAACACTGGCACCAAAGGGACAAGTGAGGCGCGCTCAGGCCAAAGTGGACGCGTATGGTACGGAACGAATAGTGCTGGTCAGGTTTTTAAGCGCTAGTCAAGGCAAATTTTTTGCGTTTAAATGAATCGCTAGTCAGATTTATTGTTAATCGATGCCATCGCTGGTTGAGGGTCCACTGTACACAATACGTACGTAATAATAATTCAGAATGCTGCCGCTAGTTGGCACAGCTGATGCCAAAACATCCGGTAAGCAGTACACATGTTTACGCTGTAGGAGCAGTTCTCTTGTGCTTGCTTGCTTTTCTTATACAGTCATTTGGCCAAATTTCTTTTTTCTAACCATGTGTCCTAAGAAAATAAGTGCAAAGGACAGTGCTGAGAAGAAAAAGGCGATGATTTCCATGGACTTAGCCAGGCAATACCAGCTTAGTACGACTCCGATATGTAGATACTAAAGCTGCATCAGTTAAGTTCAGTGATTAACCCCTTCAGGGTCCAAGGCCAAAATATGAAGTGGTGCTCCAGTGTCCAAGACATTTTGAGAAAAATTTTTTTTTTATTTTCTTACAGAATTAAAGAGTATATTTTTGTGAAGGTAATAAGACAAAAAAAAAATTACTGATCAGTACTTACCGAGATACAGTGCCGGGAAGTTTTACCGAGATACAGTGCCGGGAAGTTGACCCAAAATGACATGGTGACAGCAACATCGACGGTTTCCACATACGCGCATTACTATATTTAACGTTTTTTGTAGTTTTTTCTTTTCTTTTCTAATTTTTTCTTTTCCTACTAACATTTGGGGCGTGAGAGACCAATACTGTATATAATGTATATATATAAACTCGCTGTATTGAACACAATAACTGCACTAAAGTTATTATCATATTATTGTTTACCACTGTTGTTTATTACAATAAACCTGCACAAATCTTGTATAATACTAATGTTCTATCATATATTTACATATTTACAATCACTGGACATGGTTTTAGAACTGCTGGAGCTTGTGGAACTCCTTGAAACAAGGCACCATGCACAGAGGCACCTTACATTCCTCACACACAAACCGAGTGTCTTTGCGTCTTTGTTGCCATCGCTTTTTTGTGCACAGACGATGCATCTCTTCTGAGCAAATTTCTTCCGAGTTGAAGGAAGCTGTATTATGAAATGATCACCTTCCCTCCTCAAACGCTTGGGTATATCCTGAGGAGTTCGAGGACCTTGTTGTATAGCAGGTGTTGTTACCTGGTACTTCATTATGAGTTGTCTGACAACAGACAAACAAAATTCACCATACGGTGGTCTGTTGCCAGTCTTCATTTGGTACATATTATATGCATTGAGCATTGAAATGTCCATGAGATGGAAGAAAAGTTTCATGTACCACTTGTAACTTTTACGAACACAATCAACAAAGCCAATCTGCATGTCACATTTGTCAACCAAGCGCATGTTTTGTGTATAATCAGTCACTGTCATTGGTTTTCGAATACGTTCATTAGTCACTCGATTAACTTTGCCACTGTCTTGCATTTCGTTACGGTGAATGGTTGTCAACAATGTGAGATCACGTTTGTCATGTCACCGTAATGCCATGATGTCATTGGCAGTAAACACCTGCATGTCATCACCACGAGCACCTGCGTTGAGCCTGGGCGTATGTTTATGATTAGAATGCACTGTGCCACACACATCTGTCTTGTTCACTCGCAAGAAATCACTGAGTAAAGGGCTTGTTTTCCAGTTATCGGTATATAATGCATGCCCCTTACCAAGATAAGGTGCCATCATGCTTCTCACTACGTCACCTGAGATACCCAATAACATCTTGGTATCTTTCTATGTTTTACTTCCCGTGTATACAACAATATCCAATACCAGGCCACTGTCACAGTCACAGAGTACAAACAGTTTTATACCAAAGTGTTTCCTCTTGCTCGGTATATACTGCTTGAATGACAGTCTACCTTTGAACAAAATCAAAGACTCGTCAATTACAAGATTCTTGAATGGATAAAAGTACATGCTGAACTTTTGTTTGAGATGCATAAAAACATTTCTTATCTTGTATAACCTGTCACTTCTGTCAGGCCTGGTTTTGTCAGAGAAGTGCAACATACGTAACAGTAAGATAAACCTGTTCACTGGGATGATTTCACTGAAGAACAGGGTAGATATTAGCCGATCTGTGGACCAGTATGCTTTTATATTATGCTTATAGACATGAGGCATCAGCATTATTGTTGCAAAAAGCAAATACATTTCTGCAACAGTCGTCTCTTTCCACCGGTGTAGTCTTGACTGTGGTGATATGATCGTATTTGCCATGGTGTACTCAAAATACTTGTTACTTTCCCTGACAATAGTTTCCATCAATGGCTGGTGAAAGAATAGTTGATAAATTAGACACATATGCAACTCTTGGGTATCTTTATTGAGGAAACGTTTCGCCACACAGTGGCTTCATCAGTCCATACTTAGGAGAAACTTGAAGAACAGGAGGAGAATGAGGTAATCAGTCCCTCAACCTTGAGTCGATGTGTTCAGTCCATCAATCTATTCAAGATTGATGGACTGAACACATAGACTCAAGGTTGAGGGACTGATTACCTCATTCTCCTCCTGTTCTTCAAGTTTCTCCTAAGTATGGACTGATGAAGCCACTGTGTGGCAAAACGTTTCCTCAATAAAGATACCCAAGAGTTGCATATGTGTCTAATTTATCAACATGTCGGTTCTCTGAACCATTCATCTACAGAAAGAATAGTTCAAAGAATTCCAGTTCATTTGCAGTGTTTCCAAGGGGACAAGTTGGTAGAATTCCACTTTGAGAGTCATCAAAGTGGTGGGGCTTGGGAACAAAATTGGGATTTTGCTGCCAGTCCCAGATATGGTTTGCTGGTGGATACTGGACATCATAGGCTGGTTGTGCAGGTAGTTGTGGTTGTGGTGGGCTGGTGGCTGACGTTCCGCTTTGTCCTTGAACTGCGGAGTCAGCAGCATGGGTCCCAGCCTGGGCTGGTGACTCACGCATGGCCGTGGCACTACCGTCACCACTACCACCATCTACTGATGCCTGTGGTCTATCCATGCCAAGTGTAGCCACATCATCCTCACTATCACTGTCTATACCTGGTGTAGGGCCACGGAATGTACTCCGGGATGTACTCCGTCCCCTGGGCATGGCATAGGGTACACTACCCGAGTGCATGCGGCGGTGTACATACCGACGCTTCACTGGTGAATATGTTTCCTCACTATCACTACTCGAATGATCGTCAAGAGCAATAAAATCACAATCCACGTCACTATCATCATCATTACTGAAGTCAGAGGCCTGGCCACACGAAAATAATAGTTTTATCTTGCATTTAGGTACAACTGACTGTGACTGACGAGTGCCCACACCAGAGGTAGAAGGTTGAGGATCGTCAGGGTTTTCTGCACTATTATCGATATCCTGGTCATTCCTTTCGGTCACTAACTGATCAAAGCCAAAGAATTTGTCTTTATTTCCACTTCCATCACTGTCAGAACTATCAGATAGGAAGAGGAGAGTCCCAGTTTTATTTGGAGTGAGAGCTGCCTTGCGACAAGGCATGGTGAACAAGGGTAACTGAGCCAGCGTTCCCACACTGCTATGCGGGCGCCTACATTTTTTGTTTATGGTGCACACCCACCACGCAGACCCGTTCTCTCACATGTAGGCCTATGAGCGTTTTTGCGCTAAATTTGACGGCGCTAGAATTTTGGCATAGATCTACGGTTTGGACACTCAACGTGAAGCCGTAGATCTACGAGACAGACCCTGAAAGGGTTAAACAAAACAAAGTGTATCAGTTAAGTTCAGCAATCAAACAAAACAGTGTTGTTGTTGGAGGTTTACAGGGCCACTGACATCATACGCTGCAGCCTCAACCTCCCCCACCCTCAACATCCCCCCACCCTCAACATCCCCCCACCCTCAACATCCCCCACCATCTCTGCTCCAGGTGTGTAAGTACATATACACTTTATATAAACAGTTTAACATTTCTTTACATTCTGTAGTGTACGTATTATGATTTGTTTTTATATATGATATTTCTGCAATTAGCCTCACAAATACTCCATTTTCTCTTACAATAAGAGCACAGGAAGATACTTTAATCAAAGTTAGACAGGAAATGGCAGATGCTTCTGCTGCTGCCTCTGCCACCATATTATGATCTGTTTTATTCATTCTAGAGTATATATCATGTTTGTGTTAATTATATTGTTTATTATGTCATATTAGATGAATTGTGATAGATAAATAAGCTGTACAGTTGATATTAGTGTCATATTCAAGTATTTTGTCGTGTCTCCAGAGTGCGGGAATGGATTAATGGTTTTTCAATTAATTTAAATGAGGAATATTGATTTGATATACGAGTAAATAGAGTTACGAGCTAGGTCATAGAATGGATTAAACTTGTAAGTCAAGGTTCCACCGTATTTGAGAAAGACGTTGTCCAACCAGGATACTATTATAAGATGACACCGAACAATGCACATCACCTGCATTATTCTCTGTTCCATTTCACCTTGCCTCATCTCAACACATGTCTATTGTTTTAACTGTATTAGGACTGAAAAAAACATTTGTGGCAAAAGTTACCCTTAATAAATGTAACTGTACCTATGAGTATTTTGTTGAGTTGACTATTTTTAAGGGTGAGTTGTGGAAGCCTATGTAAGATGTGCAAATGGATGTGGAAGAGAAACTATTCTAAAGGATATCTGATTACTGAATGCAAAAAAAAAAAAAAAATGGGAAAAAGTAAATTTTTTAAGGAATGAAATTTATAGTATACCTCTGGTTGATTACATATTATACAATTCTTAAAATTCTCTTTGGTCAGGTGAATCGTACTCCTATTGTTGTTGAGTCCAAAGATGTGCGTCGTCGACCTTTCTCCCTGAAACCTGCCAAACTAGAACATCTGGACTGTAAACCTGCCACCACTGAGGAGAGTAATGAGAGTGATGAACATGATCCAAGATCGCCTACTACAAAAGTTCCTCAAACACCTCTAGAAGGAAAAGAAGAGACATTCTTAGTGCCAGGTAAGCTTGTTTTCATGTTTTCACAAGGATTTCAACAAAAGTTGGTGCACTCATGTTCTTGAACCAATAAATTCATTCAACTTTTTCAGTCCTAAGTCAGTTTATTGTGGAAATGAAGCTTGAAGCAATGTACCTCTGATGTAAAAAATTAAGGTTCTGTATATTGTTTGCTTCAAAGGATTATTTCATGTGAAATTTTTATGCCATGTGGCAGTGAGCCCAAATACATAATATAATTTTTAATATCAATATAGTCTGCTCACAAAAATGTTTGCATATACAGTGGAACCTTGACTTATGAGTTTAATCCGTTCCAGGAGCTAGCTCGTAACTCAGTTTACTCGTATATCAAATTAATTTTCCTCATTTAAATTAACTGAAAAGCCATTAATTGGTTCCTGCACTCTGGAGAGACGAGAAAAAAATACTTGAATATGACGCTATTATCAGCTGTAGGGCTTATTTATCTATCACAATTCATCTAACATGTCATAATAAACAATATAATTAGCACAGAAACACGATATATACTTTAGAATGAATAAAATAGGCCATAATATGGTGGCAGTGGCAGAAGCGTCAGCCATTTCTGTACCAAACTGACTATAGTATCTTCCCATGTTCTTACTGTAAGAGAAAATGGAGTATTTTTGAGGCTAACTGCAGTAGATCACCAGGACCCATGGTTAGAAAAAAGAAATTTGGCCAAATGACTGTAAAAAAATGTAAACAACCACGAGAGAACTGCCCCCTACAGGGATGTAAACATGTTTACTGCTTACCAGCTGTGCCAACTAGCGGAAGCAATCTGAATTATTAATACGTATGTATTATGCATTATTATTATTATTATTATTATTAATTTAGGGAACTGAAGCTCTATTATTATTTTAATTATTATTAATTTAGGGAATCGAAGCTTTTTCGTTAATAATAATAATATTATTATTATTATTAGTAGTAGTATTATATTATTATTATTATTGTTGTTATTATTAATTTATGGAACTGAAGCTCTATCATTATTATTATAATTATTATTATCGTTATTATTATTATTATTATTATTAATTTAAGGAACTGAAGCTCTATCGTTAATATAATAATACAGTAGACCGCCATTGAAGAATTGCTGCACAATTTTATGTAACACGTCGTATAATTAATTTAACATGGTTCAGTGTGTGCGAAGGAAAAAAAAAATTATCTTTTGCTCAAGCGGCCGCCTTATTGTGTAGCAGTCGGTGAGCCATCCCCTACCACTCCCCAAAACCACCCCACCATCCCCTACCACTCCCCAACACCACCCCCCACCATCCCAGCATTCCTAATTCATAGGTGTCCAGTCTTTCTCTCCTAAAAGGCAGCTGTGTTTGCCAGTTGTGTTATGATATTTTAATTACTGTATCTTGTATCTGCTAAGCAATCATGACACCCAGTAGCCATACCAGTGTTGCTGAAAGTGGCATGAAGAGGTATAAGCACTTAAGCCTTAGAATTAACAAAGATATTAGACAAGATAACCTGTAACCATAACTGAAGTGTTTACTTTGTACACAGAAAAAGGGGTTAACATGAGTTTGTGTGACTGACTGATTGAATGAGTGACTTACTGAATGACTTGACTGACTTACTGAATGACTTGATTGACTGACTTACTGATTGACTTGACTGACTGACTTACTGAGTGATTTGACTGACTTATTGAATGACTAGACTGACTTAATGACTTGACTGAATGACTTACTGAATGACTTACTGAATGACTTACTGACTGACTTGACTGACTGACTTACTGAATGACTTACTGAATGACTTATTGAATGACTTGACTGACTGACTTACTGAATGACTTGACTGACTGACTTACTGAATGACTTGACTGACTGACTTACTGAATGACTTGACTGACTGACTTACTGAATGACTTGACTGACTTACTGAATGACTTGACTGACTTATTGAATGACTTGACTGACTGACTTACTGAATGACTTGACTGACTTAGAGTGGCTTGAGTGTAATAATAATATATTATTACTATATTATTATTATTGCTGAGAAGAAAAAGAGAATGATTTCCATGGAATTAAAGCATGAAATCATAGATAAACAAGTGTGGTGTCCAGGTTTTGGGTTGAGGGGGAAGAGGGAGGGGGAGAGCTGGCTCGTGACTCAAATGTCTGCTCATAACTCAGAGCAAAAAATTGACCCAGGGATGGCTCGTATCTCAAAAAACTCATAAGTTGGGACACTTGTAAGTCAAGGTTCCACTGTACTTGGGAAGCATATCTAGATTTGAATGTCGTAACCCTTTGACTGTTTCGGTCGTATATATACGTCTTACGAGCCACCATGTTTGACTTATATATACTCATAAATTCTAGCGGCTTCAAATCAAGCAGAAGAAAGCTGGTGGGTCCACATGTGAGAGAATGGGTCTGTGTGGTAAGTGTGCACCATATAAAAAAATCGTGCAGCACGCAGTGCATAATGAGAGAAAAAAACTGACCGCTTTTTTGTTTTTTAATTAAAATGCCGGCTTTGTGGTCTATTTTTGTATGGTATTTATAGTTGTATTTTCGTTTTCTTGGTCTCACTTGATAGAATGGAAAACATATTATAGAAATAGAGGTGATTTTGATTGGTTTTACTATGAAAAGAACCTTGAAATGGAGCTCAAAGTATGGGAAATGTTTGATTTTTGCCGATTTTCAAAAGTAAACAAGTAATGTCATTTTCCAATAAATGTCCAACTAACCATTCTGATATGCAGTCATGAATGGTATGACATTATTTATACAATTATTACAATATTGCAGTAGTCTGCATAACAGTAAATCTTTTGTTTTTTGTTTGAATAAAAATAAAAAATAGACATGACTGATGAACAAAGAAAATGATATTTTAGAGCCAGGAATGTCTGCATTGTTCATTCTGGCCCCTATTTTGAAATTGTCATATTTTTTAATTTTCATGAAATTGGCCAAATTGCAAATTTCTGACCACGTTTTTGAGTAGTTGAAATCGGTAAATGGGCAGTTTCTTGTATTCAATCAATAGAAAAAATGGAGTTCTAAAGAAATGGCTATGAGTTTGGTTGACTGGAACAATGGAATTAGCCAAAAATAGGGCTCAAAGTGGGTGAAATCGCCGATTCATAAATATCGCTGAGGTCGCTAACTTCGCGAGAGTGTAATTCCGTCAGTTTTCCATCAGATTTCGTTCTTTTGGTGTCATTACAATAGGGAAAAGATTCTCTATCATTTCATAGGATTTTTTTTTTTGGGGGGGGGGGTAATTTTGCGACATTAGGAGACCCCTTAGGATTTGGGGTTGCGATAGTCAAGGGGTTAATGGGACATTCCCATCAAAGGAAGTTCCCTGATGTTGATGAGGGGTGTTTGGTCCAAGGAATTGGACCTGATCTTTCCTTTTTTGGTAAATCCTGATTACCTCCACACTTTCCCCAGGTGCTGTTCAGTTACAGGTTTAACACTCTCCCTTTCCTTCCACTGAATGCAGTAATTATAATAATAATTCAAGAGACATGAAAAAGAACTGTGGCTAAGGCACATGCAGAGTTCCAGACATTTACTGAGGAAATATTTTGCTAAAAGTGGCTTTGTCAGTCCTAGTATAGAAATAATTAACCCCTTGACTGTCGCAACCCCAAATCCTGAGATGTCTCCTGGTGTCGCAAAATCCCCCCCCCCCCTCCCCCCAAATTATGAAATGATAATCTTTTCCCGATTGTAATGACACCAAAAGAATGAAATTTGATGGAAAACTGATGGAATTACGCTCTCGTGAAGTTAGCGACCTCGGTGATATTTACGAAGCGGCAATTTCGTCCACTTTGAGCCCTATATTTTCGGCTAATTCCATTGCTCCAGTCGACCAAACTCACAGCTATTTCTTTAGAACTCCATTTTTTCTATCGACTGAGTACAAGAAACTGCCCATTTACCAATTTCAACTACCCAATAACGTGGTCAGAAATTTGCAATTTGGCCAATTTCACGAAAATTAAAAAATACAACAATTTCATAATAGGGTCCAGAATGAACAATGCAGACATTCCTGGCTCTAAAATAACATTTTCTATGTTCATCAGTCACGTCTCCAGACCCCTCTGATATTACTCTTGCTTTCTATTCTGAATTTTTATTCAAAAAAAAAAAAAAAAAAAAAAAAAAAGATTTACTGTTATGCAGACTACTGCAATATTGTAATAATTGTATAAATAATGTCAACCCATTCATAGCTGCATATTAGAATGACTCGTTGGACATTTATTGGAAAAATGACATCATTTGTTTACTTTTGAACATCAGCAAAAATCAAACATTTCCCCTACTTTGAGCTCCATTTCAAGGTTCTTTTCATAGTAAAACCAATCAAAATCACCTCTATTTCTATAATATGTTTTCCATTCTATCAAATGAGATCAATAAAACGAGAATACAACCATAAATACTGTACTATACAAAAATAGACCACAAAGTCGGCATTTTAATTAAAAAAAAAAAAGGTCGGAGTTTTTTTTCCTCTCATTATGCACTGCCTTCTGCAGGATTTTTTTTGTATGGTGCACACTTACCACACAGACCCATTCTCTCACATGGGCCTACCAGCTTTCTTCTGCTTGATTTGAAGCCGCTAGAATTTCTGAGTATATATACGTAAGTCAAAAACGGTGGCTCATAAGACGTATATATACGACCAAAACAATCAAAGGTTTAAGAAGTGTGTGTGTGTGCATGTGCGTGTGCGTGTGCGTGAGTGTGTGTGTTTTTATTATAGACTTGGGTGGTAAGTTGTAAGAGGGTAGAGGTAATAGAGGAGTTAGTAGTACAGTTGTGGTGTGATGGGTCAATCTTTCCAGTCATGAAAAGGAACTCTGTATGCTTGGTCTGTGAACAGAGGAAGTTGACAGAAACCTTATAGCACTGAGGCTATTTTAGTAATGTTTATGTAAGAAATCATTACTTGATATATTGCACCTTAGTTTTTCCCAGTTTGTCTTGCTCTTTCTTCTTTTCATGCTTTAACCTTTGCATATACCAGATCCCATTTTCAAACCTTCATGGAAAATATTAATAGTATGTGTGCCCCTAGGCATGCAGTAAATCTTGCCATTACCTTTTCATACCATATTCCTAGCACCAAATACCCTCACAATAACAGTGAGAGTGTAGAGAGCATATTTAGTGACCCTTGAGCAACACTGGTTGGAAAGGCACGGATCCACTTATAAGCAGATTTTTTCAATAAATATATTGGAAATTTTTTTGGAGATTCTTGACAATTTCAAAAAAATTTGCAGATGAGCCACGTAGCTTAGAAATATAGAAAAAAAGAAATGTTAGGTATGTCATGAATGCATAAAATATATGTAGATACTAGTCTGTTTTTATCATTTACTACCATGAAATATACACAACTCTATTATAAAAAGTTAAAATTCATCAAAACTTATGCACACAAACTCTTACAGATTGTACATAGTGTCATATGCAGTCAAGAGAAATGTAAAGATGCAATATTAAATCATAACTGCATAATATTAACTGTAGTACATACTGTACTACTGTAATAATTGATGTCTAGTGTTAGTAATATGTATAACATCTACAGTGTTTTGTATCATACAAGACAATATTGATGTAGGTACTGATGGATAGATGATTCATCTTGTAAACAGTTGATGTAAACTTACATTACTGATAAATGCAATGCAGTACTGTAAATGTATTTTCTCTTCCTTATGATTTTCTTAATAACATTTTCTTTTCATTAGCTTACTTCATTGTAGGAATACAGTATATAATACATATACAAATAAAAAAAGGCACATTACCGTGACTGGAACGATACACAAATAACCCGCACATAGAATAGAGGAGCTTACGACGACGTATTGGTCTGACTTGGACAATTTACAAAGTCACACTAACGAGAAGTAGAGCAGGACGGGTATATATAGGCAGGAAGGGGTAGTGGTAGTAGGAGTAGTAGTAGTAGTAGTTGTAGTAGTAGTGGTGGTAGTAGTAGTGGCGGAGATGGAAGGAAGTAGTAATGGGGAAATGAGGAGGATCCAGTCAAATACAAAGAAAGGGAAGCACTGCAAGGGAGCTAGGTGCCCACAGAGGGAGAGCAAGAACACAGTGGTGGGGGGAGTGGAAATAATGAAATAAATAATGAAGGGAAAGACAACCCAGAAGAGAAAAAAGGAAAGAGGAAAGGGGAAGAGGGAGAAGAAGAAAAAAGGAGGAATCAGGTTAAGTCACGGGTGTTCTGAAGTTTGGAGCATTTTACAATGTAGTGGGAGAGGAAGGCATCTACAGAGACGAAGCCAGGACTAAGATTCACACAAGGAAAGTTGTGTATTAGGGAGGATTCAACCCGACAGCGACTGTTAAAGTTGGAAGTAGGGAAGACAGTTTTACAAGAAGACCAGTCAATAGGATGGCAAAATATGTGTTAGTCGACTGTTTGTTATCAGTAAGGCTTCCGGTTAACAGTACTTGGATTTTTGACTGCGTGGGGGGTCGGCACTTACCCCCCTTGCATTTTTAAAAAACCCCCTTTCATGGTTGGTGCCGTACTGTACGGTTTGCATCCCCGGGGGTGTCCCCATACTAGTCGCATAAATTCTGGCCACTTCAGTCTAGCGGGGGTAAAGTGGAACCTACATTAAAAGGAAGGGGTCATGTGGTCAGTGTGGCAGTAAAAAAAAAAATCCTGAGCAAACACTGCATAAGAAAAAAAAAAAAAAATCCGGCCCGTGTTTTTGTTTTAAACCCCTTTTGAGGGTTTGGGACGTCTAGTACGGCTTACGCCCCCGGGGTTTTTTGAGTACTAGTATGCTATTTCTAGCGCCCTCAAATCTAGTGGGAGAAAGCGGTGGGCCCTTCATTGAAAAAATGGGTCTATGTGGTCGTGGCACAGTCTAAAAAAAAAAACCTGCACACACCCGGAAAAAAAAGAAAAAAAAACTTTGACCCTTTTTTTTTGGATAAAAAAAAGCGACTTTGCACTGTATTTTCGTATGGTTTTAGTTTTATTCTAGTTTTCTTTTTTATTTTTATGAAAAGGGAATATTACAGAAATTGAGATGATTTGATGGTTTTACAATGAAAAGATACCTTGAAATTGAGTCAAAAATAGCAGAATTTTCGATTTTTCCAAAATTCAAAAGTAAAAAAATCGTGCAATGGTCCAATACACGTCAACTGGTGAGTCTAATATTCTTTCACAAGTGCGCCAATAATATTTATACCATTTTTTACACTAATGCAGTAGTCTGCATAACGGTAAATCTTATATTTTTTGTGAGAATAAAAATTCAAAGTGGGAAAGCAAAAGAATATAAGAGGGGCCTTGAGACGTGACTAATGACCAGAGGAAAATGTCATTTTAGTGCCAGGAATGTCTTTTCTTGTTTATTCTGGACCCAATTCAGAAATTGGCATCTTTTGAAATTTGTATGAAATTGGCAAAATTGCTAAATTCTGACCACTGTACTGGATAGTTGAGTTTCATATAAATGGGTGGTTTGTTGCATCCATTCGATAGAAAAAAATGGAGTGTTCTAGCGAAATATTCCTGTTTTTTTCGACTAGTACAGTGGAATTGGCCGAAAATGGGGCTCAAAGTGGGCAAAATCGCCGATGCGTAAACATCCCCGAGACCGCTAACTTCGCGAGAGCATAATTCCGTAAGTTTTCCATCAAATTTAAAACTTTTGGTGTCCTTATGATCGGGAAAAGATTCTCTATCTTTTCATAAGAGAAAATTATTTTTTTTTTTTTAATTTGGCCGACCCTGAGAACGAGTTTCGGAGAGGGCCTGTCGACCCTCAAAGGGTTAAAGCAGCGATTTTGCAGTGTATTTTCGTATGCTATTTATGGTTGTATTCTAGTTTTCCTGGTCGCATTTTATAGAATGGAAGACATATTACAGAAATTGAGATGATTTTGATTGGTTTCACAATGAAAAGTACCTTGAAATTGAGCTCAAAGTAGCAGAAATGTTCGATTTTTGCCAAAGTTCAAAAGTACACAAATCATGCCACGCGTCCAATACACGTCAACTGGTGAATCTGATATTCTTTCACAAGTGCGCTGATATTATACCATTTCTACACTAATGCAGTAGTCTGCATAACAGTAAATCTTCTATTTATTTGTGAGAATAAAAATTCGAAGTTTAAAGCAAAAGAAATGTAAGAGAGGCCTGGGGACGTGACTTATGAACAGAGGAAATGTTATTTTAGGGCCAGGAATGTCTGTCTTGTTTATTTTGGACCCTATTTGGAAATTGGCATCTTTTGAAATTTGTGTGAAATTGGCAAAATTGCCAATTTCTGTCAAATGAGACCAAGAAAATGAGAATACAACCATTAATACTATACAGAAATACACTGGAAAGTCGGCGTTTTAATCCAAAAACAGTATATGGTGCTCACTGACCACACAGACCCATTTTCTCACATGTGGGCCTACCAGCTTTCTCCTGCTTGTTTTGATGCCGCTAGAATTTTTGAGTATATATACGTCAAACGCGGTGGCTCATAAGATGTATATATATGACCAAAACAGTCAAAGGGTTAAAGGATTATGTTTTATCAGACAGTGGGAGGCAGTCATGATGATGTAGTTAGAGTAGGAAGGAGGAAGACAGTTTTATTACTGCTGCTGTGCAGTATTGTGTCACATGAAATGACAGAGTTGGTGAGAGGGAGGTGGTCTTATTGTAGCTGCATATGCATTGTTATCATATGTGATACAAGAGTGGCAGGGAGGGAATGCAAGAGGAAGGAGAAAGAAAAAGAAAATTGGAGGTAAGAGAAAGGGACTCATTCAAGTACTGCACATTGTTTTTAATTCCATTGTCAAGAATTTATAAAACTAGATGGAATTTATGATTGTGGAATCATCTCAGATGCTAACACAAGTATGTATAAGAAAATAAGTTTCACTTAAATAATGAATTATTTTCATAAACTTCAGTGGGATATGTACCATACTTTGTGATTTATCCCTGGAGTGAGGGTGTAATACATAAAATATTTTTGCCATGTTAGATGAGATGGGGTGGGAAGGTTGTAGATTGCAAAGGGATAAAAGACTAATTGAAATGTAAATTCTGTACCCCTGGGTTCCTAATTATGTGGACCTATTTTTTGAATTATTGCAGCATTTCTAGGAGTGTAGTCCCCCTCCTGCAAATTTGGGAGTTCAACTAAAATAGCACTATTGAATGAACACTTGTGATTGGTTGTTTTGTGATACTGTAGTGTTATGTTAAGCAGACAACAAAAATGGAGACTTGAGCTACCATCCCTGTTCTACAGCATGTATAATAAAGTACATAATGGGTGAATAGGAAATTTATATTTTTTCTATATTCTGCAAATACTTTTTGTTAATTATGCTGTATACATTTAACCAAATTAACCTAAAATAATGTTAAAAAAAATCCTGATAAAAAAAAGCTGCTGTGGGTTACTACGCATCACATCTCACTGAGGCAAGTGCAGATAGATGTGTTTAACAGTATAATTAGACATTTTTGTCTCGATGTTTTGTCTATTTTCTGTATGCCAATGTTCTTTCAATTTTTGTGCTTATATAGTACTATTCATATTTTTTGTGCAAATTGGTAGTGAAATGCAGATTTTTTTCATTGTAGTTTTTACAGGTACATTAACATAGAATTTTAGTGTAGCACCATCATAATGTGGGTGGTGGGATTCAAATGGTGAAACTTCACTGAAAGATTCATTGTGGATTCATTTTTCTTTACACTGTTTTTCTTAGCTGATTTTTGATAAAGTGCACCTCTTTCTGGGGGGAAGGGAGAGGGGTTGAGAAGAAATTGACATAACCATTTGTGCATGATTGGTGTGTTATTAATTTTTTTAGTTAAAATAGTCAAGAAAAAAATGAGTTTTTTTTTTTTCCACAATTATGGCCGTGTTAATTGTGTAGGAATATTGATTAAATTTTTTATTTAATTTTTTCTTAGCTGTTTTTGACAGATTCATTTCTTTTTGATATATGATTGTTGGCTGCACATGGTATGCAATAAACATTTTCCAGGCCCTTAGTGCATAATGTAAACCAGTTTACCATATAAAACATTCGGATATGTTCTGAGACTTGAAAATTCCACATTTCCTGACATGAACTTGGTCAAAAACCAACTGGAACTAGTTGGGTGATAGCAGGACTTACATAGCATGGACTAGTGACTCTTCTATGTGTTATTCTGAGAAATTGATAACCTCACCTTCTGCTGTGTTTACTGTGTCTGTATTGAATTGAAAAATGCCGCTCATTAGCAAACATCCTCAAAGTAAAGATATCCTGTTGTTGTACATATCTAATTCACAGACAATTAGGCTTACTTCAATGCTCCTTTGTTCTTTAGCATTTAGTTATTTTAGTTTAATATGTTTATTATGCACCCCATACCCCTCCTGTGGGCGGTAGTCAAAAGATTACAGAGGTACATATTGGTCCAGGGACTGGACTCCAAAGTTTTGATAGCTGAGCAAGTTACAGAGGTAATGAAATCACAATTACAAAGGTAATGAAATCACAATTTACAAAGGTAATGAACTCCAGGTAGGTCAGGTCACAATCATGACAAGTTACGAAGGTATTTACAGATTACAGAGGTACGTAATGGGTCCATGGACTGGGCCCCCAAAGTTTTGATAGCTGAACTAGGTACAAAGGTTAATGAACTCACAAGTTCAAAGGTAATGAAAACCTGTAAGAATGGTTACTTACATTTATACATGGCTACAATCTTGAACAAATTATAGAGTAATGAGCAATTCACACTTTCACACCCGGTCACAACTGTAATGAATTATTGGTGCAAATATTGATTGTTGAGTGAACACACACAACACACCACCACACCACACACCACACACACACACAAAAACACACACACACACCACAAAACACACACACACACACACACACACCACACACACCACACCCAAACCCACCCCCCACACACCCCCACACACCCCCCACAACACCCACACACACACCACACACACCCCCAACCCCCACACCCCCACCAAAACCA
>NC_069427.1:45024947-45102374 GCF_026875155.1 Cherax quadricarinatus
AAAAAAGGGCGGGCCAGGGGGCACAGCTTTTTCCCCCAACTTTCTTTAATTATACATACTAACCAGCCTACATGAGAGTTCTTACCAATCCACGTTTTTGAACCCCCAATGACACTGCCATCAACCCCCACACCACAAACCCCACCCCTACAGCTGCCCCCATGGGCATTCTGACCCCCCCTCATCACAAACCCCACCCACACCACAACCCCCATAGGCCCCCACTCTCCCAATCCCAATATTCTCCCAGGACCACAGCGATAGAAAAGAAGCTGAAGGTTTGGTTCACGAATGCGGACAGAATAATGAATAAATATGAGGAGTGGCACGAAAGAATCAGTGAGAAATCCCCAGACATCATAACAGTCACAGAAATGAAACTCACTGAAACAATAACAGACACAATCTTCCCAACGGGATATCAGATCCTGAGGAAAGATAGGAGTAGTAGAGGGGGAGGAAGGGTTGCACTGCTCATAAAAAACCGATGGGGATTTGAGGAAATGGAAGGCATGGAAGAGGTTGGAGAAAGGGACTACATAGTAGGTACAATTCAGTCTGGTGAACATAAAGTAGTCATTGGAGTGATGTATAACCCACCACAGAACTGCAGCAGGCCAAGAAAACAACAGAGCGATGGTCAACATACTGGCTGAGGTGGCAAGAAAAGCTCACTCAAGCAGAGCAAAGTTACTAGTTATGGGCAATTTCAAAAACAGGGAGATCGACTGGGAAAACCTGGAGCCACATGGAGGTCCTGAAACATGGAGAGCCAAGATGATGGATGTGGTACTGGAAAACCTCATGCATCAACATGTCAGAGACACTACCAGAGAGAGAGGGGAGGATGAACCAGCAAGCCTGGACCTTGTGTTCACCCTGAGCAATTCAGACATAGAGGACATGACTTACGAGAGGCCCCTTGGAGCTAGTGACCAAGTGACTTCAGTCATAGAGTAGTTAGGAAGTGGAATAGCAAAGCAAGTGAGGTAGTGGAGGCAGGAACCATACATAGCTTTAAGATGAGGTATGATGAAGCTCATGGAGCAGGGAGAGTGAGGACCTAGTAGCACTCAGTGAAGAGGCGGGGCCAGGAACCGAGTATCGACCCCTGCAACCACAATTAGGTGAGTACACAGTGATACATCGAGTTACAAACTTAATTCCTTCCAGAAGGCTGTTCGAGTGCCCATACCAAACAAATTTGTTCCCATAAGGAATAATGTAAATTAGATTAGTCCATTTCACACCCCCAAAAATACACTTACAAAAGCACTTTCAAAAATACACTTACATAATTGTTCAAATTGGGACCTGCTCGAAACTCAAGGTACCACTCTATACATGTACATACATATACTATATATATACAGTGGAACCTTGGCTTACGAACACCCCACCATGCGAACTTTTCAGGATACGAACCATCGTTCGGTCAATTTTTTGCTTATGGATATGAACGAAATTTCAGGATATGTACTTCCCCCTCAAGGGAGGTTCCTTAAATAAATAAAATATTTATTTTTTTGCTAAGGTTACAATATTTACAAAGGTTACATATTAAGTTAGCAATAGACCTAGGCATTAAAAACAATAAAAAGTAAAATACATACACAGTACACTCATTATTTACCTCAAAATATTTGTAGTCTTAATGTAGGGCAAAAGGCGAGTAGTACGTATTTATTGAAAGAAGTCAGGTGTGGTACGTATGGTAGCTCTCCTGGCCACCCCACCCACACGTCATATACAACGATGTTTAAAGTGCTCTAGAGTGATAAAATGCATATACAGTACACTCATTACTTTAAAATATCTGTAGTCTTAATGATCTTAATGTAGGGTGAGATGTGAAAAGCATTTACAGTGGAACCTCAGCTTATGAACGCCCCACCATTCAAACTTTTCAGGATACGAACCGTCATTCGGTCAATTTTTTGCTTCTGGATACGAACGAAATTTCAGGATGCGTACTTCCCCTCAAGGAAGNCCAAGTTCCTTAAATCAATAAACAAAATTAATATATTTATTTCTTTGCAAAGGTTAAAAGTGTGTTTACATAACTATGAGTGCACGGCAAAGAAAGCCACTATCATACCGCAGGCATTTTGGGTAAAAACTTAACTTAATACATGTAGACTACTTAAGTTCTAGGCAGGTGAAAAAGTTGTACGGTGCCCAACGATTTTGCTGATGGTGGGCTCCTCAAATTACAGATAAATACAATAAATTCCAAGATAATTCTCTAAAAGACAGTAGGCATACTATTTTTCAAAGATAAGTACTGTGTTCCACAATCATTTACTTTTGCATTGTTTCATTCACTTATCTACCCTTATTCCACATATGGAATTTGTGCAATGGGGATCAAACATAACACCAAATCACCTAAGGGCCTCTAATAACCCTGCAAAGGCTTCTCACAATCAGAATGATTTAAATTCCACTCGGACAGCATATCCACCTCTATTCAAGATCTAAATTTGATCAACCATAAAGAAACCATCCACACTTATTCATGTGCATATTACATACATAGAAAATACACGCAAACATAAACCCTCCACTCAAACTTCTCCTCACCAACCTTAACAGGACACATGAACCATAACACTAAGAAACAAATCTCGTTTTGATGTACACCATGTCCATATCACACGTGTAAAAACTCTTATGCACATAAGCACCCCAAAATCTGGAATTCATTACCAGAACATACTAAAGTAACCAGGGCTGAAAATCACTTTAAGAATCTTCTAAAAAAACCACTTGCTCACCAATGACTAAATAATCAACACTCAATATTTAACATTACCAATAATTCTCCCAATTACTTAAATCTTAAAACTTCAAGACAAAATACAGTAAACTTGATCATCTAGTTTGTTATACTATACCATATCCAATTGTACAACTATAATGCTTCAATATTGAAATGTTCAAATTTCATTGTTTCCAATACTCAATTGTACTTTTACAGTAATTTTTACCACTGAACCTTTCATAGCCTGTTAATTTTAAGTTAATTTTAAGGGTGGCCATAATGCTCTGCATACAAGGGGCTTTTGGCATGTACACACAACTACTATAATTCCTTGTACAACTATGTATCATGTCCAAAACTACTGGCAGCCTTTTAAGTTTCTCCTTAATGTTATTATTGCTATTATTATTGTTATTACTATTATATTGTACATGTACTACTACTAGGTAGTAGGTTGGTAGACAGCAACCGCCCAGGGAGGTACTACCGTCCTGCCAAGTGAGTGTAAAACGAAAGCCTGTAATTGTTTTACATGATGGTAGGATTGCTGGTGTCCTTTTTTTCTGTCTCATAAACATGCAAGATTTCAGGTATGTCTTGCTACTTCTACTTAAACTTAGGTCACACTACACATACATGTACAAGCATTTATATGGTATGTATATTACACATCCTTGGTTTTCTTATATTTTCTTTTAGTTCTTGTGTGTTCTATTTCCTCTTTATTCCATGGGGAAGGTGGAACAGAAATCTTCCTCCGTAAGCCAATGCGTGTTGTACGAGGCGACTAAATGCCACGGAGCAAGGGGTAGGAAAACCCCTTCTCCCGTATAAATTACTAAATTTAAAAAGAGAAACTTTCGTTTTTCTTCTTGGGCCACCTGCCTTGGTGGGATACGGCCGGTTTTCTGTTGAAAAAAAAAAAAAAAAAAAAAAAAAAAAAAAAAAAAAAAATTACTAAGTATTATTATTGTATTATTATTTTTAATTTAGTAGTGTAGTAGTTACAATTTAGGTTGAGGGGCTTTGATCTAGGAATTTGATCTATGTTCCAATTTTTTCTAATTTAAACCAGAATACCTTCTATCTCCTCCCCCCCAAGTGATTCCCATTATATATAATAATAATAATATTATATTTATAATTAATCTTAATATGATAGTGGCAAATGTGTGGTGAAGTTGACAGTGATATCCACAAAAAAAAGTGAGAGATTACCAAGTTGTTGGAATGTTATTGGGGCATTGGGTGTTCCTATGGGTTGGTTGTGTGTGGCGAAGATGTGGAAACGAGTTGGTTGAGGGAACACAGTGAAGAGTTGCAAGACCTTCATCTGCAACAGCAACAGAGCACAGCTAAGGAAACTGCTTCACAGGAGGAAAAGAGAGGGAAGAAGGTGCCTTCTTCAAAGATTAAGGACACCTGTGCAAAGTGGAGTGAGGTGCAAACATCTGTGTAGGAACATCACCCTAACAAAGCTGTTGCAGGCTGTCTGCGACATGTTCAATGACAATGCCTTGTCCCATTCTAGGGAAATCTTAAATAGACACCAGAAACAGACTTCTCTGGAGCAATTTTTTGAGCAACAGGGGTCCAGTGACTCTCAAGCTGGATCTAGTGCCATTAAAAAACAAAGAAGGGAAGTAATCCCAGATAAGGACTCAGTACCTAAAGTCTTTATGGGAAGGGATTCCCCTTCCAAACAATAGTAACTTCTCCCTCTCCCCTCCCCCCATCTTCCATACACCAACAAGAGTCTTCAATAAAGGGAAATGAAATGATAGAGAATCTTTTCCCGATGGTAAACTCCAGGTAACCTCCAGGTAATGACACCAAAAGTTCGAAATTTGGTCGAAAACTCATGGAATTACGCTCCCATGAAGTTATCGGTCTCGGCGACATATGAGTATCGGCGATTTCGCCGACTTTGAGCCCTATTTTCAGCCAATTCCGTTGTTCCAGTTGACCAAACTCATAGCTATTTCTTTAGAACTCCATTTTATCTATCAGCTGAGTACAAGAATACCTCCATTTACAATTTGGAGTACCCAATTTGTGGCCAGAAATTGGCATTTTGGCCAATTTCACGCTAAATTTAAAACAGATGCAATTTTCAAAATAGGGTCCAGAATAACAAGGTAGACATTCTTGGCACTAAAAATAACATATCCTCTGTTCATTAGTCACATCTTCTAGGCCCCCTCTTATATTATATATTGCTTTCTTTTTTGATTTTTATTAATACAAAAAAATACGAAATTTAATGTTATGGAGATAGCGTTATTGTAAAATGGTTATAAATAATACCAAGTGCACTTGTGAAAGAATATTCTAGACTCCCCAGTTGAAGTGTATTGGAGTGTGGTGTGATTTGTTTACTCTGATACATTGGTAAAAATCGAAACATTTCCGCTACTTGAAGCTCAGTTTCAAGGAGTTTTTATCGGTCAAAGTAATGAAAATCATCTCTATTTCTGTAATGTTTTCCATTTTATCACCTAGACCATGAAAACGCTCAAATTACATCGATAAATACATACGAAAATACACCTCAAAGTCGGGCGTTTAATCAAAAAAATTATCAGTTTCTTTTTTCTCATACGCACTGTGTGTGCAGGATTTTTTTATGCGGTGCACACTGACATACAGACCCATTCTCTCACATGTGGGGCATACAAGCTTTCTTACGCTGATTAGTGAATAAGCACGCTAGAATTATTGAGAAACATATACGTTGAAACACTGGCTCGTATGACATATATTTACAACACAAAACAGTCAAAGGGTTAATAAATTAAATAAAACTTATAACATTTTTACTTACCTTTATTGAAGATTGGTTATGGCATCTGGTAGATACCTAAAGTCCATAAGGACTTTAGGTATCAAAGCCCTCTCTGGGGTTACTTCCCTTCTCTGCCTTTTAATGCCACTAGGACCAGCTTGAGTCACTGGACCCCTGCCTCGCAAAATAACTGTCCACAGTCATCCGTTTCTGGTGCCTCTTTAACCCTTAAATGGTCCAAACGTATATATATGTTCTCTCGCGTAGCGTCCCGAATATTTTGAGAAAAAAACAAAAATTTTTATAGGAAAAAAGAGCATGTGGTACCCAGGCATCCCCAATTTTTTTCATATGGCACACACTGAGTGTGCACACCCATTCTCTCATGTCTAGGCGACTCAGGCCTATCATGCCAATGTTGAATGAATGACAAAGGAAACATATACAGTGGACCATCGACCAACGATGGCATCGATTAACGATAAATCCGACCAGCGATACATTTTTACGCAAAAATTTTGCCTCGACTAGCGCTAAAAAACTCGACCAACACATTTCGTTCTGTCCGAGACGTGTCCACTTCTGGCCAGTGTTTACAAGCCAGCCAGCCACCGCGGTCTCTTCCAAGCATACAATCGGGAACATTTCATATTATCACAGCATTTTTAGTGATTGACACCTGCAAAATAGGTCACATGGGCTCCAAGAAGCTTCTAGTCAACCCTACAGCAGAAAGGGTGAGCAATTTATATGGTATGAGAAAGAGATCATTTGCTAAGTATGAAAGTGGAGTGGTGTGTCTCCGAGATGGCAGGTTGTACACAATAACTCCAATAAACCATCGCTACTATTGTGGCCAAGAAATGGCAATCAGGAAAAGCTGTTATTGCCAAAGGTGCAACATGTTTTCAAAACTGAGATCGCAGTGATAGAGATGTTGAGAGACTGTTATTGGTAATGGATAAACGAAAAAACAGATAGCCAGGAGATAGCATCTCTAAAGCGATCATACGTGATAAGGCTAGGAAGTTGCATGAGGAATTTAATTAGAAAAATTGCCAGGCAAACTAGTGGTATGGAGTGAATTTAAGGCAGCAAGGTTGGTTTGAGAGATTTAAGAATCGTAGTGGCATACATTGTGTGTAAGGCATGATG
The DNA here is from genome assembly GCF_026875155.1 of Cherax quadricarinatus. NCBI lineage: Eukaryota > Metazoa > Arthropoda > Malacostraca > Decapoda > Parastacidae > Cherax > Cherax quadricarinatus. The sequence goes on from NC_069427.1 coordinate 45,031,652, forward strand.
AGGCTGCCACGTTTGTGGCCCCTCCCCCCCTCCGATGAAAAATATGTGCCGGAATTAAGGAGTACTAGACAGTGAACAGAACTGAACCATGAACAGTGTTTAATTGTGTCACTGACAATGTTGTGAAACAACTTTAAGAATGTTCATAAGGAAACAGGAGGTACAGGCCTCATGGACAGTTATGTTGTGCGACAGAGGTCCAGTGACTCTCAAGTGGTACCTAGTGCATTTAAAAGATGAAGGGAAGTAAACGAAAAGGACTTGCCACCTCTAAAGTCTAATGGAAGGGGATTTCCCTTCTAAACACCTAACACCATCACATACTCTACCCCTCCTCCCATCCCTCAATCATCTTCCAGATCTTCAATAAAGGTAAGTGTCAAGTAAAATGTGAATGTCTTCTTCAGTTTGTGTGTATTAAGAATTATATTTAATGTGGTAAAAATTTTTTTTTCAATACTTTTGGGTGTCTTTCTCACGGATTAATTTGATTTCCAAGATTTATTATGGGGATAAATTATACTCAACTAACGATAATTTCAATTAACGTTGAGATCTCAGGAACGGATTAAAGTATCGATGGTCGAGGGTCCAATGTATATACGTTTGGAGGCGCTACGCGAGGCGTAGAATCTTATTTTACACCATTTGGACCATTTAAAGGGTTAAGATTTCCCTAAAAACATGGGACATGGTTCTGTCACTGAACTTGTGTGTACAAAGATGGCTTGTTTCAACTTGATAGGGTGCTATTCTTCACAAACATTTGGAATCATTCCATTGTTGCAAAATCTCATTAATCTTTGAATCGCATGCAACTTCCTTGCCTTTCACAAATAACAACTACTGAAACACTATCAACCTGTGCATCTCTCTATCCTTGATCCACACCAGCAAAACTTCTCAACCTGAGCATATTGGCATTGGTCTTGTTTGGTAAGCTTATCAACACCTTTCAGGCAACATCAGACTTCTCGTTTGTTCTTTCTTTGCCAGGATAGAAGCGATGGTAGACGTGTTTTTTCTCCGTACATCTGGCAAGCCTCAAACAAGTCGTCACACCACTCTCATTCTTCTGTTTTTTTTTGTTCACATCTATGGTGTTTTTCACTTTCTTTACACCCAGCAAAGTTTCTTTGGCCAATGGCAGCCTTAATTCACAGCCCACAAGCACTAAACACAATGTATTAATCGTAAATGTTTGAATTGGACCACAGGCTAGTGTTCTACTCAAGCATCAACAAAGCCAGTTGGCTCACGGCGCCTGCGCGGGGATGCGGACAGAAGTGGGGATGGCGAACAGTTTTCGGTACCCGGCGGTTCAAAGAAGGGCTACGTTCGATCAATAGGGACAAAGTTGATTAAAAAAAGCGGTTGAAAGGCAAAGAGTTCGTCAGCAAAATGTTACGAAATCTGAGGTTCAAATGTAAGTGTGATATTATTGCTTTATTTATTGAATCTTCGTTCATTCAATCTTTCTGTATGTAAATCTTATTTAATATCTTAGAAAAATTGGATTGGATTGATTGATTTACATTATTACTTATATGGAAATTGTAAATAGTTTAATTTTCATGAATTTTCAGTTTCTCAGCAGGCTCTCTGTAACGGATTTAATCAGGAAAACGAGGGTCCACTGTTGTATGTATGTATGGTGTGTGTGCATGTAATTTAAATATATATAATATAATATATATATATATATATATATAATATATTATATTTTTATATATATATATTTATATATATTATATCTATATTATTCTATATATATATATATATATATATATTATATATAATATATATATATGGAAAAGGCGTATGACAGGTGGATAGTGAGGCCAATGTGGCAGATGTTGCAAGTGTATGGTGTAGGAGGTTAGGTTACTGAATGCAGTGAAGTGTTTTACGAGGATCAGTGAGGCTCAAGTTTGAGTATGTAGGGTAAGTGGGATAAATTATGTTCCCAGTTAAAGTAAGGTCTTAGACAAGGATGTGTGATGTCACCGTGGTTGTTTATATAATTATAGATGGGTTTGTAAGAGAAAGTAAATGCGAGGTCTTGGCTAAGGCGTGGAGTTAAAAGATAAGAATCACACCAAAAGTGGGAGTTGTCACAGCTGCTCTTTAGTGTGCACCCTGTTGCTCTTGGGTGATTCTGAAGAGAAGTTGCCAGAGATGGTGGATGATTTGGTAGGGGTGTGCAAAAGAAGAAATTAATGGTGAATACAGGAAAGAGTAGGTTCACCATAATGAGGTAACAAAATGATTAGGTGATGAAAAGATTGTATATTTAAAGATTGGAGGTAGAGAGTATGGAGGAGGTGATTGTATTCAGATATTTGGGAGTGAGTGTCAGCGGATGGGTCTAATGATAGATGAGGTGAATCATAGAATTGTGAGGGAAAAGGAGTGAGTGGTGCACTGGGAGTCCTGTGGAGACAAAAGAACTTTTTCCTTGGAGCAAGAGGAGGAATGTATGAGAGTATAGTTTTACAACGCTTATTTTATGGTGTGAAGCTTTGGTGATGAATGTTGCAGCGAGGAGATGGCTGGAGGCAGTGGAGATGTATGTTGAGGGCAATGTGTGGTGTGAATATTAATGCAGAGTATTCTCGTAGTTTGGAAGTTAGGAGGAGGTGCTGGAATACAAAACTGTTGTCCAGAGAGGCTGAGGAGGGGTTGTTGAGGTGGTTCGGAAATGTAGAGGATTGGAGCGAAACCAGAGAACGACTTACAAGAGTGTATCAGTCTGTAGTGGAAGGAGGCGGGGTAGGGTCGCCCGAGGAATGGTTGGAGAGAGGGGGTAAAGGAGTTCTTGTGTGCGAGGGGTTGACTTCAGCAGGCATGTGTGAGGTGTTTGATAGGAGGAATGGGAGACAAATGGTTTTAATTACTTGACGTGCTGTTGGAGTGTGAGCAAAGTAAACATTATGAAGGGGTGCAGGGAACCGGCAGGCCGGACTTGAGTCATGGTGATGGGGAAGTACAGTGCTGCTCTCTGAAGGAGGAGTGTTAATGTTGCAGTTTAAAAACTGTAGTGTAAAGCAACCTTCTGGCCAAGACAGTGATGGAGTGGAAATGGATGGTGAAGTTTTTCTTTTTCGGGCCACCCTGCCTTGGAAGGGGGGAATTGGCAGTGTGATATTAAATAAAAAATATATTATGTTTATTATATATATATATATATATATATATAATATATATATATTTATATATACAGGTGGACCCCGGTTAATGCAACTTTTTTCATTCCAGTAGTATGTTCAGGTGCCATTTACTGGACCGAATTTTTTCAGTAAGGGAATATTGTGAAGTAGATTAGTCCAATTCAGACCCCTATTCATCCCACGTACAAAAGCACTTACATAAATACACTTACATAATTGGTCGCATTTGGAGGTGATCGTTATGCGGGGGTACACTGTATATATATAATGCAAGTAAGTTAATCAGTAAAAAGGTGATTTCAGAATATGCAAAAACAACAACTGTGCGCGAAACGTATAGAGATATCCAAGCGCTTTCATGACTACTAACATTATCATCATTCTTTCACAGTGGTTGTTTTGCATATATATACTACAGTGGATCCTCGCCTAATGAACGCATCGCATAACGTTAAATTCGCCTCGATACATTTTACGTTAAACATTTTTGCCCTCGCTACGCTAATAAAATCGCTAACGATATTCGTTCTAGGGTACCAAGTAATATTCGTTAAGGTGAGGGTCTATGTATGTATGGTTGTATGTATGTATGTATATGTATGTATGTATAATATTTTAAGATATGTATATATAATATATATATTATATATAATATAGATATTATTATATATATTTATAATATATATATATATATTATATATATTTATATAGATATATATTTATATATGTTATATACTATCATATATATATCATATATATACTTTTTTTATATTTATACTATAGATATATTATATTTGTATTTATCTACTATTATTTATACTATATATATATTTGTACCGGTGGGCCCCGACATTTACGGCGGTTCCGCTTTACGGCGTTCCGCTATGTACGGACATTTAAATAATTATGACCAAAACTCACTATCGGCTCCCCACACCTGAATCTTTCTAATACGGTACACCGTGCACCACACCTGTGTGTTTACACATTCTCCAGAGATCACAGTATGCACGAAGTCTCTCCATTTTGTCTGGTAAACTACCAAAATTTCCAAATGTTTTTTATAGTTATTTCATAATTTTATATATTCTTCTGATTTATTATTACTTATGTTATACCGGTACCTTAATAATAGACTTACATACATTAACAGTCATTTTAAACTGTAGTATATTACGTTAATTTACACATATTTTATTAATCCCTCTCCATGTTATTTTTTTTCATATTTATATATTATAAAACACAGCATGCACTTAAATTTTAATAAGATAAATACTCCACCACAATAGAATAAATTTAAACATAAATAGTGAGATGTGAGATGACCGACTTCACCACCAAGTGACGCCATAATACACAATTGTACGGAGTCTCATTCAAATGTTCGTATCATTACGAGCGTATTTTATACACATTTGCAAATAATCACATCCATGATATTTTTTTCATTTTTCATATAATAAAAAAGATGCATAACATATAATTAGAACAATTACACCCACAGTAGAATAAATAAACATTAAATGCTGAGATGTGAGCAGACGATTCCACAAGTGACGCCATATAACAATAGTCACGCCGAGTCTCTTTAAATGTCGTATATTACGGTAATCTCTTCACTGTTGTCATTAATCCATCCATGATGATGTTTTTCAAAATTTTTTATAAACACGAATGCATAACTTAATAATTAAGATTTATATATTAACACCCCTCAGTAGAATAAATAACTTAAATGTGAGCTTTGTCTGTCGGGTAGCAGACGACTTCCACAAGTTGGTGATAATTAACAATAGTCTTGGAGTCTCATTTAAATTCGTTATTACGGTAATATAACTTTTTAATTAATAGGCAGCCATGATATTTTTTTCTAAAATAATTTATACTAAACACGATGCAATTAACATATTAATTAAGATTAAAGTACAACCCCACACGTCAGAATAAATAAAACTTAATGTGAGCTGTGGTAGCAGTCGCACTTCCACAAGTGGTGATAATAACAATAGTCCACGGAGTCTCATTTAAATGTCCGTATTTTTCGGTTAATACTTACATTTTCATTATCCAGCCAGGATATTTTTTCAATTTTATATATTAAACTTCGATACATAAATAAAAAGCATGATAAATACACCACAATAAGAATAAATATACTATAAATATAAGGTTGTCTTATTGGGAGCCTGGTTTGTTTACTACTGTGCCTGGCCTGTACACCTCTATGCTACTCATTCTTTCTCTCTCTCATTTATTCGTTTTTTCTCATTTCTTAACTCCTGACCCCCTACATTAAGACCTACTAAATATTTTAAGGTAAGAAAATGACGTGAACAGTATATAAATTTTTATCGCTCTGGGATGCTAATTATCATAGAATCGTATGTGTGGGCTGGGGATGGACTGTAAGGTAGCCTGCTATTTCAATACATACCACACATTGATTCCTTACAATAAATATCTACTTGTTCTCCCTTGATTAAGACTATAAATATTTTAAGTTAAGTAATAGAGTGCACTATGTGTGTATTGTACCTTTTTTATTGTTTTTTGCTGCACTGGTTCTATTGCCTAACTTTATATATGTTAGGGTAAACCTTGTATATCTAGTGTTTGTATGCATTTATAGTGGAAAAAAGGGGTGTTCCACTTTTACGGCGATTGCCCACATTTAGGCACCGGTAGCCTGGATTCCATAACCGGCCCAGTATAAGGGGGACTCCTGTATTATGTATATTTTATGTTATATATAGATATATATATATATATATTTTTATATTTTTATATATATAGATATATATATATATTATGTCGTGCCAAATAGGCAGGCTGTACTTGCGATCTTGGCTTAAATAGCAGCCTTCTTTCATATTCGCCATTATTGGACATAACCGCGAAAATTTGTGTATGCAATTATTTTCGCCAAACTCTATACTGTACCTTAAAGAAAAAAAATATTTTTCACTGTTTGTTTCAGTATTAATTTATTGTAAAACAAATCTAAAATTTATTTAGTTGGGTTAGGCTAATATAAAATTGTGATGTTATTAATAAGGTTAGGTAAGTTTTCAGAGTTTCGTTTTGATGCAACATATTAATTTTTTTCTTTGACATTACATTGATTGAAAAAATAAAGATATCAGTTATAGCTATAAGAGAAAATTTTCCGTAAGGACTTAATTTTTATGAGTTTTATTGCTAAATTGACCAAGTTTTAATATTCGGCACGACACAACACATCATTATATATATATACACAGTGGACCCTGCATTAACGATCACCTCCCAATGTGACCAATTATTGTAAGTGTATTTTGTAATACGTGCATTTGTACGTGAACTATTTGGGGGTCATGAATATGGGGATAATCTACTTCACAATATTGTTCTATGGGAACAAATTCTGCTGTTAACGTACTGGCACCTGAACATAATTCGGAATGGAAAAAATATCGTTAATCCGGGGGGGTCCACTGTTGGTGTGTGTGTGTGTGGTCGTGTGTGCTGTGTTTTTATATAGTATATATACTATTTATATATACTATTAATATATATTTATATTATTATATATTTTTATCTTCTTTATATTTATTTACTATATATATCACACAGTGGACCCTGGTTAACGATATTTTTTCATTCCATGAAGTATGTTCACGGTGCCATTTACTGACCCGACATTTGTTCCAATATAGAGAATATTGTAGAAGTAGATTAGTCATTTCAGACCCCCCGCAAACATACACGTATCAAAAAAGCACTTACATAAATACACTTACATAATTGGTCGGATTGGGAGGTGATCGTTATGCGTGGGTCCCCATCATTCGGCCAACGTAAATATCGTAACCCTAAGCTTTGTATTAACTACAACTTCTTATAGAACCTACAGTGGACCACCCGCATAGAGTACCTTAGATCGTGCAAGAATGGCTGGCTGTTATGCGGTAATGTTCGGTTTGTGAACTTGATTTTTCCCCTTAAGAATAATGGGAAATCAAATTGAATACGCTGCACAAGACACCAAAAATGTATGAATAAAAAAAAATTTTACCCATATGCAAATATACATTTTCCCACACACAAATGAGAAGGATTACATGCTCAATAGCCTCAGAGGTTTTTCCCGGAGTACCCATGCCACAATATATAATTGTGTGGATGTAATAGTCTACTAAATGAAGACATAAATGACACTTTCTTTATTGAAGATGCAGCAATGATGATGAGACACTGTGTCCTGAGGTCGTGCCTTTTCCTCCTGAGTAATGTAGGTCCTGTTTGGCATTTCTTCCAGAACAGGCTTATCACTCAATGTGTATGCCTAGTAGTTTCGTAAATCTCTCATCCCAACCTTTGCTGGACTCTATTATTCACCATATGAGGCACTAGTTCCAGGCATTTTCCCATGTTTCACTGAGGTGTTAGTCGTCTGGTGTGGGTCTGTCATCCTGGGAGGACCATGATTAAGGACCCCATATGGAATTAGTTAGAACAGTCTTCGATGAAGCACTGACTTTTGTGGGTTTATCCTGTGGTGGGCAAATCCTCTGGACGCGTTAATTGTTTCTTGGATTCTCCATAAGCAACACCAGCAAACGGTCGGTACAGCGCAGCAGCAGCTGAACGGTGGTGGTACAGCAGCAACAGACGAAGCTTCCCTCAGACAGCAACAGACCGATTGACTACAGCAGCAGCAGACGATGCTCTCAGCAGCAACTGGACAATATTTACAGCAGCAGCCGACGGATGCCTACACAGCACGCAAGCAGACGATGCTTACAGCATGAGCTTAGACGATGCTACAGCAGCAGCTGACTCGATGCTACAGTGTGAGCAGACAGACGATGCTACAGCCCAGCAGAAGAAGGTACTACAGCTGCAAGAGCTCAGCTGATCAGGAGGTACAACAGGCTGCTGCAGCCTGCAGTGCCAGCAGACAGATGAAGTTGCAGCTCAGCCAGCTGTACACCCATTGTTAGCGATGGTTGTTTGGCGGTTTTATTATACAACTGGCCAGCTCGGAGCTGACACGCACTCCACCGTTCATACTTATCTATGTTCTTTTTTATTAATCTCCATAGTTTTTTCACCCTTATTGCTGGCTTGGGTTGGCACGAGGAAGTAGCTTTCTGGCGGCCATGGTCATCTTAATTTTCCAGGATAAAATAATCACCACTAAACAAACACTGTAATAATACGATATAGTTTTCACGATTGCTTGTTGGATGTTAACCCGCGGTGGTGGATGGTATAACAATGCCAACGGCAGACAGGTGAGCGTGGCTCAGGCTGACATTTGGACGCATCTCGGCTAAAAACGAAGGGCCGGTGTGAGAGGGTTTTTGGGCGGTATGCGAGGCAAAATTTTTGCGATCAAAGCGATCCTTACGGTATGCGGGATTGTAACGGTATGCGATGCGTCGGTATGCGGAGGAGTGGTCACAACTATGTACAACTATTTCTGTAGTTTTTATGAGGCCGCATTCTAAGTGGATAATCCCACGCCCATAGGGCCAAGCAAGGAAAACACCGAAAAATTCTACTATTCATAACAAGTGTCAGACAGGAGGATGCGGCACACAAGCCAACCACCCCCACTCACACCACTCAAGGACCAACCACAACAATACACAAACCAAACATGGCTGCCACCAGGCCATCATCCCTCTCTTCCCCGGATTCAACCTACAAATAGTCTCTCAGGTATGATCCAACGATCCAGATACCCTAAAGACATGCTCATCGAACTTAGTTATTGATAAAATATGAATCTATCGAGAGACGCATACACAAGGTGACAAGACCCGGATGACACAAACTCGAGAACCTAATAATCCTCTGTCTGGAATCATAAAAGTTCATCAACACAAGGACTGACTAACTGTGGCAAAGACATCCCGAAGTCATAAGAATAGCCTCATACTCAACAAATAATATTTGGTAAACAGCGCGAGAGTCAACGCTTACTTCGCTGAGATCATATTCAGTCTGTTTTCCAACCAAATTTCGTTTTTTTTGTTTTTGTCATTACAAATCGGGAAAGATTCTCTATAATGTCTTATAGAAATTTCTTTTTTTTTTTTTTTTTTAATGTTGCGACACCAGGAGACACCTCTCTAGGATTGGGGGTGGCTCGACAGTCAAAGGTTGTCTTATACATTTATATCCTATTTCCCATTCCAATCCCGGCTGCCTTACACACCTTTCATTTTACATACTGCTCTCACGAATATCACCCCATCAGCTAACAAACTGCTCTTCCCTCTACTGCTACAGATGTATATTCCTCCATTGCCTATACCTACAGAATTCACAGCTTCACTATACTTCATTACAGAAACATTTAATCAATATCTTCAAAATATTCCCTCCATTTCCCAAATACACTCTAATCTCTCCATTTAATAACTTCATTCCTATTTTTAACCTGACTCAATCCATTGTTCTCTAGGGCATCTTTCCTTAATTGTTAATCTACACTCAAAAAACTTGATCTTTATTTTCAAAAAATTTGTTATTACAATTTTCACCCCACTCTTCATTTGCTCTCTTTTTAAATTGCTTTCTACCACTCTCATTAACTCTCTCATTTTTACTCCATATACTTTCATCATTCGCATACACTTCTACTTTGTATAAAACTTCTCATATGCTAACTTTTTCTCCCTTACTACTCTCTTTTACATCATTCATTCCACCAATCGCTCACTACGTCCCTCCCGCAACCCGACATTTCACTGTTAGACCACACAACTTATGCTGAACTACTCTAACAATACATTTTAAATACATACCCCATACACTCTTCGACCCCATTGCCTATGCTCTCATAGCCCATCTATCGCAATAGCTTGTTTTTATCTTACCTAACTGCTTCCTCTTTTTGTTTAGAACCTTCACCTCTTCTTCCTGATGCTTCTTATTCTCTTGTATTCCTCTACTCTTTGTTCTCTCGAGTGTACACAACTAGAATGTGATCTGAATTATATCTGTGGCCTCCTCTTTTCAACATGTACATCCTGGATGTCTGACTCAACAGTCCACCACCAATATCCACCCCGCCACAAAGAACCACTACCCATCTTTTATATACCAACTATTAATCCAACTAAACTACTGTCATTTCGCCCTACATCATATATTGTATACTGATTATCATCTTTTTCTTAAAATATGTATTACCATTAACTAAAACACTTTCTATTTACAAAGTTCAATCAGAGGGCTCCCATTATTCATTAACACTGGCCACCCACAAACTTACACTATCACACCCTCTCTAAAAGTTCTCATACTTTTTAACAATTAGATCCTACCCACAATTCTCTCTCCACTTGGCTTCATAGGATCCTATGCATTCACTTAACCATTTCCCAAAATCTCTCTCTCTCCTCTGCATTTCACTCTATTCTCCTGGTGCATACACCACTTATTATGACCAAGGTAGTGTGTCAGGGGAAAAGGGAGGGAAACCATAATAGCTTTAAGAAGAGGTATGATGAAGCTCATGGAGCAGGAGAGTGAGGACCAAAGTAGCACTCAGTTGAAGAGCGGGCCAGGAACCGGGAGTATCAACCCCTGCAACCACAATTAGGAGAGTACACAGTTGATACATCGAGTTACAAACTTAATTCCTTCCAGTAGGCCTGTTCGAGTGCCCATACCAAAAACAAATTTGTTCCCTTAACAGGAATAATGTAAATTAGATTAGTCCATTTCACACCCCATATATACGCTTACAAAAGCACTTTCAAATAATACACTTACTAAATTGTTCAAATTGGGACCTGTCGAAACTCAAGGTACCATTCTATACATTACATACATTATACTATTTATATACATGGAACCTTGCTTACGAGCCCACCATGCGAAACTTTTCAGGATAGAAACCATCGTTCGGTCAATTTTTTGCTTCTGGATATGACGAAATTGCAGGATATGTACTTTCCCTCAAGGGGGTTTCCTTAAATAACTAAAATTATTTATTTTTTTGCTAAGGTTACATATATTTAACATAAGGTTTCATATTTAAGTTAGCAATAGACCTAGGCATTAAAAAATAAAAGTAAATACATCACTGTACAAAACAACTCATTATTACCTCAAAATTATTTGTAGTTCTTAATGTAGGCAAAAGGTGAGTGTACGATAATTTATTGAAAGAAGTCAGGTGTGGTAACGCATGGTAGCTCTCCTGGGCCACCACCCACCCCACACATTCACATACAAACGACGTTTAACGTTGCTCTAGAGTGATAAAATGCATATACAGTACACTCTATACTATAATAATATCTTTGTCGTTTAATGGTATTAATGTAGCGTGAGACGTGAAAAGCATTTACATTGGAACCTCAGCTTATGAACGACCCACCATTCAAACTTTTCAGGATACGAACCGTCATTGGTCAATTTTTTGCTCTGGATACGAACGAAATTTCAGGATGCGTTACTTTCCCCGCAGGAAGACCAAGTCCTTAAAATCAATAAACAAAATTAATATATTTATTTCTTTGCAAAGGTTAAAAGTGTGTTTACATAACTATGAGTGCACGGCAAAGAAAGCCACTATCATACCGCAGGCATTTTGGGTAAAAACTTAACTTAATACATGTAGACTACTTAAGTTCTAGGCAGGTGAAAAAGTTGTACGGTGCCCAACGATTTTGCTGATGGTGGGCTCCTCAAATTACAGATAAATACAATAAATTCCAAGATAATTCTCTAAAAGACAGTAGGCATACTATTTTTCAAAGATAAGTACTGTGTTCCACAATCATTTACTTTTGCATTGTTTCATTCACTTATCTACCCTTATTCCACATATGGAATTTGTGCAATGGGGATCAAACATAACACCAAATCACCTAAGGGCCTCTAATAACCCTGCAAAGGCTTCTCACAATCAGAATGATTTAAATTCCACTCGGACAGCATATCCACCTCTATTCAAGATCTAAATTTGATCAACCATAAAGAAACCATCCACACTTATTCATGTGCATATTACATACATAGAAAATACACGCAAACATAAACCCTCACACTCAACTTTCTCCTCACCAACCTTAACAGGACACATGAACCATAACACTAAGAAACAAATCTCGTTTTGATGTACACCATGTCCATATCACACGTGTAAAAACTCTTATGCACATAAGCACCCCAAAATCTGGAAATTCATTACCAGAACATACTAAGTAACCAGGGCTGAAAATCACTTTAAGAATCTTCTAAAAAAACCACTTGCTCACCAATGACTAAATAATCAACACTCAATATTTAACATTACCAATAATTCTCCCAATTACTTAAATCTTAAAACTTCAAGACAAAATACAGTAAATTGATCATCTAGTTTGTTATACTATACCATATCCAATTGTACAACTATAATGCTTCAATATTGAAATGTTCAAATTTCATTGTTTCCAATACTCAATTGTACTTTTACAGTAATTTTTACCACTGAACCTTTCATAGCCTGTTAATTTTAAGTTATTTTAAGGGCTGGGACCATAAAGCTCTGCATAAAGGGGCTTTTGGGCATTTACACACTACTCCTATAATTCCTTGTACAACTATGTATCATGTCCAAAACTACTGGCAGCCTTTTAAGTTTCTCCTTAATGTTATTATTGCTATTATTATTGTTATTACTATTATATTGTACATGTACTACTACTAGGTTGGAGGTTGGTAGACAGCACCGCCTGGGAGGTATACCGTCCTGCAAGGGAGTGTATAACGAAAAGCCTGTAATTGTTTTTCATATGGTAGGATTGCTGGTGTCTTTTTTTCTGTCTCATAAAAATGCAAGATTTAGGATGTCTTGCTACTTCTACTTAACTTAGGTCACACTACACATACATGTACAAGCATTTATATGGTATGTATATTACACATCCTTGGTTTTCTTATATTTTCTTTTAGTTCTTGTGTGTTCTATTTCCTCTTTATTCCATGGGGAAGGTGGAACAGAAATCTTCCTCCGTAAGCCAATGCGTGTTGTACGAGGCGACTAAATGCCACGGAGCAAGGGGTAGGAAAACCCCTTCTCCCGTATAAATTACTAAATTTAAAAAGAGAAACTTTCGTTTTTCTTCTTGGGCCACCTGCCTTGGTGGGATACGGCCGGTTTTCTGTTGAAAAAAAAAAAAAAAAAAAAAAAAAAAAAAAAAAAAAAAATTACTAAGTATTATTATTGTATTATTATTTTTAATTTAGTAGTGTAGTAGTTACAATTTAGGTTGAGGGGCTTTGATCTAGGAATTTGATCTATGTTCCAATTTTTTCTAATTTAAACCAGAATACCTTCTATCTCCTCCCCCCCAAGTGATTCCCATTATATATAATAATAATAATATTATATTTATAATTAATCTTAATATGATAGTGGCAAATGTGTGGTGAAGTTGACAGTGATATCCACAAAAAAAAGTGAGAGATTACCAAGTTGTTGGAATGTTATTGGGGCATTGGGTGTTCCTATGGGTTGGTTGTGTGTGGCGAAGATGTGGAAACGAGTTGGTTGAGGGAACACAGTGAAGAGTTTGCAAGACCTTCATCTGCACAGCAACAGTGTACGCTACGGAAACTGCTTCACAGGAGGAAAAGAGAGGGAAGAAGGTGCCTTCTTCAAAGATTAAGGACACCTGTGCAAAGTGGAGTGAGGTGCAAACATTTGTGTAGGAACATCACCCTAACAAAGCTGTTGCAGGCTGTCTGCGACATGTTCAATGACAATGCCTTGTCCCATTCTAGGGAAATCTTAAATAGACACCAGAAACAGACTTCTCTGGAGCAATTTTTTTGAGCAAAACAGGGGTCAGTGACTCTCAAGCTGGATCTAGTGCCATTAAAAAACAAAGAAGGGAAGTAATCCCAGATAAGGACTCAGTACCTAAAGTCTTTATGGGAAGGGATTCCCCTTCCAAACAATAGTAACTTCTCCCTCTCCCCTCCCCCCATCTTCCATACACCAACAAGAGTCTTCAATAAAGGGAAATGAAATGATAGAGAATCTTTTCCCGATGGTAAACTCCAGGTAACCTCCAGGTAATGACACCAAAAGTTCGAAATTTGGTCGAAAACTCATGGAATTACGCTCCCATGAAGTTATCGGTCTCGGCGACATATGAGTATCGGCGATTTCGCCGACTTTGAGCCATATTTTCAGCCAATTTCCGTTGTTCCAGTTGACAAAATCATAGCTATTTTCTTTGAACCTCCTTTTATCCTATTCAGCTGAGTACAAGAATACCTCCATTTACAATTTGGAGTACCCAATTTGTGGCCAGAAATTGGCATTTTGGCCAATTTCACGCTAAATTTAAAACAGATGCAATTTTCAAAATAGGGTCCAGAATAACAAGGTAGACATTCTTGGCACTAAAAATAACATATCCTCTGTTCATTAGTCACATCTTCTAGGCCCCCTCTTATATTATATATTGCTTTCTTTTTTGATTTTTATTAATACAAAAAAATACGAAATTTAATGTTATGGAGATAGCGTTATTGTAAAATGGTTATAAATAATACCAAGTGCACTTGTGAAAGAATATTCTAGACTCCCCAGTTGAAGTGTATTGGAGTGTGGTGTGATTTGTTTACTCTGATACATTGGTAAAAATCGAAACATTTCCGCTACTTGAAGCTCAGTTTCAAGGAGTTTTTATCGGTCAAAGTAATGAAAATCATCTCTATTTCTGTAATGTTTTCCATTTTATCACCTAAGACCATGAAAACGCAAATACATCGATAAATACTATACGAAAATACACCTCAAAGTCGGCGTTTTAATCCAAAAAAATTATCAGTTTCTTTTTTCTCATTACGCACTGTGTGCTGCAGGATTTTTTTTATGCGGTGCACACTGACCATACAGACCCATTCTCTCACATGTGGGGCATACAAGCTTTCTTACGCTGATTAGTGAATAAGCACGCTAGAATTATTGAGTACATATACGTCTGAAACACTGGCTCGTAAGACATATATATACAACCAAAACAGTCAAAGGGTTAATAAACTTAAATAAACATATAACATTTTTACTTACCTTTATTGAAGATTGGTTATGGCATCTGGTAGATACCTAAAGTCCATAAGGACTTTAGGTATCAAAGCCCTTAAATGGGGTTACTTCCCCTTCTCTGCCTTTTAAGCCAATTAGGACCACATTTGCAGTCACTGGACCCCTGCCTCGCAAAATAACTGTCCACAGTCATCCGTTTCTGGTGCCTCTTTAACCCTTAAATGGTCCAAACGTATATATATGTTCTCTCGCGTAGCGTCCCGAATATTTTGAGAAAAAAACAAAAATTTTTATAGGAAAAAAGAGCATGTGGTACCCAGGCATCCCCAATTTTTTTCATATGGCACACACTGAGTGTGCACACCCATTCTCTCATGTCTAGGCGACTCAGGCCTATCATGCCAATGTTGAATGAATGACAAAGGAAACATATACAGTGGACCATCGACCAACGATGGCATCGATTAACGATAAATCCGACCAGCGATACATTTTTACGCAAAAATTTTGCCTCGACTAGCGCTAAAAAACTCGACCAACACATTTTCGTTCTGTTACCGAGACGTGTCCATTCTGGCCAGTGTTTACAAGCCAGCCAGCCACCGCGGTCTCTTCCAAGCATACAATCGGAACATTTCATATTATCACAGCATTTTTAGTGATTGACACCTGCAAAATAGGTCACATGGGCTCCAAGAAGCTTCTAGTCAACCCTACAGCAGAAAGGGTGAGCAATTTATATGGTATGAGAAAGAGATCATTTGCTAAGTATGAAAGTGGAGTGGTGTGTCTCCGAGATGGCAGGTTGTACACAATAACTCCAATAAACCATCGCTACTATTGTGGCCAAGAAATGGCAATCAGGAAAAGCTGTTATTGCCAAAGGTGCAACATGTTTTCAAAACTGAGATCGCAGTGATAGAGATGTTGAGAGACTGTTATTGGTAATGGATAAACGAAAAAACAGATAGCCAGGAGATAGCATCTCTAAAGCGATCATACGTGATAAGGCTAGGAAGTTGCATGAGGAATTTAATTAGAAAAATTGCCAGGCAAACTAGTGGTATGGAGTGAATTTAAGGCAGCAAGGTTGGTTTGAGAGATTTAAGAATCGTAGTGGCATACATTGTGTGTAAGGCATGATGAGGCTGCCACGTTTGTGGCCCCTCCCCCCCTCCGATGAAAAATATGTGCCGGAATTAAGGAGTACTAGACAGTGAACAGAACTGAACCATGAACAGTGTTTAATTGTGTCACTGACAATGTTGTGAAACAACTTTAAGAATGTTCATAAGGAAACAGGAGGTACAGGCCTCATGGACAGTTATGTTGTGCGACAGAGGTCCAGTGACTCTCAAGTGGTACCTAGTGCATTTAAAAGATGAAGGGAAGTAAACGAAAAGGACTTGCCACCTCTAAAGTCTAATGGAAGGGGATTTCCCTTCTAAACACCTAACACCATCACATACTCTACCCCTCCTCCCATCCCTCAATCATCTTCCAGATCTTCAATAAAGGTAAGTGTCAAGTAAAATGTGAATGTCTTCTTCAGTTTGTGTGTATTAAGAATTATATTTAATGTGGTAAAAATTTTTTTTTCAATACTTTTGGGTGTCTTTCTCACGGATTAATTTGATTTCCAAGATTTATTATGGGGATAAATTATACTCAACTAACGATAATTTCAATTAACGTTGAGATCTCAGGAACGGATTAAAGTATCGATGGTCGAGGGTCCAATGTATATACGTTTGGAGGCGCTACGCGAGGCGTAGAATCTTATTTTACACCATTTGGACCATTTAAAGGGTTAAGATTTCCCTAAAAACATGGGACATGGTTCTGTCACTGAACTTGTGTGTACAAAGATGGCTTGTTTCAACTTGATAGGGTGCTATTCTTCACAAACATTTGGAATCATTCCATTGTTGCAAAATCTCATTAATCTTTGAATCGCATGCAACTTCCTTGCCTTTCACAAATAACAACTACTGAAACACTATCAACCTGTGCATCTCTCTATCCTTGATCCACACCAGCAAAACTTCTCAACCTGAGCATATTGGCATTGGTCTTTTTTGGTAAGCATATCAACACCTTTCGCAACATCAGCTTCCTCGATTTGTTCTTTCTTTGCCAGGATAGAAGCGATGGTAGACGTGTTTTTTCCCGTACATCTGGCAAGCCTCAAACAAGTCACACACCACTCTCATACTTCTGTATTATTTTGTTCACATCTATGGTGTTTTTCACTTTCTTTACCACCAGCAAGTTTCTTTGGGCCCATGGCAGCTTATTTCACAGCCCCACAAGCACTAAACACAATGTATTAATCGTAAATGTTTGAATTGGACCACAGGCTAGTGTTCACTCAAGCATCAACAAAGCCAGATTGGCTCACGGCGCCTGCGCGGGGATGCGGACAGAGTGGGCTGGCGAACAGGTTCGGTACCCGGCGGTTCAAAGAAGGGCTACGTTCGATCAATAGGGACAAAGTTGATTAAAAAAAGCGGTTGAAAGGCAAAGAGTTCGTCAGCAAAATGTTACGAAATCTGAGGTTCAAATGTAAGTGTGATATTATTGCTTTATTTATTGAATCTTCGTTCATTCAATCTTTCTGTATGTAAATCTTATTTAATATCTTAGAAAAATTGGATTGGATTGATTGATTTACATTATTACTTATATGGAAATTGTAAATAGTTTAATTTTCATGAATTTTCAGTTTCTCAGCAGGCTCTCTGTAACGGATTTAATCAGGAAAACGAGGGTCCACTGTTGTATGTATGTATGGTGTGTGTGCATGTAATTTAAATATATATAATATAATATATATATATATATATATATAATATATTATATTTTTATATATATATATTTATATATATTATATCTATATTATTCTATATATATATATATATATATATATTATATATAATATATATATATGGAAAAGGCGTATGACAGGTGGATAGTGAGGCCAATGTGGCAGATGTTGCAAGTGTATGGTGTAGGAGGTTAGGTTACTGAATGCAGTGAAGTGTTTTACGAGGATCAGTGAGGCTCAAGTTTGAGTATGTAGGGTAAGTGGGATAAATTATGTTCCCAGTTAAAGTAAGGTCTTAGACAAGGATGTGTGATGTCACCGTGGTTGTTTATATAATTATAGATGGGTTTGTAAGAGAAAGTAAATGCGAGGTCTTGGCTAAGGCGTGGAGTTAAAAGATAAGAATCACACCAAAAGTGGGAGTTGTCACAGCTGCTCTTTAGTGTGCACCCTGTTGCTCTTGGGTGATTCTGAAGAGAAGTTGCCAGAGATGGTGGATGATTTGGTAGGGGTGTGCAAAAGAAGAAATTAATGGTGAATACAGGAAAGAGTAGGTTCACCATAATGAGGTAACAAAATGATTAGGTGATGAAAAGATTGTATATTTAAAGATTGGAGGTAGAGAGTATGGAGGAGGTGATTGTATTCAGATATTTGGGAGTGAGTGTCAGCGGATGGGTCTAATGATAGATGAGGTGAATCATAGAATTGTGAGGGAAAAGGAGTGAGTGGTGCACTGGGAGTCCTGTGGAGACAAAAGAACTTTTTCCTTGGAGCAAGAGGAGGAATGTATGAGAGTATAGTTTTACAACGCTTATTTTATGGTGTGAAGCTTTGGTGATGAATGTTGCAGCGAGGAGATGGCTGGAGGCAGTGGAGATGTATGTTGAGGGCAATGTGTGGTGTGAATATTAATGCAGAGTATTCTCGTAGTTTGGAAGTTAGGAGGAGGTGCTGGAATACAAAACTGTTGTCCAGAGAGGCTGAGGAGGGGTTGTTGAGGTGGTTCGGAAATGTAGAGGATTGGAGCGAAACCAGAGAACGACTTACAAGAGTGTATCAGTCTGTAGTGGAAGGAGGCGGGGTAGGGTCGCCCGAGGAATGGTTGGAGAGAGGGGGTAAAGGAGTTCTTGTGTGCGAGGGGTTGACTTCAGCAGGCATGTGTGAGGTGTTTGATAGGAGGAATGGGAGACAAATGGTTTTAATTACTTGACGTGCTGTTGGAGTGTGAGCAAAGTAAACATTATGAAGGGGTGCAGGGAACCGGCAGGCCGGACTTGAGTCATGGTGATGGGGAAGTACAGTGCTGCTCTCTGAAGGAGGAGTGTTAATGTTGCAGTTTAAAAACTGTAGTGTAAAGCAACCTTCTGGCCAAGACAGTGATGGAGTGGAAATGGATGGTGAAGTTTTTCTTTTTCGGGCCACCCTGCCTTGGAAGGGGGGAATTGGCAGTGTGATATTAAATAAAAAATATATTATGTTTATTATATATATATATATATATATATATAATATATATATATTTATATATACAGGTGGACCCCGGTTAATGCAACTTTTTTCATTCCAGTAGTATGTTCAGGTGCCATTTACTGGACCGAATTTTTTCAGTAAGGGAATATTGTGAAGTAGATTAGTCCAATTCAGACCCCTATTCATCCCACGTACAAAAGCACTTACATAAATACACTTTCATAATTGGTCGCATTTGGAGGTGATCGTTATGCGGGGGTCCACTGTATATATATAATGCAAGTAAGTTAATCAGTAAAAAGGTGATTTCAGAATATGCAAAAACAACAACTGTGCGCGAAACGTATAGAGATATCCAAGCGCTTTATGACTACTAACATTATCATCATTCTTTCACAGTGGTTGTTTTGCATATATATACTACAGTGGATCCTCGCCTAATGAACGAATCGCATCCATAACGTTAAATTTCGCCTCGATACATTTTACGTTAAACATTTTTGCCCTCGCTACGCTAATAAAATCGCTAACGATATTCGTTCTAGGGTACCAAGTAATATTCGTTAAGGTGAGGGTCTATGTATGTATGGTTGTATGTATGTATGTATATGTATGTATGTATAATATTTTAAGATATGTATATATAATATATATATTATATATAATATAGATATTATTATATATATTTATAATATATATATATATATTATATATATTTATATAGATATATATTTATATATGTTATATACTATCATATATATATCATATATATACTTTTTTTATATTTATACTATAGATATATTATATTTGTATTTATCTACTATTATTTATACTATATATATATTTGTACCGGTGGGCCCCGACATTTACGGCGGTTCCGCTTTACGGCGTTCCGCTATGTACGGACATTTAAATAATTATGACCAAAACTCACTATCGGCTCCCCACACCTGAATCTTTCTAATACGGTACACCGTGCACCACACCTGTGTGTTTACACATTCTCCAGAGATCACAGTATGCACGAAGTCTCTCCATTTTGTCTGGTAAACTACCAAAATTTCCAAATGTTTTTTATAGTTATTTCATAATTTTATATATTCTTCTGATTTATTATTACTTATGTTATACCGGTACCTTAATAATAGACTTACATACATTAACAGTCATTTTAAACTGTAGTATATTACGTTAATTTACACATATTTTATTAATCCCTCTCCATGTTATTTTTTTTCATATTTATATATTATAAAACACAGCATGCACTTAAATTTTAATAAGATAAATACTCCACCACAATAGAATAAATTTAAACATAAATAGTGAGATGTGAGATGACCGACTTCACCACCAAGTGACGCCATAATACACAATTGTACGGAGTCTCATTCAAATGTTCGTATCATTACGAGCGTATTTTATACACATTTGCAAATAATCACATCCATGATATTTTTTTCATTTTTCATATAATAAAAAAGATGCATAACATATAATTAGAACAATTACACCCACAGTAGAATAAATAAACATTAAATGCTGAGATGTGAGCAGACGATTCCACAAGTGACGCCATATAACAATAGTCACGCCGAGTCTCTTTAAATGTCGTATATTACGGTAATCTCTTCACTGTTGTCATTAATCCATCCATGATGATGTTTTTCAAAATTTTTTATAAACACGAATGCATAACTTAATAATTAAGATTTATATATTAACACCCCTCAGTAGAATAAATAACTTAAATGTGAGCTTTGTCTGTCGGGTAGCAGACGACTTCCACAAGTTGGTGATAATTAACAATAGTCTTGGAGTCTCATTTAAATTCGTTATTACGGTAATATAACTTTTTAATTAATAGGCAGCCATGATATTTTTTTCTAAAATAATTTATACTAAACACGATGCAATTAACATATTAATTAAGATTAAAGTACAACCCCACACGTCAGAATAAATAAAACTTAATGTGAGCTGTGGTAGCAGTCGCACTTCCACAAGTGGTGATAATAACAATAGTCCACGGAGTCTCATTTAAATGTCCGTATTTTTCGGTTAATACTTACATTTTCATTATCCAGCCAGGATATTTTTTCAATTTTATATATTAAACTTCGATACATAAATAAAAAGCATGATAAATACACCACAATAAGAATAAATATACTATAAATATAAGGTTGTCTTATTGGGAGCCTGGTTTGTTTACTACTGTGCCTGGCCTGTACACCTCTATGCTACTCATTCTTTCTCTCTCTCATTTATTCGTTTTTTCTCATTTCTTAACTCCTGACCCCCTACATTAAGACCTACTAAATATTTTAAGGTAAGAAAATGACGTGAACAGTATATAAATTTTTATCGCTCTGGGATGCTAATTATCATAGAATCGTATGTGTGGGCTGGGGATGGACTGTAAGGTAGCCTGCTATTTCAATACATACCACACATTGATTCCTTACAATAAATATCTACTTGTTCTCCCTTGATTAAGACTATAAATATTTTAAGTTAAGTAATAGAGTGCACTATGTGTGTATTGTACCTTTTTTATTGTTTTTTGCTGCACTGGTTCTATTGCCTAACTTTATATATGTTAGGGTAAACCTTGTATATCTAGTGTTTGTATGCATTTATAGTGGAAAAAAGGGGTGTTCCACTTTTACGGCGATTGCCCACATTTAGGCACCGGTAGCCTGGATTCCATAACCGGCCCAGTATAAGGGGGACTCCTGTATTATGTATATTTTATGTTATATATAGATATATATATATATATATTTTTATATTTTTATATATATAGATATATATATATATTATGTCGTGCCAAATAGGCAGGCTGTACTTGCGATCTTGGCTTAAATAGCAGCCTTCTTTCATATTCGCCATTATTGGACATAACCGCGAAAATTTGTGTATGCAATTATTTTCGCCAAACTCTATACTGTACCTTAAAGAAAAAAAATATTTTTCACTGTTTGTTTCAGTATTAATTTATTGTAAAACAAATCTAAAATTTATTTAGTTGGGTTAGGCTAATATAAAATTGTGATGTTATTAATAAGGTTAGGTAAGTTTTCAGAGTTTCGTTTTGATGCAACATATTAATTTTTTTCTTTGACATTACATTGATTGAAAAAATAAAGATATCAGTTATAGCTATAAGAGAAAATTTTCCGTAAGGACTTAATTTTTATGAGTTTTATTGCTAAATTGACCAAGTTTTAATATTCGGCACGACACAACACATCATTATATATATATACACAGTGGACCCTGCATTAACGATCACCTCCCAATGTGACCAATTATTGTAAGTGTATTTTGTAATACGTGCATTTGTACGTGAACTATTTGGGGGTCATGAATATGGGGATAATCTACTTCACAATATTGTTCTATGGGAACAAATTCTGCTGTTAACGTACTGGCACCTGAACATAATTCGGAATGGAAAAAATATCGTTAATCCGGGGGGGTCCACTGTTGGTGTGTGTGTGTGTGGTCGTGTGTGCTGTGTTTTTATATAGTATATATACTATTTATATATACTATTAATATATATTTATATTATTATATATTTTTATCTTCTTTATATTTATTTACTATATATATCACACAGTGGACCCTGGTTAACGATATTTTTTCATTCCATGAAGTATGTTCACGGTGCCATTTACTGACCCGACATTTGTTCCAATATAGAGAATATTGTAGAAGTAGATTAGTCATTTCAGACCCCCCGCAAACATACACGTATCAAAAAAGCACTTACATAAATACACTTACATAATTGGTCGGATTGGGAGGTGATCGTTATGCGTGGGTCCCCATCATTCGGCCAACGTAAATATCGTAACCCTAAGCTTTGTATTAACTACAACTTCTTATAGAACCTACAGTGGACCACCCGCATAGAGTACCTTAGATCGTGCAAGAATGGCTGGCTGTTATGCGGTAATGTTCGGTTTGTGAACTTGATTTTTCCCCTTAAGAATAATGGGAAATCAAATTGAATACGCTGCACAAGACACCAAAAATGTATGAATAAAAAAAAATTTTACCCATATGCAAATATACATTTTCCCACACACAAATGAGAAGGATTACATGCTCAATAGCCTCAGAGGTTTTTCCCGGAGTACCCATGCCACAATATATAATTGTGTGGATGTAATAGTCTACTAAATGAAGACATAAATGACACTTTCTTTATTGAAGATGCAGCAATGATGATGAGACACTGTGTCCTGAGGTCGTGCCTTTTCCTCCTGAGTAATGTAGGTCCTGTTTGGCATTTCTTCCAGAACAGGCTTATCACTCAATGTGTATGCCTAGTAGTTTCGTAAATCTCTCATCCCAACCTTTGCTGGACTCTATTATTCACCATATGAGGCACTAGTTCCAGGCATTTTCCCATGTTTCACTGAGGTGTTAGTCGTCTGGTGTGGGTCTGTCATCCTGGGAGGACCATGATTAAGGACCCCATATGGAATTAGTTAGAACAGTCTTCGATGAAGCACTGACTTTTGTGGGTTTATCCTGTGGTGGGCAAATCCTCTGGACGCGTTAATTGTTTCTTGGATTCTCCATAAGCAACACCAGCAAACGGTCGGTACAGCGCAGCAGCAGCTGAACGGTGGTGGTACAGCAGCAACAGACGAAGCTTCCCTCAGACAGCAACAGACCGATTGACTACAGCAGCAGCAGACGATGCTCTCAGCAGCAACTGGACAATATTTACAGCAGCAGCCGACGGATGCCTACACAGCACGCAAGCAGACGATGCTTACAGCATGAGCTTAGACGATGCTACAGCAGCAGCTGACTCGATGCTACAGTGTGAGCAGACAGACGATGCTACAGCCCAGCAGAAGAAGGTACTACAGCTGCAAGAGCTCAGCTGATCAGGAGGTACAACAGGCTGCTGCAGCCTGCAGTGCCAGCAGACAGATGAAGTTGCAGCTCAGCCAGCTGTACACCCATTGTTAGCGATGGTTGTTTGGCGGTTTTATTATACAACTGGCCAGCTCGGAGCTGACACGCACTCCACCGTTCATACTTATCTATGTTCTTTTTTATTAATCTCCATAGTTTTTTCACCCTTATTGCTGGCTTGGGTTGGCACGAGGAAGTAGCTTTCTGGCGGCCATGGTCATCTTAATTTTCCAGGATAAAATAATCACCACTAAACAAACACTGTAATAATACGATATAGTTTTCACGATTGCTTGTTGGATGTTAACCCGCGGTGGTGGATGGTATAACAATGCCAACGGCAGACAGGTGAGCGTGGCTCAGGCTGACATTTGGACGCATCTCGGCTAAAAACGAAGGGCCGGTGTGAGAGGGTTTTTGGGCGGTATGCGAGGCAAAATTTTTGCGATCAAAGCGATCCTTACGGTATGCGGGATTGTAACGGTATGCGATGCGTCGGTATGCGGAGGAGTGGTCACAACTATGTACAACTATTTCTGTAGTTTTTATGAGGCCGCATTCTAAGTGGATAATCCCACGCCCATAGGGCCAAGCAAGGAAAACACCGAAAAATTCTACTATTCATAACAAGTGTCAGACAGGAGGATGCGGCACACAAGCCAACCACCCCCACTCACACCACTCAAGGACCAACCACAACAATACACAAACCAAACATGGCTGCCACCAGGCCATCATCCCTCTCTTCCCCGGATTCAACCTACAAATAGTCTCTCAGGTATGATCCAACGATCCAGATACCCTAAAGACATGCTCATCGAACTTAGTTATTGATAAAATATGAATCTATCGAGAGACGCATACACAAGGTGACAAGACCCGGATGACACAAACTCGAGAACCTAATAATCCTCTGTCTGGAATCATAAAAGTTCATCAACACAAGGACTGACTAACTGTGGCAAAGACATCCCGAAGTCATAAGAATAGCCTCATACTCAACAAATAATATTTGGTAAACAGCGCGAGAGTCAACGCTTACTTCGCTGAGATCATATTCAGTCTGTTTTCCAACCAAATTTCGTTTTTTTTGTTTTTGTCATTACAAATCGGGAAAGATTCTCTATAATGTCTTATAGAAATTTCTTTTTTTTTTTTTTTTTTAATGTTGCGACACCAGGAGACACCTCTCTAGGATTGGGGGTGGCTCGACAGTCAAAGGTTGTCTTATACATTTATATCCTATTTCCCATTCCAATCCCGGCTGCCTTACACACCTTTCATTTTACATACTGCTCTCACGAATATCACCCCATCAGCTAACAAACTGCTCTTCCCTCTACTGCTACAGATGTATATTCCTCCATTGCCTATACCTACAGAATTCACAGCTTCACTATACTTCATTACAGAAACATTTAATCAATATCTTCAAAATATTCCCTCCATTTCCCAAATACACTCTAATCTCTCCATTTAATAACTTCATTCCTATTTTTAACCTGACTCAATCCATTGTTCTCTAGGGCATCTTTCCTTAATTGTTAATCTACACTCAAAAAACTTGATCTTTATTTTCAAAAAATTTGTTATTACAATTTTCACCCCACTCTTCATTTGCTCTCTTTTTAAATTGCTTTCTACCACTCTCATTAACTCTCTCATTTTTACTCCATATACTTTCATCATTCGCATACACTTCTACTTTGTATAAAACTTCTCATATGCTAACTTTTTCTCCCTTACTACTCTCTTTTACATCATTCATTCCACCAATCGCTCACTACGTCCCTCCCGCAACCCGACATTTCACTGTTAGACCACACAACTTATGCTGAACTACTCTAACAATACATTTTAAATACATACCCCATACACTCTTCGACCCCATTGCCTATGCTCTCATAGCCCATCTATCGCAATAGCTTGTTTTTATCTTACCTAACTGCTTCCTCTTTTTGTTTAGAACCTTCACCTCTTCTTCCTGATGCTTCTTATTCTCTTGTATTCCTCTACTCTTTGTTCTCTCGAGTGTACACAACTAGAATGTGATCTGAATTATATCTGTGGCCTCCTCTTTTCAACATGTACATCCTGGATGTCTGACTCAACAGTCCACCACCAATATCCACCCCGCCACAAAGAACCACTACCCATCTTTTATATACCAACTATTAATCCAACTAAACTACTGTCATTTCGCCCTACATCATATATTGTATACTGATTATCATCTTTTTCTTAAAATATGTATTACCATTAACTAAAACACTTTCTATTTACAAAGTTCAATCAGAGGGCTCCCATTATTCATTAACACTGGCCACCCACAAACTTACACTATCACACCCTCTCTAAAAGTTCTCATACTTTTTAACAATTAGATCCTACCCACAATTCTCTCTCCACTTGGCTTCATAGGATCCTATGCATTCACTTAACCATTTCCCAAAATCTCTCTCTCTCCTCTGCATTTCACTCTATTCTCCTGGTGCATACACCACTTATGTAAACAAAACTTTAACCTTTGCAAAAATAAATTTTTTATTTTGTTTATTTTTTTAAGGGAAACCCTTCCTTGAGGGAAGTACGCATCCTGAAATTTCGTTGTACCCAGAAGCAAAAAATTGACCGAATGAGGGGTTCGTATCCTGAAAATTTTTAATGGTGGGGCGTTCATAAGCTAGGTTCCCCATTTAAAAATGCTTTTAAAATCCCCCCTCTTTAAGTTAAAGAACAGATATTTAAAGAAATGATGTCTGTAATGCTTTTATACTCTAGAGCATTTTTAAACTCGTTGTATAGATGTGGGTGGGGTCCAGGAGAGCTCCCATCTTCCCACACCTGACTTTTTTTAAATAAAACGTACTACCCCTTTTTGCCCAATAAGACTAAAAATTTTTTGAGGTAAAAAATGATGAAAAGGTATGTTTTTTACTTTTTATTGTTTTTTAATGCCTAGCTTTTGCTAACTTAAAGAAACCCTTTGAAAAATTTTGAACCTTAGCAAAAAAAATAAATTTTTTTATTTATTAAAGGAACCTCCCTTAGGGGAAGTAATACCTAAAATTTTCGTTCTACCAAAGAAAAAAATTGGGGACCAACATGGTTCGTATCCTGAAAAGTTCGCAGGGGGGGGGTTTTCGTAACCCAAAGGTTCCACGATATATATAGTATATTTTGTACAGTATAAGTGGGTACCTTAGTTTCGAGCGGGCCCCAATTTTGAAAAATTTATTAAAGTGTTTTTTGAAAGTTTTTTGTAAGTGAAATTTTTGGGGGGGGGAAATGGACAAAACAATTTTACATTTTCCTTAGGGAACAAATTTGTTTGGTTTTGGCACTCAACAGCCTTCGGAAGGGAATTAATTTTGTAACTCGATGTACACGTGTACTCACTAATTGGGTTGCGGGGGGTTTGATACTCGGTCCGGGGCCCGCCTCTTCCACTGAGTGTACAGGTCCTCATCCCCTCTCCTGACTTCATCATACCTCACTTAAAGCTATTATGGTTCCTGCCTCCACACTCACTTGCTTGCTTTTCCACTTCCTAACTACTTTTGAAGTCACTTGGTCACTAGCTCCAAGGGCCTCTCGTAAGTCATGTCCCTCTATGTCTGAATTGCTCAGGGTGAACACAAAGGTCCAGGCTTCTGGTTCATCCTCCCCTCTCTCTCTGGTAGTGTCTCTGGGCATGTTGATGCATGAGGTTTTTTCCCGTACCAACATCCATCATCTTGGGTCTCCATTTTTTCAGGACCTCCATGTGGCTCCAGTTTTCCCCGTCGATCTCCCTGTTTTTGAAATTGCCCATAACTAGTAACTTTGCTCTGCTTGAGTGAGCTTTCTTGCCACCTCACCAGTATGTTGACCATCGCTCTGTTGTTTTCTTGTCTCCTCTCGGGCCCTGCTACAGTTCTGGGGGGGTTTTAACATCACTCCAATGACTACTTTTATGTTCCCAGACTGAATTGTACCTACTATGTAGTCCCTTTCTCCAACCTCTTCCATGCCTTCCTTTCCTCAAATCCCCATCGGTTTTTTATGAGCAGTGCAACCCTTCCTCCCCCTCTACTACTCCTATCTTTCCTCAGGATCTGATATCCCGTTGGAAAGATTGTGTCTGTTATTGTTTCAGTGAGTTTCATTTCTGTGACTGTTATGATGTCTGGGGATTTCTCACTGATTCTTTCGTGCCACTCCTCATATTTATTCATTATCTGTCCGGGATTCGTGAACCAAACCTTCAGCTTCTTTTCTATCGCTGTGGTCCTGGGAGAATATTGGGATTGGGAGAGTGGGAGCCCTGGTGGGGGCCTAGGGGGTTGTGGTGTGGGTGGGGTTTGTGATGGGGGGGGGGTCAGAATGCCCATGGGGCAGCTGTAGGGGTGGGGTTTGTGGTGTGGGGTTGATGGCAGTGTCATGTGGGGGTTCGATAACGTGGATTGGGTAAGAACTCTCATGTAGGCTGGTTAGTATGTATAATTATAACGGAAAGTATGGGAAGAAGCTGTGCCGCCCTGCGCCTCTGCTCTCTATCTTAAACTAAACCACAATTGGGTCGTAGGGGTGAGCGGCATTCAAAACATGCTATGGTCAGCAGCAACATGAATAACAGTCAGTGATTCACGGAGACAATTGGTAGTGAGTCATAGTACTGGTAACTGGTTACTGGTACTACTGGGAACTGATACTACTGAGAGTTTGGTGACGCTAATGTATGTCGTCCCGACATACAGCTAATACAAACTAGAGATGGCAGGCGTACGGCTTGGGCTGATTCTATACAATGGCAAAGTACACGACAATTGAACATGACAGCAGAGGGAACAGTGTGTGGGCTTTGGGTTAGATTGCTCAGTTGCGTTGGGGTTGTCGCGGTTGGAGTCCTTCTGTGGGAGTTTCTGGGGGGATGTTTGCCCTTCCTCCTGGGTCTGGGTCCTGGTCATCTTCATCATTGCCTCTCGTTCCTCCTTGCGCCTTTGTACCCTCTCTTTCAGTATTGTCCTTTCTTCTTGTGTTCTGTCACGATCGAGGTATACTCTCCGGTACTCCGGTTTGTCCCTCAGTCATGCTTTCTCTTGCAGGATCCTGGTTCGAGCTGATTCTTCCTTGAAAATTACATTGACAGGCTGTTTCCTTCCACTCGCAAACCACCCAATTCTCCGAAAATTTGTCACCTGGGTCATGTCACCCTCACCTATTGTTTTCATGATGCCTTCGATCGCTTTTTCCTCCTGTTTTTTTTCATTGTAGGTTTCCCCTTCAACTTCTTGGAGCCCGTAGACAAAAGCTGACCTCTCACTTTCCTCCTCCCACTGTGTCTCCCTTTGCATCCTCTTGAGGTGTTTTAGTTCCTTCCATTGAAATGTTCTTCCCTTCAATCCCTGTCCTGTCCTTGCTGCTGCAGTTGGCTGTTAGTCTCTGCATATAGCATACCTTCATTGTCTTCAGACCTGTCATTTGATCTTAGTGTGCTCCTCGTCTTTTCCTTGGCCCCACCTGGGTCTGATAGGGCCTTCGCATATGGCATATCCTTTGTTTCCTACTGTCCCCGTGTCTGTGCCTGACATAGAAGTTCCTGATGTCACATCTGTATTGTCATTTGTCTCTGTAATCTGTTTTAGGATTTTTAGTTCTTCTTCTAAGCACTGTATCCTAGCTTCTGCTGCTAAGACTTGTAGCCCCCCCACTTTCTGCTCTCTTCAGCTATCCTCACCTTCATTATCTTGCCAAGCTGTGTGTGTGTGTGTGTGCATGTGTGTGCACGCACAATTTATTTCAGATTTTTTTCTTCCATTATAAGAAATTTGCATTTGTCCATATTGAATTTCATTTACAACTATACTGATCATATTATTAACTTACCCATATCCTTATTTAATGGTAAAATTTATCATGTAATTTTTCAGGTGACCCATTGCTCAGTAGTAGAATACTTATACTACTTGAAAGGATCCAAGTTAAATCTCGGGTGAGTTTGGACACATGGACAAGTTTCTGTACACCTGCAGTAAATAGATACCAAGGTGTTTGTTTTAGGTCACATCCATGGAAAGAGGACCAAAGTATTTCAATGGATGTAGTTCATACAGCTTGACTTTCTTGTGGGTTAATAGTGGTCCAAAGACGATACTGTAATACTGAGCCATGGTGCTCATAAAAGTAGGGGCAAGCACTGTTGCTCTGTACTGTGGGGATAATACATATATACTTCATAACTTAATTTTAACTAGTCTTCTAAACTGAAGTGCATTCACACAGAAAATGTACTAAAGTACCTAGATATGTCAGTAATCATACCATATTGATTTCAGTGCTATGATTCTCATTTGCTGCATGCACGAGACCACCCAAAGTTGTGGAAGTAGTTCCTTGTTTCTTCTGCAGCTAGTTTGTATTTAAAATAAAATGTAATTGATATTAATATACAGTAGACCCCTGGTTTTCGTAATTAATCTGTTCCAGAAGGTTGGCCTAAATCTGAAATGGCCGAAAACCAAAGTAATATTTCCTATAAGAAATAATGTAAATCCAATTAATCCCTTTCAGACACCCAAAAATATTAACAAAAAATAAATTTTAGAGAGGATAACTATAGTGTTGCAGCTCTTCAGTGGTTAGTACATTCATTACTTACCTTTAAATATTTATAGTCTTAATGTAGGGCAAGAAGTGAGTAGTATTTATTTGTAGGAAGTCAGTGTAGGTAGCCAGTAGATTTAGGTACACATATGTAGTCCCCCTGGGCTACACCTACTGGCTACCTACACTGCAGAACACTGCCATATTATTACCATCGACAAACCATGTTCACTGAGTTTAATTGTTTCTAACAACTACTTTTAGATGCCATCATAAACAAAGGGAGAAGTAATGAATAATTCATGCTGAGAATTGTAAACAATCGCGTGTTTATTAAGGGCAGTGACTGGGCCAGATGCCAAATTCACAGTTTACTAAAACACTCGACCAGAGAAAACGTAATGTTTACCCTCCATCCAACTCGCTGCTCAATAGCATATAAATATTGCATGTTTATGTGCTATATGCTATGTAACGTGTTTCTTATATAATTTTTGAAGAAAATATCATAGATAGATTAATGAAAATATCTATATTAACCTAAAATAAGATATTTAATGTGCCCAAGAGATTATTATTACGTAGTAGAGTGGACCCTCGGTCAACGAAGGCATTGTCTAATGATAAATTCATCCAACGAAGCGTTTGAGCGTAAAAATTTTGGCCCGACCAATGATGAAAAACTCGACCAACATGATTCATCCAGAACCTGTCCGTCCAGCCTGAGCGCCTCAGCTGCCCTGCCCTCATTGTTTACAAGCCAGGGTGGACGGTTCCACGCATATATGTATTCGATAAATTTTGTATTATTCCATTGTTTTTAGTGCTTGTAACTGCTAAATAAGCCACCATGGGCCCAAAGAAAGCTTCTAGTGCCAACCCTGTGGTAAAAAGGGTGAGAAATACTATTGAAATACCATCGTACGATGGTCAGCTGCTGCTGCACCACCGTCAGCTGTTGCTATTGCTGCACCACCTTCAGCTGTTGTTGCTGCTGCACCACTGTCAGCTGTTGCTGCACCACTGTCAGCTGTTGCTCCACCACCATCAGCTGTACTACTCGAAGAAGTGGAGAGACTGTTTTTGGTGTGGCTTAATGAGAAACAATTACCAAGAAACAATTAACCCCAGAGGGTTAGCCACCCAGGATAACCCAAGAAAGTCAGTGCATCATCAAGGACTGTGTAGCTTATTTCCATTGGGGCCCTTAATCTTGTCCCCCAGGATGCAGCCGACAGCAGTCCACTAACACCCAGGTGAACAGGAAAAAATGCTTGGAACTAGTGCTCTTATTGGTGAATTTAAGGCCAGCAAAGGTTGGTTTGAGAGATTTAAGAATCGTAGTGGCATACACAGTGTGATAAGGCATGGTGAAGCTGAACAATTCCAACCCCAACAATTGTTCAGTTGTGATGAAACAGGCCTGTTTTGGAAGAAAATGCCAAACAAGACCTACATTACTCAGGAGGAAAAGGCACTCCTAGGACACACGCCTGTGAAAGACAGGCTAACTCTCATGTTTTGTTGTAATGCTAGTGGGGATTGTTGTAATGCTAGTGGGGATTGTTGTAATGCTAGTGGTGGGGATTGCAAAGTGAAGCCTTTACTCATGTATCACTCTGAAAATCCCAGAGTGTTCAAGAGAAACTGTCTCATCACTCATCAATACTCTTCAATAAAGGTAAGTGGCATTTATTTATGTAGTTATTGTGCATGTCTCATTGTTTTCTTTGTAGGGAAATGTATATTTCATGAAAAAAAAAAAAATTTAATGCTTTTGGCTGTCTGGAACGTATTACACTGTAATTGGATTTCCATTATTTCTTATGGGGAAAATTAATTCGAATAACGATAAATTCACCTAAAGATAAGCTCTCTGGATTGGATTAATATCATTGGTCAAGGGTCCACTGTATTACTATGGCGTTAAGACTAGAGGGACACACTTAGTGATTTTAATGTGTACCTGCATGCCAACACAATGTGTAAGTATATTGAGGTACAGGTATACAAGTATTATTATCAGAACACACACAAAATATGCAATAACTTTAAAAAACTGGAAATTTTGGAAAGTTTCCAGACATAATAGATGTGCTCACAGAGAATGTAAACAAACTGGGTGGCGCGCGCCGTATTTGAAAGACCGCTCGCTGTATAGAAAGTTTTGGTCATAATTTGAAATCGCTGTATTAGCAGAACGCCATAAGGCAAAACGCTGTAAAGCGGGGCCCTACTGTATTGACCTAAAATAAGACATTTGATGTGCCCAAGAGTGATTATTATTATGTGTTAGTACAGTGGACCCCCGGTTAACGATTTTAATCCGTGCAAGAGGGCTCATCGTTATGCGAAATAATCGTTATGCGAATGAATTTTCCCCATAAGAAATAATGGAAATAAAATTAATCCGTGCAAGACGCCCAAAAGTATGAAAAAAAATTTTTTTTACCACATGAAATGTTAATTTTAATACACACAAACTGAAAAAGGCATGCACAATTAAATGACACTTACTTTTATTGAAGATCTGGTGATGATTGATGGGATGGGAGGAGGGGAGGACATTATCTTCTTACTGTTTAGAAGGGGAATCCCCTTCCATTAGGACTTGAGGTAGTAAGTCCTTTCTGGGGTTACTTCCCTTCTTTTTTAATGCCACTAGGACCAGCTTGAGAGTCACTGGACCTCTGTCGCACAACAAATCTGTCCATAGAGCTCTGTACCTCCCGTTCCTTTACGATTTGTCTAAAATGGGCCACAACATTGTCGTTGAAATAGTCCACCATCACGGCTTGCAACAGCTGTGTCAGGGTGATTTTCATCTATAAAGTTTGCAGTTCAACCCACTGTGCACACATTTCCTTAATCTTTGAAGTAGGCACAATGGATTCCACAACTGGCATAGGCTTCTCAGGTTAGCCCCAAACCCTTCAAAATCTTTCTTAATTTCCATACTAATTCTCACCCTTTTTACCACAGGGTTGGCACTAGAAGCTTTCTTGGGGCCCATGGTCACTTATTTTCCAGAAACAGCACCGAAAACACTGTAATAATACGAAATATTCCGAGTGTATGCTTGGATGTTACCGCGGAGGCTGGCTGGTAAACAATGGGACGGGCGGCACATGTGAGGGCACATTGGACGCGTCTCGGACGAAAATCGGTAAGCGGGTTTTTAATCGGTATGCGCGGCAAAAATTTTGCGATAAAAGTAATCGGTATGCGGAAAAATCGCTATGTGATGCCATCGTTATGCGGGGGTCCACTGTATTATAACTATGGCATTAAGACTAGAGGGAGACTCTTAGTGAATGAGTAACAAAGGCATGCTTATATGCTATGTAATGTGTTTCTTCTATAATTTTGAAGAAAATATCATAGATGGATTAATGAAAATGTCTATATTAACCTTAAAGTAAGACATTTAACATGCCCAAGAGTGAGTCATGAACGTATGAGCGGCCCAGGTGAATGTGTCTGGTACCAATGATTTCCGAGCAGATGCACGAAATCGGGGGGAAATTTCGCTGAAAAAAGTGCTCGATTTCTGAATAGGCTGATTTCCACAACAGCCGAAAACCGGGGGTCCACTGTATGTGTTTATTTTTGTGATTTTCAGATTCGATAATACCATGGGAGGGCTGATCAGCAGACATGTCAAGGTGGTGACAAAGGAGCCAGACACACAAGGAACACCCAAACACACTCGTGTTCTGCCCTATGACCCACGTTCCCCATCAGATTACCTAACAAGAACTCCCATTACTGTATGGAAGAGAAGTAGTATTTTTGTCTTGTTAAACTTTTTTATTTTACCACAATGGTTATTCCCAGTATAAAGAGTGCTGTAAATATGGATATAAATGTTGTAAGGGTATTTACTTTGGCCTAGTTTAATGTATACATTATTATTATTATTATTATTATTTTATTACCATATATCCATACAGTATTTCACAAAAAAGAAGTGCTAAACCCATGAGGGTTAGATAGAAAGCCTGATATATATAGACAATGCTATATCTGCTTGTAGCATTTTTTGTAGGGAAGAATGTTATTAATTCTTTCATAGATACTGAAAAAATGATAAATTTTCTGAAAAGTGCATTTGATTTTTTAATCATTTTACATTTCTTGCATAAACTGAATGTGAAGTAATATATTGTACAGTGTGTCTTTATAAATACTGTACATTAATTTTCTTATTTTTGCACCCAGTCATGTCAAGATTGATTATTACAGTTTAGTTTTTACTTCAGTATCACAATATATAAATAATATACTATGCTGTGAATTGCTAATAATAATCTTAATTTTACTTGCGTATAACAGTAAAGTACAGTGGACCCTTGACTATTGGCCGTAATCCGTTTCAGAAGGTCGGCCGATAACTGAAATGGCCGAAAACCAAATTAACCCTTTGAGGGTTTCAGCCGTACTAGTACGGCTTACTACCCAGGGTTTTTGACGTACTAGTACTCATAAATTCTAGCGCCCTCAAATCTAGTGAGAGAAAGCTGGTAGGCCTACATATGAAAGAATGGGTCTATGTGGTCAGTGTGCACAGTATAAAAAAAATCCTGCAGCACACAGTGCATAATGAGGAAAAAAAAAAAACAGCGACTTTGCACTGTATTTTCGTATGGTATTTATTGTTGTATTCTAGTTTTCTTGGTCTCATTTTATAGAATGGAAGACATATTACAGAAATTGAGATGATTTTGACTGGTTTTATAATGAAAAGTACCTTGAAATTGAGCTCAAAGTAGCAGAAATGTTCGATTTTTACCAAAGTTCAAAAGTAAACAAATCATGCCAAGCGTCCAATACTCTAATACTCTAATATTCTTTTGCAAGTGCGCCAATATTATTTATACCATTTTTTACACTAATGCAGTAGTCTGCATAACAGTAAATCTTCTATTTTTTGTGAGAATAAAAATTCAAAGTGGAAAGCAAAAGAATGTAAGAGGGGCCTTGAGACGTGACTAATGAACAGAGGAAATGGCATTTTAGTGCCAGGAATGTCTTTCTTGTTTATTCTGGACCCTATTTGGAAATTGGCATCTTTTGAAATTTGTGTGAAATTGGCAAAATTGCTAAATTCTGACCACTGTACTGGATAGTTGAAATTGGTAAATGGGTGGTTTCTTACACTCATTCGATAGAAAAAATGGAGTTATAGTGAAATATTCATGTTTTTTGTCGACTAGTACAGTGGAATTGGCCGAAAATGGGGCTGAAAGTGGGCAAAGTCGCCGATGCGTAAACATTGCCAAGACCGCTAACTTCACGAGAGCATAATTCTGTAAGTTTTCCATCAAATTTCGTGCTTTTGGTGTCATTATGATCGGGAAAAGATTATCTTTTCATAAGAAAAAATAATTTTTTATATTTTTAAATTTGGCCGATCCTGAGAACGAGTCTCGGAGAGGGCCTGTCGACCCTCAAAGGGTTAATATTTCCTATAAGAATTAATGGAAATACAATTAATCCGTTCCAGACAAAAATAGTCAGAAAAATTTTTTTTTTTTAATAATTATGTAAGTATTACATACCTTTATTGAAGGCTAATGCTGGCTTCTGGAAGATAGGGAAGAGGAAAGAGGGAGGAGTTAGTGTTTGGAAGAGGAATCCCCCTCCATAAAGACTTTAGGTAGCAAAGCCTTCTCTGGGGTTACTTCCCTTCTTTGTCTTTTAATGGCACTAGGACCAGCTTGAGAGTCACTGGACTCCTGTCTCACAACAAATCTGTCCATAGAGGTCTGTTTCTGCCATCTCTTTAAGATTTCCCTGAAGTGGGACAGGGTTTTGTCACTGAACATGTTGCAAATATGGCTTGTTTGAGCTTGGTCAGGGTGGTGTTTCTCTACAAAAGATTGCACCCTAGTCCACATTGTACACACCTCTTTAATCTGTCATTTACTGCTACAGTATATTCATTACTTACCTTAAAATATTTGTGGTCTTAATGTAGGGCAAGAGGTGAGTAGTATTTATTTGTAGGAAGTCAGTGTAGGTAGCGGTAGATGTAGGTACAATACACGTATTTAGCCCCCCCCTTGGGGTACAGTACACAGCTATATTATTACACTACACAGCCATATTATTACACTACATAGCCATATTATTACACTACACAGCCATATTATTACACTACACAGCCATATTATTACACTACATAGCCATATTATTACACTACACAGCCATATTATTACACTACATAGCCATATTATTACACTACACAGCCATATTATTACACTACATAGCCATATTATTACACTACACAGCTATATTATTACACTACACAGCCATATTATTACACTACACAGCCATATTATTACACTACACAGCTATATTATTACACTACACAGCCATATTATTACACTACACAGCCATATTATTACACTACACAGCCATATTATTACCATATTCACTGAGTTTAATCATTTCAAAGAACTACCTTTAGATGCCATCATAAACAAAGGGAGAAGTAATGAATAATTCATGCCGAGAATTGTAAACATACACATATGAAGGGCGGTTACTGCACCAGTCGCCAGATTCACAGTTTTCTTTAATGCTGCATCAGAGAAAATGTAATGTTTACTCTCCATCCCACTCTCCACTTGATAACATATAAACTTTGCATGTTTATATGCTACATGATATGTAATGTGTTTCTTATATAATTTTGAAAAAATATCATAGGTACATTAATGAAAATGTTTATATTAACGTAAAATAAGACATTTAATGTGGCAGAGTGATTATTAACCCTTTGAGGGTCGACAGGCCCTCTCCGAAACTCGTTCTCAGGGTCGGCCAAATTTAAAAAAAAAAAAAAATTATTTTTTCTTATGAAAAGATAGAGAATCTTTTCCCGATCATAAAGACACCAAAAGTTTGAAATTTGATGGAAAACTTACGAAATTATGCTCTCGCAAAGTTAACGGTCTCGGCGATGTTTACGCATCGGCGATTTTGCCCACTTTGAGCCCCATTTTCGGCCAATTTCGCTGTACTAGTCGACAAAAAACATGAATATTTCGCTAGAACTCCATTTTTTTCTATCGAATGGGTGCAAGAACCACCCATTTATGAAATTCAACTATCCAGTACAGTGGTCAGAATTTAGCAATTTTGCCAATTTCACACAAATTTCAAAAGATGCCAATTTCCGAATAGGGTCCAGAATAAACAAGAAAGACATTCTGGCACTAAAATGACATTTCCTCTAGTCATTATAACGTCTCAGCCCCTCTTATATTCTTTTGCTTTCCATTTTGAATTTTTTTTTTCTCACAAAAAATATAAATTTACTGTTATGCAGACTACTGCATTAGTGTAAAAAATTGGTATAAATATTATTGGTGCACTTGTGAAAGAATATTAGACCTCACCAGTTGACGTGTATTGCACGCTTGGCACGATTTGTTTACTTTTGAAGTTTGGTAAAAATCGAACATTTCTGCTACTTTGAGCTCAATTTCAAGCACCTTTCATTGTAAAACCAGCCAAAATCATCTCAATTTCTGTAATATGTCTTCCATTCTATAAAATGAGACCAAGAAAACTAGAATACAACAATAAATACCATACGAAAATACACTGCAAAGTCGCTGATTTATTCCAAAAAAAGGGTCAAAGTTTTTTTTTTCTCATTATGCACTGTGTGCTGCAGGATTTTTTTTAGACTGTGCACACTGACCACATAGACCCATTCTTTCATATGAAGGCCTACCAGCTTTCTCCCACTAGATTTGAGGCCGCTAGAATTTATGCGTACTAGTACGTCAAAAACCCCTACGCGTAAGACGTACTAGTACGACGAAAACCCTCAAAGGGTTAAATGTACATCGCATATAATAAACATTACGTGTTTATATGCTATTTAACGTGTTTCTTATATAATTTTGAAGAAGACAGATGGATTAATGAAAATGTCTATATTAATGTAAAATAAGACATTTAATGTACCAGTGATTATTATTAAATATACAACCATAAAAACCCTTTCAGTTTTTATAACTAGGTAAGGTTTCTTGGGCCAGGTTTTTATTTGCATTGCACAAAATCAATAACCACAAAAAAACAATGGTTTAAGCAAAATTTTTGGATGAATGACAAAGTTTCCTCACTCCCCGAGACAAACCAAAACGACTCACAAGTCCCCACGGCAGGGCCCCCCCTTTTACCGAAACCGAATTAACGGCTGATAACCGGGCGCCGAAAACTGCTGATAACAACCGGGGCCAAATAACCGGGGGTCCACTTATTCTAAAATAGTATTTACTAGAAAAAACAAAGTCAAATAAAATTTTTTTTTAGCGTTGCAAACCTTCGACAAAGTTGGGAAAGATACCCTCAAATTTTTTTAAAGGTTTCTTTGGTCCCCGTAAACCAAACACTGAAGTGATATTTTTTGGGAGAGGGAAATTTTTTTGTTTATTAAACTAAATTTTTTAGCATTTTATTTTACCTACTAAACACTTGTTGGCCGAATTGCCTATAAAAGCCGTGGGGTTTTCCTTGAATATTAGTGCCCACAGGAGCTTTCGGGGCCCCTTTTCTATTCCTCGTATCCTAAACCCAAATGACTCATAAGTATTTAACCCCTTTCATTCCGGGTGATGTGTTTTTAACGCCATTGCCCTTTGAGAAAGAAAATTCTTAATTTGCTCCCTCAAAATGCTAAGCAGAAAATTTGCCCTTTACAAGAAAATGGACTGTGCGAAATAAAAAATTCCCCCACTCATAAGAAGAACGCTCCCTCTTACTTTTTTTTGGGGTTTAAAATAGCCATGAAACATGGTTTTTAGGGGTAAGTTCTTATGCCAATTTTTCCCCCCCTTTAAACAAAACCAGAAAAGAGACTTGGTCATTTTTTTTTAAAATGGCCTAAAATAGGCCTCAAGTGGTAAAATTTTAGATTTTTGTTGAGTTATTGGAGGAAGGGGCGGGGGTTTTCCTACCCATGATCTACCTGTGGGTTTTTACTGGGTCTGCTTCTTATTTGGGAAGTGCAGGGCTTTCCTACCCATGATCACCTTGTGGGGGGTTTACTAGTCTTTTCAGTTACGGGTGTGGCCTAAACCTCACCAAGCACTACTTAAATTTTATTTTCCAAAAAAATAGGGAAAACTTTGATTTTTTTGTAATGGGTTTAAAATGGAAATCAGGGGTAAAAAGAAGGCCCGGGGGGTGATTAATGAACAGAGAAAGGGTTTCTTTAAAAGGCGGAATCCTTAGTGTTTTTTTAAAATGAATTTTGGTAAAAATTTCCAATTACTACTTCTAGCTTTGTAAGAATTTAGCTTTAATGGGGATTTTTTTCACTTGTCAATAATCAGAAGGCATTCAAAAAACCTAAATTTTAACATTATTTTGAATTTTTAAAATTTAGCTTTTCACTTCCAATAGAAGTGGAAAATTTCCATTTAAAGCACATCAAGCAAATTTAATTTCCATTAAGGATGCTACAGCAGGGAGGGGGGGAGACCTATCACACACTTTGAGAAAACTTGTTAGACCATAAGAAAAAAGGGCACGCACAGGCCCACAAGCCCATGTGAGGGGTCAAAGTCACCTAACAGTTGACCCTGCAGGGAAATGTGAAAAGGATGACTGATACAAAAAAACAGCCTTTCCACGTGGGTCGTGATACACACTCAGTTTTTTCCTTCTTTTCATCACCTCATCTCATCTGGAATTTTCATACACAAAAAGTTTAGGTGAGCGGTGAAGAAAGGAAGAAAATTAAACTAAACTACCCTATAAAAGCCCAGAATTTTGGAAATTTTGGGCCTTTTTTACACAGAATTCAAAAAATTCTAGTTTAAAAGTAGATTCAAAAAAAAACGTAGCATACTTGAAACAAAAGCAACTTTTACTATTTAAAAAAAGGACACATGAAACCAAGTCAGGAGCTTTGTCAAGCCATTATAAAATTGAAAAAGCTCCTAAACTAAAGTTCCCATGATAAAATGTTGCATTAGTTGCACTACCTTTTCCCTAACGTTTTTGTGGGATATGGGGCTCAGGTTGGGGTTTGGAGAAGAGAGGGAGATACTTCCCAGTAAAAGTATTCTTAGACAGGGATGTGAATGTCACCATGGTTTTTTAATAATTTATGATGGGGTTGTAAAAGAAGTAAAGCAGGGTGTTCAGGAAGGGGGGGTTTAAATTTTATGGGGAATTAAATACAAACCATACCCCCCCCCGGTTTTAAAACCCCGTCAAGAGTCCAAAACTCCACCCGCGCGTTACCACTAACCACAGCCACAATAAGATTCACCAAACTAGTGTTTTTCTACACCATGGGAAGGTTAGCAAGCACCCTGTGACCACAAATCAATTTTTTACAACAATCTCCACTAGAGTGGTCTATGGCTAACGCGGGGGCTATTTTGAACTCAAACCCCGGGGGTTTCATCCCCGGCCGGGGTATGGTTTTTTCAATCGTGTTTTTAAACGATTCTTAGTCAAATTTAAATACAAAATGGAATTGACACAGTTGCTTTTTGCTGAGAACTGTGTTTTGGGAGATCTAAAAAAAATTGCAAATTTTGGGTGATGATTTGGAGGTGTGTAAAGGTAAAAGTTGAAAGGAACATAGAAAAAGTAAGGTGATAGGGTATAAATGATTTAAATTTAAAGAAAAATTGAATTTTAAATTGGGGGGAGGAGTATGGAAAAAATGTTTTAAAAATGGGGGGAAACTTGTTCGGGGATTTTATGAAGAAGAGGTAACATAAAAATAAAGGGGGAAAAAAGGGAAACCCAAAGACCCCCTTTTACTAAATTCCAAACACATATAACTCATTTCCCAACATAAAAAACCTCAAATTAAGAACTATTTTTGCCTACTAACCACATCTGGCCCAAACCATATCCCCCTAAATCACATAAAACAAATAATAACAAAAAACCCTACCCCCCATAACAACCTAAAAAACCCCCAAAAGTTAAATACTAAAGCCTTCAGACTCACAATAGGCACTATCAAAAACTTCAAGCACATGAAAAAAACATTACGCACCTACTAAAAAACTATAAGAATAAAAAACAAAAAATTAAAAAATTTTTAAAAAAAAAAAATTTAAAAAAAGGGAAAAAAAAACTAAAAAAAGTTTTAAAAAAAGAGAACATCCCCTACCCCGATCCCCAAACCATAAAAAAAACCCAAAAAACATCAAATCCACATAACCAAGGACAAACAAAACTTACCCCGAAACCCAACCCACCCTAATAAGAACTAAAAAAAAAAGAAAAATTACCAAAACTTATTAGGGCATAAAAAAACCTGAAAAAACCCAACAAATTTCAAACAAAAAGTAACATAAAAGCAAATTAAATTTAAAAAACCAGAAAACCCCAATTCCCCACCTCAAACGAAAAATCAATGTTCTTT
This sequence comes from Cherax quadricarinatus, assembly GCF_026875155.1. Classification (NCBI taxonomy): domain Eukaryota; kingdom Metazoa; phylum Arthropoda; class Malacostraca; order Decapoda; family Parastacidae; genus Cherax; species Cherax quadricarinatus. The sequence continues at coordinate 45,074,119 of NC_069427.1, forward strand.
TCCACTTGGAAAAAAACCGAAATTTTTCCCCCAAGCCATACCCCCAAATGACTACCTCACTCAACTACCCAAAAAAAATTTGTTCCTAGCTACTAACCCAACAAGTTCCCCATTCCCCAAAAAACAAAAAAACGACAGGTTTAAATATTTACACCCATTAATACAAAAAAGTGTCACAGGGGCAAAATCTTGCAACATCTTTAACAAATCCTTGCCCTCCTTTCCTAACATTTCCTCAAAATGAAAGGAAACCCCACCAAAAGGGGGAGAACACAACGAAAAACAAAAGCCATACCAACTTAAACCCCTTTCTAAAATCTTGAAAAAAAATTTTCCAAAAACTACACCTCCCTCTTTCCCCCAAAAAACCAACCCCCTAATTTGGTTCACCAAATAAAAATACAATGATTCTAAATCCACATTTAGAAAAATTTTTTATACAAAAAATAAAAAAAACCCAAACGGGATCTTCAGATTACGAAAATTTTCCCACATTGCCCCTTTCCCAATAAAATTTCCACTAAAAAACCCCCTCCCCCACCCCCCCACCCCAAAAACCCCCCAAACCTCACCCCCCCCCCCCCCCCCCCCCCCCCCCCCCCCCCCCCCCCCCCCCCCTCCCCCCCCCCACTCACCCAACCAAACAAAAACCCCCCCCAAAACCCCCCCCCCCCCACCCCCCCCCAAAAAAACCCCTCCCCCCCCCCCCCAAAAAACCCCCCCCCCCCCCCCCCCCCCCCCAAACCCCCCCCCCTATCTCACCTATGGAATTTGGCAGGGGGGCCCAAACAAAATAAATCACTCAGACCACTAATCCCCCAAACAAAAGGCGCAGTCAGAATGAAAACAAATCCCACTAAGCACCCACTCCCCCCAATATTCAAAACCTAAACCTACTCCAAACAAAACATCCATACTTATTACTGCCCCTACTACATACATAAACCTTTAAACTCTGACAAAACCCCTCCGCTCAAACGCTCCTTACCAACCCAACAAACAATGACCAAAAACACAAAACACAGATCACCTTTAATTCCCGGTCCATCGCACCTTGAAAAAACCAATCACAAAAAGGGGCCCTAATACTGGAATCATTCCCTTTTAAATAAAAAGAAACACCCCCCGTTTTAAATCAAGTCTTTTCCAAAAATCACTTACTCACCCCACAACAAAAAAAATACTGAATAATTGTATCTCATAAATTGTATCTCATATGTAAGTCATTTTTGTATCTCATAAATATCAACCTGTGACCCAACAAACTTTGTTATTTTTAAAACCTTCATTACCAACATAATACTCCATTCTACGATTACACAGCAACACATAAATGACCATATGACCGCCTTTGTAATACCATTGACTAAATTTTATCTGTTTTACAAAAATTTTTGTCCACTGAATTATCATTGCTTAGTTAATTTTAATAAATTTTAAGCCTCCCATAACTCGCAAAAAGGGTTTTGGGGATGCTACATTTTAAAAAATTTGTATTCCCTGTATTTCCTTATCTTTTCAAATAAATAAATGAATGCATGGGGTATATGGGGAAACAAAAAATGTTATCTATGGGGGCAAAGAGGGAATGATGAATATAGAGTACCAACACCTTAATGGGTGTGAACGGGGTTGTAAATCCAGCGGGGGGCAGTTTTTATTTATTTATTTATTTATTTACAATTTGAGCAACAACAAGGAAAAAAAAAACAGATAAGAGCAGCAGCCAAACCACTTATACTATCTAGCATTAGGGGCTGGCTTAAAATTAACAAAGATTAACAAAGCATGATGAAACAGGAAAAACTTTAAATGTAAACAGTTTAACATAAAGCACAAGTGAGTATTACAAAGACAGGTCATAGGGTTGCATGCATTGTTTACATTCTAAATGGAGTTTTCTTTAGGTAGTGTTTTTAAAAAAAATAATAAATTTAAATTTGGGGTTTTTTAGGTTTAACTTTTATTTATTAATTGTGAGAAACATTTAAGAATACAATTAAAAGGTTCAGTTTTTCTTTTTTTATTTTTTTTGGGGTGAGAAAGTGTTTTTGAGAAGAACTTGAATTTATAAACAGGTATGTTTTTTATATTTACGGAAATAAATTCCAGATTTTAGGCCTTTTATGGCATTGATTTTTTGCATAGGGGAGAAGGACACGGGGGAACATCAAAGAGTGATCGTGCCTTGTGTTATGGTCATGTTTCTGTTGGGGTTGGCAAGGAGATGTTTGAGGGGGGGGTTTAATATCGAGTTGAGTGTTCTATGTATGAAAAGGTGCGTAATAAGTAGGATGTTTTGTATTGAGTAATTGAGTGTATTGAATTTTGGAGTGTGCTGCCTGTATGAGAATTTGTTATAAATCAAAACTGCAGCCTTTTGTTGGGAAATTATGTCTGAGATGTTACTTGTTGTTGACCCCCATCACAAATTCCATGGTGAGATAGGTAAATAAAGAGTGATAAGGGCCAAGGGCTGACTGTAGCAATACCGTACTTTCGATAGACCTACAGCCCTTGGGAAAATTTTCTTAAAAATTTGTTTTAAAATGTATAAATTTGGTCAAATTATCGGGGGTTTCCAAAAGAATTTCCCTCGTTAGTTTTGTGAAGGTGACCTTTACATTATTTAAAAGGGGGACATCGAGCCTGTTACCAAACTGAAGAAGAGTTTTGTCAATTTTTAGTGTAATTTGTTATACTCACCGGGTAAAATATTTTCTGTAATTCGGGATTTACAGTATTTGGCTAAAAGTGACTGGGCTCGGGGGGAAAAAACTATGTATGTCATCTGCAAATAGTGTGGGGGTTTAGTAATTGCGAAACATTTGGAAGGGCATTTATGTTTAGGAGAAAAGAAAGGGGGCCAGGACACTTCCCCTTTTGGGACCCAACTGTAAGGTTGCGCAGAAATTTGCCCCTTTCGTACACATATTGGTTTTTGTTTCTGATAAAGACTTGAGGTAGTTGGGGGGAGTGCCCCCTTTTACCCTAGTTACAATTTTTTCGTGGAGCAAGTCAGTCAAATGTTCAAAAGCTTTTCGTAAGTTTAAAGAAAAAAACCCCAGGGGACTTTTTTTTTTCCTATGCATGTATTATGTTCTAGCATTTTATAATACATCATTAGTATTTTTATTAGGCCGAAACCAAATTGGCGGGGTTTAGTAGTTTTGGGAGATAGGTAGGGGTAATTTTGTTTTATGAATTAATTTTTTAAAGATTTTGAGAGAGGGTGAATTGGGTATTGGCCCATAGTTATTCACTCTGTTTGGTCTCCTCCTTTGTGGATCGGGGGACCCTTGCATTTTGGTACTGTAGGAAGGTGGAGGGTTTAAGGGTTTGTTAAAGATGTTGCAATGATTGGTGATACACTTGACACTTTTTTTTTTTATAAAGGGGGTAAGGGATTTAAATCTCCTGCCTTGTTTTTTTTGTGGTGATAAAAAGGGAGACTTCTATGGGGTTTGTCCGGGGGCTAGGAACAGTGGGGTTCGGGATTTCCGTGAGGAGTCATTTGGGGGGGGTATCTGAGCTTGGGATTTTATTTGGGAAGGTTTTGCCTATAGTGGAGAAAAATCAATTTATCTGTTTTTTTTTCTGTTGGGGGAGTTGGGTTTACTGATTTTGCTAATTTTATTTCGCTTTTTGGATTCTTTTTGTTCCCAAAATTCTGATAGGGTTTTCCAGGTCTTTTTTTTATCACCTCGTAGTTGGAAAACTGTTCTCATAATACAATTTTTTTGCCCTTCTTATAGGGTGTTAGGGTTGACGAAAATTTGTTTGGTCTCTGTTTAGTGACCCATTCTGTACTGTTTTTTTTATATTGGGGTTTTTGTATTTTGGTTTGAGAAGCTGGTGTTACCGGACTGTTCATCTCTTTCTGTCATCTGTTTAGTTTTTTAGGCAGTGCTTGTTTTAGAGGTATTGGGGCTTTTTTTAAAAATTTTTAAAACTTCGTCGATATCTTTAGATTCTAGCTCATGTCCATCAATGTTTGCTACGCTTTGAAGTTATTAAAGGCTGCCCATTGTGAATCTGAAGGGGACTTTAGTAGTGCTGGGGGAATTTACCAAAAGGGTTTTTATAGGGAAAATAGGGAGTGGGCTGTGGTATTATCTGAATTTTCCTGATTTTAAAGGGGAAAGGTGTTGTCCAAAGTGGTCAAGTGGGGAAAAACCCATTTTCGTAACTCTTTTAGGTTTTGTTACTGTTGGTAAACAAAAACAGTTTCTCATTGTGTTTGTGAATTCATAACGTGTGGGGCCTGGTCTTTCAGGAGATTTTATTGAATCACCTGAGATAGTAAGTGATCTTTTTTTCATGCGGCATCATTACATACTTCCTAGTTTTTTACTAAATTGGGTAATGTTTGACTGTGGAAAATCTGTAGATGTTTTCAATGGAAAAGGGTTTTTTTTTGGGATTTGATTTTAATTTGGCTATTATATATTTTCCCCAGTTCATCTCTTGTGCAATATTTGATAATTTTAGTTGGGCTGAGTAGTATATGGTGGCCACCCCCTTTTTGGGCTGGCCCACAGTTGTGTATGGCTTGTAACCAGGAATGGCATAGACACTTACTATCAGGCTTTAGCCCGGTTTTTATTATGTAATGATGGGCATTTGGCATGTAAGGAATTTTGTAATGCTATGAGTCATCGTAATGCTTGCTTAAAGATCTGATATTTAGTTAAGATAGTTATGTTGCTGTTGGGACTGAGAATGCCTTTGTTGTTCTGCAGTGTAGTAAATTACAGAACTTTTGATCATTTTGGGCATTAAAAAGAGGTTGGTATCAATCAAATGCTTGTAACATAAGATTTGTAGTGAATCATAGTTAAATTGAAAAACAAAGTAAATAGTCTTAAACAAAAAAAAAACTCCTGAATTATTAACAAATGTAAAAAATGACTAAGGGAGTTTTTTTTTTTAGTAAAATAAAGGGGACAATATAAAAGGGACTAGACAAATAAAGTGATGATCAAATAATGGAGCTTGGGAATAGAATAGGGAGTACAAAAAGGGAATTTTTTTAAAATTAGAATTATAGTATAAAATTAAATATAAAAAGGGGCTAATATAAGTGTGGGGAACAATAAAGTGGTAACAAATAAAAGAGCTTTGGAAATAATCAAAATGTGAAATTTTTTCTACTTTACACCTGAATAGCACCTTTATTTTTTTTAAAAAATTGTGAAAAATATAAACTAGGGGATTAAATAAAGCAAAAAAAAAAAAAAGAAAATATATAAGGGACTAAAATTAAGAATGGGGAAACAAAGTTAAATGGCAGAGGGCCTAGAAATAATATTGGTTTAGGGGTAAGAAACTATTTGTAAATTTAAAAAAATTGAGCATTATTGCACAATAAAAGTAAAAAAAAAAAAAGGTAGTTTACTAGCTACAAAAATAGTTTTGGTACTTTTCAAAAAAAATTGGGAAAATACACAATTGCTACACAATGAAAAATGACTAAAAAACAATAGGATAAACAAAATTAAAGGACAGGGAAGAAAAATGAATATTTTTAAATTTTGGGGTAAATTTTACTTTAATTTTAAAAATTTTAGCAATTAAAAGCATAAGAAAGAAGTATAGGTATTGGGGGTAGTTGGCATTTCTAGTGATGAAAAAAAAAAAATAATATGTACAATATAAAATTTAAATACACTAAATGCACCCCACGTTATATGTTTAAGGGGATACAACGTTACGAAATTCACTTTTCAAGGAAGGGAAGAAAAACATGTTCGTTTGAGATGGGATATTGTTTCCGTTGAGTTTTCCTTACATTTTTTCCCACTCGCGGAAACCTGATGTATTTTTTTTTCCTGTTTAAGTTTTCTCAGCCTGAACAGAAGGTTTTGACGTTTTTTTTTTTAACACCCTTTAGTAACTCCTTTTTCATTGTAATTGCTGATTTTTAAATTTGTCCTTTTTTTTTACGATGAATGAATCGGGTATTAACTTGTTTTACTTCCTTTTTTCCCCGCAAACGGTTTCTTTGATTTCATTTTTTTTGCACGATGACTTGACGGGGTTTTGTATATCCCGAACAAAATTTTTTTTTTGCACTTGCTTTTGTTTTTTCAATTGGAATGTGTGGACTGTTAATTAAAACTGCATCAACAACTTATCTGCAGTTTTGTCGTCTTGGAAAACAAGGGATTCATTTAAACGGTTGCCCTTTCTGATTCCATCCTTGATTGCTTTTCAACCTAATTTTTGTTTTATTTTCTCAGTTGCGGCTATAGCTGTTTTTAAGTATTTTTTGTGTCAACACTTCCCGATTAATTCTTCTCTTCAAGGTTTTGGACTTTTTTTCGAGGTTGGTTATCTGGATTCTCGCGCTCGAGTGTTCTTTATTCTTGATTTTTTTTTCTAAGCAACATGATCCTTTATATTGTCAGGAAAAACATACCTAGTTATCAGGGTGAATCCTTTGAAGGGAGTGGATTGAGGGGGGGTCAGCCATGTTTTTTTTTGTTGTTTTTTTTTTTCCCCGGGTGGCGGGGGTGGGGGGGTTGATGATACACTGGCGTCCTGCTGGGTAGACAATTTAGTTCTAGGGGCCTTGCTGTTATTTTTTTTATTCTGGGGTTGTTTTTTTCTGCGATATCCTTTCAAGTACACAAAGTAGATACGTGTAGCAATGGAGGAGAAGGGTTGTTTCCCCGGAGCTTGGGTTAAGTAGTTTCTGGCAGCGAGGAGTGTTTGGGTTTCAGGGGTTCTTCCTTAGACTTTTAATTTTGTCAAGATTTTTGGGTTTTATTCTTTTATTTTTGGGGCATGTTGGGGGGGGGTTCGGGGGTTTACGTAGTTGAACTTTCACTTAGGCCACACAAGTTTTGATGGGGGATTTTTTTTTAAAAGAAAGCGGTAATACCGTTTCTGTCGCGCCGCGTCACGTTCCTGGAGGGAGGGAGATTCCTGTCTAAGGCAATGGGGTGCAAAAATTATGCAGAAAATTTGGATTGGAAATTTGAAAGGTTTGGGTTAATTAAAGTATTTTCAAGGGCTGAAGGGGTTTGTTGGGTGGTTTTGGGCATTTTGAGGAATGGATCAAAGTAGAAAAGCAGGGGAGCGTATAAATCTGAGGGGAAGGGAAAGGGAGGGGAGGGGCACCTCGAAAAGGTTTAAGAGGGGTAAGGGAGGTTTTTTGGGGGAGGGCTTGGACTTCCAGCAGGCGGAAGAGCTGTTCGATAGGGGTGAATGGAGACAATGGTATTTTTGGGCCTAGACTGTTTTGGGGTGTGACAGGGTAATATTTATGAAGGGGGGTCAGAAAAACCGGGTTTTTTTTGTAAGCGGACTTGATCCTAAATGGGGAAATACAATGCCGCACTCAAAGGAGGGGTTTTGGGGTATTAGCAGTTTTGGGGGGAATTTTTTTGGGATCTAACGTAATGCTTTTAAACGTCGTGTTCTGAGCGCCTCTGCAAAAACTGATTTTGTAATGACTCCTATTAAAAACATTACGTTATAAGCTAAAACTGTTTTTTAAAAATAAGGGAAAAACGATGTTTTAAAAAATGTATTTTTTTAAAAAATAAACTTTAATTTTACCGGGTTTTTAAAAATTACAAATTAAACCTTTTCATTTTTTTTAAATGGTAATGGTTTCTTCCATGGTTTTTTTGGTTGATATAATAAAAAAAAACAATTTAGAAAAATTTTTTTATAAGAAAAGTTTTCCCTATCCCCAAAAAAAGCCAACCTGACTAAAGTCCCAGGGCATGGGCCCCCCTTTTCCGATAACCAATTAACGGCTATAAGGGGCCCGAAAATGTGTAAAACCCGCCATAACCGGGGTACTTAATTCTAAAAATAGAAAATTTTTCTGACAAAAAGTCATAAAAAATTTTTTACCGTTGAAAACCCTTTCGACGGGTTGGAAATACCCTGAATTTTTTTAAAGGGTTTTTCCCCCCCTTTACCAAACATAAGTGAATGTTTGGTTGATATAAATTTTTGTAAAACCTAATTTTTTAGATTTTTTTTATTAAACAATTTTCCAATTGCCAAAAACCTTGTGGGTTTTTGAATATTAGTGCCCCGGGTGCATTTGGGGGTTTCTATTTCCCCTCAGTATTCACCCCAAAATGCTCAAAAGTATTTAATCTTTATTGAGGGGAGGTTTTAAACGCCATTAAAACCTTGGGGGTTTCTAACTGCCCCCTTAAATTGTAAGCATTTTTCCTACAAGGGGAAACTGGGGGTTTAAAAAAAAATTCCCCCTCGTTATGAAGAACGTTTACTCTTGACTTTTTTTTGGGTTTTAAAATAGGTGCAGGTTTTTTTGGGGAAAGCAGGGCCCTTTTAGCCCCAAAACTACCGTGGTTGGTCGTTTTTATTAAAAAGGGGCCTTGGGCCCAGAGTGGTTTATTAGTTTTGTTAGTTATTGGGGGAAAGGGGCGGGGGTTTTCCACCCATGATCTACCTTGTGGGGGTTTACTGGGTCTGCTTCGTTATTTGGGAAGGCAGGGTTTTTTCCTACCCATGTTTACCTTGTGGGGGTTTATAGTCTCTTCATTTTAGGGTGTGGCCTAAACCATCACCAAGCACTATTAAATTTCATTTGCCAGAAATAGGGAAAACTTTGTTTTTTGTGTAATGGTTTAAAAAAGGGAAAGTCGGGGTGTAAATGGGAGGGGCCTGGGAGTGATTAATGAACAGGGGAAAGGGTTGTTTTAAAAGTGGCGGAATCCTTAGTTTTTTTGAAACTGAATTTTGAAAAATTGCCAGATTACTGACTTCTGAGCTTTGTAAAATGAGTTTGAAGGGGTAGTTTCTTCATTTGTAAATAATCAGAAGGCATTCTAAAAACCTAAATTGAACATTATTTTAAATTTTTAAATTTAGCTTTTCCCCTTTCCCAATAAAAGTGGAAAATTTCCATAATGCACATCAAGCAAATTTAATTTTCCTTTAAGGATGCTACAGAGGCAGGTGGGAGACCTATCACACATTTTTGAGAATCTATTTTAGACCATAAAAAAGAAGACACGCAGCAGGCTACAAGCCCATGTGAGGGGTCAAAGTCACCTAACAGTTGACCGTGCAGGGAAATGTGAAGAGGTGCTGATACAAAAAACACCCTTCCACGTGGGGTCGTGTTACCACTCATTTTTTTCCTTTTTTCACCCCCTATCTCATCTGGAATTTTCATAGCACAAAAAGATAGGTGATGCGGTGAAGCAGGAAGAAAAAAAACTGAACTCCCCTATAAAAGCCCAGAAGTTGGTAATTTTGGGCCAATTTTACACAGAATTAAAAAAAAATTCTAGTTTAAAAGTAATTAAAAAAAAAAGGTAGGCATACTTGAAACAAAAGCAACTTTACTATGTTTTAAAAAGGCAATTGAAACCTTTCCAACTTTTCAAAAGGGCCATTATGAATTGAAAAGTTTTTAAATAAATTTTTCCCATGTTGTTATTTTTTTAACCTTTTAAAGTAAATTGTCGGAATGGGTATTTTAGGGTTAAAAGGGGAGAACCCCAGTAAAATATCTTAGACGGGGAGTGAATGTCCCATGGTTTTTTAAATTTTTTATGAGGGGTTGTAAAAGAAATAAAGATTTTCCGGGAAGGGGGTGGATTAAATTTATGGGAAAAATCAAACCAAAAAACCCCCCCCCGGGGGTTTGAACCCCGGGGTCTGGGTCTCAAAACTCCACCCGCGCGTTACCACTAACCAGCTAGCCACAAAAAGATTCACCAACTGGGTGTTTTTCTACACCATGGGAAAGGTTAGCAAGCACCCTGTGACCACAAATCAATTTTTTTACAACAATCCCCACTAGGGGGGTCTATGGCTAACGCGGGGGCTGGATTTTGAATCTATGCCCCGGGGGTTCATCCCCGGGGGGGTATGGTTTGTTTGCAATCGGTTTTTACGATTTTAGTCAAATTTAAATACAAAATGGAATTGACACATTTTGCTTTTTGCTGAGAACTGTGTTTAGGGGAGTTCTAAAAAAAATTGAAAAGGGTTTTAGGGGGATGATTTGGGGAGGTGTGTAAAGGTAAAAGTTAAAAGTGAACATAGAAAAAAAGTAAGGTGATAGGGTATCAAATGATTTAAATTTAAAGAAAAATTGAAAAAAAAAAATTTGGGAGGGGGAGTATGGAAAAGGGAATGTTTTCAATATTTGGGAGTTGACTTGTTGGCATGGTTTTTATAAGGGAGGGGTTTTAATATAGAATTGATGGGGGAAAAAAGGGGGGAGCCCAAAGCCCCCAATTTACTGAATTCCAAACACTATAGTAACTGCTTTGCTACCAACAGTAAAAAAACCTACAAGAGTTAAGAGACTAGTGTTTGCCTACTAACCCATCTGGACCAACACCATATCCCCCAAAATTCAGGCAAAACCCACAAATAATACCACAGAAAAACCCTACCTTCCCTAACAAACCCTTTGGCAAATTCCCCCCTGAAACTACTAAAGCACTTCAGATTCACAATGAGGCAGCTATCAAAACTTCACAGCAGCATGACAAACTTTACGGCACACTGACTAAAAAATCTTACAGAAATTTTTTGACAATTTATTAAAAAATTTTTAAAAAAAAAAAAATTATAAAAGAAAAAAACTAAACAGAGAGAAAAAGACGAACTCCCCAAACCCCCGTACCCCCAAAAACCAAAATACAAACCCATACAAAAAACATACAAATGGGCCACAAAACCCAAGCAAACAAAACTTACTCGAAAAACCCTAACCCCCTAATAAGAAGGGCTAAAAAATTTATTAGAACAATTACCAACTTATAGGGACTAAAAAAACCTGAAAACCCAACAAAAAAACAGAACAAAAAGATAACATGAAATAGCAAATTGAATTAAAAAACCAGAAACCCCAATTCCCACCTACGAAACGCAAACAGACTCAATGTTTTCTCTCCACTTAGGAAAAAAACCCTTTCCCAATAAAACCCCAAGCTCGGGTTCCCCACCAATGACTCCCTCACTGGCAATACCCAAACACACTTTTCCCTAGCTCCGACTTAACCCAACAAGTCTCCTTTTTATAAACAAACAAAAAAACAAGACGGGAGTTTTAAAATACTTCCCACCCATTAATACAAAAAAGTGTCACGGGTGCATCCCCAATCATTGCAACACCTTTAACAAATCCATTGAATCCCTACCTTTCCTACATTTTCTCAAAATAGAAGGGGTCACCCCGATCCATAAAGGAGGAGACCACACAGACTTGAATAAAAAAAGGCCAATACCAACTTAAAAACCCTCTCTCTAAAATCTTAAAAAATTAATCCAAAAAGCGTACTATTCCTCCTCATCCCCCCACAACAACCCAAACCCCCCTGCAATTTGGGTTCAGGCCTAATAAAAATACAAATGATCTTTACCCACATTAGAACATATTTATACAGCAATAGGGGAAAAAAATCCCGGGGATCTTCATTGACTTACGAAAATTTTTCGTACATTTGACCACGATTTGCCCCAAATAAAATTGGGGTCGCACTAGGTAAAAGGGGGCCTCCCCCCCCTAATCATACCTCAGCAAAAGAAGCCAAATGTTACACAAAGGGGGGGAAAATCCCGCACAGCCAGTTCAGTTGGTGTCCCACAGGGAATGTCCTAGGCCCTTCTCTTTCTCAATACATAATACCACCAAATGCATTGCAACTACTAAAAACCCCACTATTTCCCAATGACACACATCGTCTACCCCACCCGAGCCCAGTCTGCTACCCAAATACGAAAATGCCAAATTACAAAAAATATCACCGGTTTGAGGGACAACAAACTTACTTAAACTTTGAAAAACCTACTACATTCATTTTGGAAATGGGCTGCAGATTGCTCTTAAATTAATAAATGGATCACCTATCACAAAATCAAGGGGGAAAAATTCTAGAACCACCTGTAAAACTCAAATTTCAAACCATATACAAAAAATTTCCAAAAAAATTCAAACCGTGGGCTACTACGAAGATACGGTACTATTTTCCCACATCTGCCCCCGGCCCCCTAATCCTCACTTATTTACCCCTATCTCACCTATGGAATTTGGCAGGGGGGCTAAACAAAATAAATCAATCAGACCATAATCACCCAACAAAAGGCGCAGTCAGAATGATAACAAAATCCCACTACAGACACCCACTCCCCCCAATATTAAAAAACCAAAACCTACTCCAAACAAAACATCCATACTTATTATGCATACTACATAATAAACATTAAACTCTGACAAAACCCTCCGCTCAAACTCTCCTTCCCAAACCCAACAAACACATGACCATAACAAAACACAGATCACCTTTAATTCCCGGTCCATCGCACGCTTGAAAAAAACCAATCACATAAAAGGGGCCCAAATACGGGAAATTCATTCCCTTTGGAATATAAAAGAAAACTGCTGTTTTAAATCAAGTCTTTTCTCAAAAATACTTACTCACCCCCAACTAAAAAAATACTGAATAATTGTATCTCAAAAATTTTGTATCTATTTTGTAAGTCATTATTGTATTATAAATATCAACCTGTGACCCAATCAAACTTTGTTATTTTTAAAACTTCATTACCTAACAAAATCCATTCTACGATTACACAGCAACACATAAATGACCATTGACCTCTTTGTAATACCTTTTGACTAAATTGTTATCTGTTTTACAAAAATTTTTGTACATGAATTATCATTGCTTAGTTAATCAAAAATAAATTTTAAGCCTGCCCATAAGCTCGCAAAAAGGGGGTTTTGGGGTGCTACATTTAAAAAATTTGTTTTCCTTGTACTTCTCTGTTCATTTCAAATAAATAAATGAATGCTTTGAGGTATATGGGGAAAAAAAAAATGTTATCTATGGAGGCAAAAAAAGGGATGATGAAGTATAGAGTCCCAACACCTTAATGGGTGGGGCTTGGGTTGTAAATCGCAGCGGGGGGGGCAGTTTTTATTTATTTATTTATTTATTTACAATTTGAGCACACAACAAGGACAAAAAAATACAGATAAGGCAGCATGCCAAACCATTATACTATGCATAGATTAGGGGCTGGCTTAAAATTAATTTAAAGATTAACTAAGCAATGATGAAACAGTGATAAAACTTTAAATGTAAACGATTACTAAAGACAAGTGAGTATTACAAAGACGGGTCATATGGTTGCATGCATTGTTTACTTTCTAAATGGAGTATTCTTTAGGTAGTGTTTTAAAAAAAAATAATAAATTTAAATTTGGGGTTTTTGGGTTTTAAAACATTTATTTTTAAATTGTGAGAAACATTTAAGATATAAAATTTTAAAAGGTTCAGTTTTTCAATTTTTTGGGGTTTTGGGTGAGTAAGTGATTTTTGAGAAGAACTTGAATTTATAACGGGTTTATGTTTTTTTTATATTTACGGTAATGATTCCAGATTTTAGGCCTTTTATTGGAAATTGATTTTTTGTAGGGAAAAGGACACGAGGAACATCAAGAGTGATCTGTGCCTTGTGTTATGGTCATGTTTCTGTTGGGGGGGTTGGCAAGGAGATGTTTGAGGGAGGGTTTAATATCGAGTTGAGTGTTCTTGTTGAAAAGGTGCGTAATAAGTAGGGATGTTTTGTAGGGTGAGTGATTGATGTATTGAATTTTGGGTGTGCTTGCCTGTAGTGAGAATTTGTTATCATTCAAAACTGCAGCCTTTTGTTGGGTTTAGGGGTCTGAGAGGGTTATTTGTTGTTGGGGCCCCATCACAAATTCCATGGTGAGATAGGTAAATAAAGAGTGAAAAGGGGCCCAAGGGCTGACTGTAGCAATACCGTACTTCGTAGTATCCTACAGTCTTGGAATTTTCTTAAAAATTTGTTTAAAATTTAAAAATTTGGTCAAATTATCGGGGGATTCCAAAGAATTTCCCTCGTTAGTTTTGTGAAGGTGCCTTTATCTTATTTAAAAGGGGGACATCGAGTCTGTTACCAAACTGAATGAAGAGGTTTTGTCAAGTTTAGTGTAATTTGTTAGTACTAAAAGGGAGATATTTTCTGTAATTCGGTTTTACAGTTTTGGCTACGTGAGGGGGCTCGGGGGGAGAAACGTATGTATGTATCTGCAAATAGTGGGGGTTTGAGTAATTGCGAAGCTTTTGGAAAGGGTCATTTATTTTTAGGAGAAAGAAAAAAGGGCCCAAAGGACATTTCCCCCTTGGGACCCAACTGTAAGGTTGCGCAGAAGAGTTTGCCCCATTTGCGTAACATATTGGTTTTGTTGCTGAAAAGACTTGAGGTAGTTGGAGGAGTGCCCTCTTATTTCCCATATTTGGAAAAATTTACGTAGCAAGTAAGTCATTTTCCCCAAAAGCTTTACGTAAATTTTCATGAAAGCCCCCAGGGGATTTTTTTTCTTATTGCATGTATTTTTGTTTAGATTGTATAATAATTTAAAAGATTTTTATTAGGCCTGATAAAATTGGCCCGGGGTGGTTTTGTTTTGGGGAGTAGTAGGAGTAGTTTTGTTTTAGATTAATTTTAAAGAATTTTTGAAAGGGTGTAATTATATTGCCTTTTTTTATTTTGTTTGGGGTTTTCCCCCTTTGGGATGGGGCCCCTTGCATTTTGGTATTTTTTGTAGGAAGGTGGGTTTAAAAGGGATTTTTTAAAGGGGTTTTGCAATATTGGGAAGATTTAAAATTTTTTGAATAAAGGGGTAAGTTTTTAAATTTCCCCGTTGTTTTTTGGGGTGAAATAAGGGGAATTCTATGGGTTATCCGGAGCCTAAAACTTTTCGGGTTCCGTGAAGTCATTTGGGGGGTACGACTTGGGAAAATTTGGAAGGTTTTTCCAAGGGGAAAACGGGCCCTGTTTTTCTTTTCGTTGGGGGGAGTTGGGTTCACTGATTTTGCTAATTTTATTTCGCTTTTCGTGATTCTTTTTTTTCCCCAGAATTCTGATGGGGTTTTTTCCAGGTCTTTTTATATCCCTCGTAAGTTGGATAATCTGTTCTCATAATAAAATTTTTTTTGCCCTTCTTATCAGCGGGTTGGGATTGAGGAAAACTTTGTTTGGTCTCGGGTTTAGTGACCCATTCTGTACTTTTTTTTTATATTGGTTTTTTTGTATTTTGTTTGAGAATGCTGGTGTTACCGGGGGACTGTTCATTTTTACTGTCATCTTTTTAGTTTTTTAGGCAGTGCTTTTTATAGAGGTATTGGGTTTTTTTTAGAAATTTTTAAATACTTCGTCGATTCTTTAGTTTTTCTAGCTCAGTGCCGTCAATGTTTGCTACGCTTTGTAAAGTTATTAATGGCTGCCCATTGTGAAGTTGGGGTGATTTAGTGTGCGGGGGAATTTTCCCAAAGAGTTGTTATAAGGGAAAGTAGGGAGGGGTCTGGGGTATTATCTGAATTATCCTGATTTTAAAAGGGGGAATTTGGTTTTTGGTCCAATGTGGTCAAGTGGGAAACCTATCTCGTAACTTTTGTAGGTTTTGTTACTGGGGGTAGAAACAACAGTTATCATTGTGTTTGTGAATTCATAACGTGTGGGTCCTGGTCTTGAGGAGATTTTATTTGAAGTCACCTGAGAGTAGAAAGTGATCTTTTTTCATGGGCATCAGTTACATTTTCCTGTTTTTGACAAAATTGGCTAATGTTTGACTGGGGAACTCTGTAGATGTTTATCAAGGGAAAGGGGTTTTTTGTGGGTTTTTGGGATTTGAATTTGGCTATTATATATTCCCCAGTTCACTCTTGTGCAAGTATTTGAAAATTTCTATTTGGGTTGAGTAGTATATGGTGGCCCCCCCCTTGTTGGTCTGGTACAGTTGTGTATGGTTTGTGTAACCAGGAAGGGCATAGACATCTTACTATCAGGCTTTAGCCAGGTTTCAGTTATGAAATGAGGGACTTTGGCATGTAAGGAAATTTTGTAATGCTTGGGGTCATCGTAATGCTTGCTTAAAGATCTGATATTGTAGTTAAGATAGTTATGTTGCTGTTGGCACTGAGAATCCCTTTGTTGTTCTGCAGTGTGAAATTACAGAACTTTTGATTTTTTTGGGTCATTAAAAAGAGGTTGGTATCAATAAAATGTTGTAACATAAGATTTGTAGTGAATCATAGTTAAATTGAAAAACAAAGTAAATGTCTTAAAGCAAAAAATAGCCCTGAATTATTTAAAAAATGTAAAAAAATGAGCAAAGGTATTTTTTTTTTTTAGCTAAAAAAAGGGAGACAATATAAAAAGGGGCTAGTACAAAAAAATGTGATCAAATAATGGAGCTTGGGAATAGATTAGGTAGTACAAAAAGGGAATTTTTTAAAATTAGAATTATAGTATAAAATTAAAATATAAAAGGGCTAATATAAGTGTGGTGAACAATAAATGGTAACAAATAAAAGAGCTTTGGAAATAATGGGAAAAAGTGAAAATTTATTCTACTTTACACCTGAATAGCACCTTTATTATTTTAACAAATTTTGAATATTAAACTAGGGGATTATTAAAACAAAAAAAAAAAAAAGAAAATATATAAAGGGGCTAAAATTAAGAATGGTAACAAAGTTAAATGACAGAGGGCCTAGAAATAATATTGGTTTAGGATAAGAAATTTATTTGTAAATTTAAAAAAAATTGAGCAGTTATTGCACAATAAAAAATAAAAAAAAAAAAAGGTGTTTATAGCTACAAAAATGTTTTGGTACTTTCAAAAAAATTGGAATATCACAATTGCTACACAATGAAAAGTGACTAAAAAACAATAGGATAAACAAAAATTAAAGGACAGGGAAAAAAAATGAATATTATTAATTTGGAGTAAATTTTACTTGTAATTTTAAAATTTTAAACAATAAAAGCATAAGAAAGAAGTATAGGTATTGGGGGTAGTTGGCATTACTAGTGATGAAAAAAAAAAAAAATAATAAAGTACAATTAAAAGTAACGTACATAATGCACCCCACGTTATATGTTTAAGGGGACTTTTCTAATTGTTACGAAATTCACTTTTTTAAGGAAGGTAAGAAAAACATGTTCGTTTGAGATGGGATATTGTTTCCGTTGAGTTTTCCTTACATTTTTTCCCATCTCGCGTGAAACCTGATTATTTTTTTTTCCTGTTTAAGTTTTCTCAGCCTGAACAGAAAGGTTTTGACGTTTTTTGTTAACACCCTTTAGTACCTCCTTTTTCATTGTAATTGCTGATTTTAAATTTGTCCTTTCTTTTACGATGAAAGAAGTCGGGGTATTTAAATGTGTTTACTTCCTTTTTCCCCGCAAACGGTTTCTTTGATTTCATTTTTTTTGCACGATGACTTGCGGGTTTGTATATCTGAACAGTTTCTTTGCACTTGCTTTTGTTTTTTTTCAATTGGAATTGTGGACTGTTAATTAAAAATGCATCAGACAACTTATCTTTTCAGTTTTGTGTCTTGGAAACAAGGTATTCATTTAGTCGGTTGCATTTCTGATTCCAGTCCTTTATTGCTTTTTCAACCTTTATATTTTTGTTTTTTTTTGCTCAGTTGCGGCTATAGCTGTTTTTAGAGTATTTTTTGTGTCAACACTTCCCGATTAATTCTTCTCTTCAAGGTTTTGGCTTGTTTTTGAGGTTGGTTATCTGGATTCTCGCGCTCGAGTGTTCTTTATTCTTGATTTATTTTCAGAGCAACATGATCCTGATATTGTCAGGGAAAAACATACCCAGTTATCGGGTGAAACCTTTGAAGGGAGTGGATTGGGGGGGGAGTCAGCCATGTTTTTTTTTGTTGTTTTTTTTTTTCCCCGGGTGGCGGCGGGGGGGGGGTTGATGATCACTGGCGTCCCGCTGGGTAGACAAGTTTAGTTCTAGGGTCCTTGCTGTTATTTTTTTTTTCTGGTGTTGTTTCTTCTGCGATATCCCTTTTATAGTACACAAAGTAGATTCGTGTAGCAATGGAGGAGAAGGGTTGTTTTTCCCCGGAGCTTGGGTTAAGTGTTTTGGGAGCGGAGGAGGGGTTTGGGTTTCAGGGGTTCTTCCTTAGACTTTTAATTTTGTCAAGATTGGGTTCATTCTTTTATTTTTGGGGCATGTTGTGGGCTAGGGGGTTCACGTAGTTGAACCCTTTCACTTAGGCCACACAAGTTTGATGGGGGAGTTTTTTTTTGAGAAAAAAAGAGCGGTAATACCGTTTCTGCGCGCCCCCGTCACGTTCCCGGAGCAGGGAGATTCCGTTAAGGGGGAATGGTGGTGAAAAATTATGCAGAAAATTTGGAGTGTGGGAAATTTGAAAGGTGGGTTTAAAAAAGTATATCAGAGGGGTGAAGGGGTTGTTGGGTGGTTTGGTCTTTAGAGGAATGGATCAAAGTAGAAAAGCAGGAGAGCGTATAAACTGAGGGGAAGGGAAGGCGGGTAGGGGGCACCTCGAAAAGGTTTTAAGGGGGGGTAAGGGAGGTTTTGGGCGAGGGCTTGGACTTCCAGCAGGCGGTAGAGCTGTTGATAGGAGTGAATGGAGACAATGGTATTTGGGGCCCCATGACTGTTGGAGTGTGACAGGGGAATATTTTTGAAGGGGGTCAGAAACCGTTGTTTTTGTAAGCGGACTTGAGCCCAAATGGGGAAATTACAATGCCGCACTCAAAGGAGGGTTTGGGATATTAGCAGTTTTGGGGGGAAGTTGTGTATCTTTAAAGTAAGTTTTTTTTTTTCCCCCGGTTTACGTTAAAAAAAAGTTTTTAAGGGGGGAAATGTTAAAGGAAATATTTTGTTTGGGATTTTCCTTTTGGTAAATCCCCGTGGGAAACGGGGCCCAAAAAAAAAAAATTGTTTTTAACCCAAAATTTTTTTTTAACACTTTTTGATGTTTTCCCACCAAGGGGGGGTGAAAAAGAAAATTAAAAGAAAAAAACTTTCTCATTAAAGTTTTCCCTCATTATTCAATCCTTTTTTTCGGGACTTTTTTTTAATGCCCTCCAAACCAATTTCCCAAACCCCTTTTAAAAGAAACTTGTACTTCCCTTCCAGATTTTGGGTAAATTTCCCAAATCCCCCCCAAAATATTACCCGGCACCTTGAACAGCCTTTTAGGGGCTCAAAAAATTTGTCCCATTCACTCCTATCGAAACCCCAAACACCGGAATTCAAGCCCCAACCCAAAAAAAATTTCCCCTTTCCCCCTTTCCCCCCCAACCTTTTACAAGCCCCCCCAAATTTTTGCCCACCCTTTTATTTGTTCCCCCCACCTTAAAAATTACCAAAATCCAACCCTTTTCGCTCTTTACTAAACTTTTGGAACTCCACAATCCTAATTTTCACCCAAAAATTTTGCATAGTATTTCAAAAACATTGTTGCACGAAACTCCCTGTTAGCCCCCTTTCTGCGTGTTTCAACCCCTGCTTTTTTAAATGAAGTTTGAATATATAAATTTTTTTGTTTGGGGTCTTTTTTTGTCCCTCCAAGATAAAAGCAAACTCCCTTTTTTTTTAATCTTTATGGTTAAACCCATCCTTAAAAAAAAATTTTCACATTTTACACATTTTCATTAATCTTGGGGGCCTTTTATTAAATTTGCCCTCAAAGAATTTTTCCAAAAAAATCTTTTCCCCTTTTTCCAACAATCAAATCTGGACCCCCGTTTCAGATCTTCAAAAACCGGTATTAGTACATTTTAAAAAAAAAAATTTTTCCCCTTTCCATTTAAAAAACCCCAACCTTTTTCTGAAGTGCCACCGGGCCTTTTTCAACCCCTATTCTCGAACCCCAAGATAAATTTGTCTTTTCCATATTTACTTTTTGGTCTTTTCTGCAAAATAACAAACCTTCCCCCGGGGCTTTTTGGAAAAAATGGAATTTATAAATTTTAAAAAATTTTGAAGGTTTTCCACCCGAAAACCTTGCATTTTAACCCTTCCCTTCTTAAAGGTTTGGCAAAATGGTTAACTGCAAACCTTAATGTGAAAAAACCCAACACGCTATAAGTTGCTGTGATATTCAAGACATTGTTTTTTTCCCCCTTTTAAAAACAAAACTAAAAAACATACAAGTTATTACAATTTTTTCGAAAAGGGTCCAGGACTCTCAATAATCATAAAAAAAAAATCCCCAAAAACTTTTGGCCCTCATTCCATAAGGGGTTTCCCCCCCCTTTTTAAACAAAAATTGCCTCCCCTCCCCCTCCTCCCATCCCATGTACACCAGTCTTCATTAAGGTAATTCGTAAATTCTATTTTAATATAATGGCCCCCGCTAAATAATCCTTCCGAAGCTTCGAAGGAAAATATGAAATGAATTAATTTCCCCAAAGAAAAAGGAAAAACAAATTAAAACCTGAAGCACCCAAAAGTAATTTGGAAAAAAAATTTACCCATGAAATATAAAAATTTAATCTTGAATAATTTAAAAAAACAAGGATTTTAACAAAAAATTTAAAGGGGCATTAACTTAAAAGAGATTTGTATTGAATTGTGGGAAAGGGGAAAGGGGGAAAGGGGGGGAGGTTTTAGTTTTTGGGAAAGGGGAAACCCCTTCCTTTAAATTAGTTCAACTTTTTTCCCTTTTTTTCCCTTTTTCTTTTTCCCAGGGCCATTAAGTATGGTTCTGTAAACCCCATTGTAAGAGGCGACCTCCTTTTTAAGTCCTGGTGTTCCAAATTGAAAATGTAATTCCCAGATTGAACTTATCGGGGGATTTTACAAAAAAGGGTTTTTACTTTACCACTTTTAAATTTTTAATCTTTAAACAAACTTTTTTTTTTCCCCCCTTCCCCCCCTTTGAAGCAGTTTTTAGGTTGGCCTTTCTGTTGAAGAATC
This sequence comes from Cherax quadricarinatus, assembly GCF_026875155.1. NCBI lineage: Eukaryota > Metazoa > Arthropoda > Malacostraca > Decapoda > Parastacidae > Cherax > Cherax quadricarinatus. The sequence goes on from NC_069427.1 coordinate 45,094,862, forward strand.
CCCCAGGTTAGTTTGTCTTTTCCTCCCCACCACTTTCCCCCATCCTACTAATCCCAACCCCAAAGGGGGTTCCCCTTTCCACAATGGTTTCCCACGGATAGGACCCCAGGTTAGCCTCAAATTCAAAATTTTTTTCCTACCATTTGGGGCCCCATTTTTTAAACGAGTTAAAGGCCCTTATCCTTCCTCCCAAGCCTTTTCTTAAAAGGGTTTTCTTTGAGATATTTAACCTTTGTGTCGCAACCCCCAATCCAATTCTCCTTCCAAAATTTTAAAAAAAAAAAAATTCTTATGAAAAAAGGAATTTTTTTGTTGTAAAACCCCAAAAAAATGAAATTTGATGAAAACGATAATTCCTCTGGAATTCACCTTCAAATTTTTAAAAAATTGGGATTTCCCCCCTTTTACCCTTTTTTGGGAAAAAAACCAAACTATAGCTATTTCTTAAAATTTTTATGATTTATAAAGAAATCCCCTTTTCCCATTTAACACCAAAAAGGTAAAATTTGGCAATTTTTGGGGAATTTCACCCCAAAATTAAAAAATAATGACAATTTTCAAAATAAGACCAAATAACAATCAGACATTCCTGGTAAAAAACTTTTCCCTTTGCCAAAAACAAAAAAAGCAGATGTAATATATACAGACTTTGCAAAACCCCTTTAAAAAAAAGGTGTACCAGGGCGTAATAGCGCACAAAAGCGTGCTAAAGGAATAACAAAAAAGGGTGGTCCATGGATCTAAAAATTTTCCCACTAACAAACACAGAGAGTAGTCTAAACCCAGAGAAAAAAGCCCCGAGGCCAAAGGGTTAAAAGCTCTTTTTCCAAAAAGGCACGGGTACTCGCTCCCATCTTGTTCCTCATCCCATTTTCCGACATAGACAAGGATGTCAGCCACAGCCCCGGTCTTCCTTTCCCGATGACCCCCGAACTGAAAGACGGGTTTCCCCCCTTTGCAGACACTGCAAAGCTCCAGGGGGACTTAAAACCAAATTTTCAGTGGTTTGCAAAAAACCAATTTTAATTTTCAACGATGAGAAATTCCCAATCCCTCAGATATTAAACATGGGGAAAATTAAATTTTCATCAAAAGTACAAAAAAAATTTCCCTGGCCAAAAAATAGAGCGAAACACCAACGTCAAAGACCGGGGATGAAAATGTCGGGGATCTCCCCTTTCCAAGGACCATAACATTGATCAATTCCCTGCTAGAAAAATGACGGGAAGGTTTAATGAGAACCTGAAAAACTAGGGGGGGGCCCCAAGCCCCATGTTGACACTTTTCCCGGGTTTCACTTGTTCTATCTAGGCTGGAAAATTTGCTGCACCTAACAAAAACCTTTCAAGGCAGGAAAATTGCCAAACCTAAAAATGTACAGAGAACTTTAAACCGGCGCCCCCTAAGGAATAAAACCCCTTTCAATTATTGGGACCGCTTGGGTTTTTCCCAAAACCTTTTTCCCCCTGGAACGCAGGGGGGAGAGATTACATATTATATACACCGGGAAAATCCAAGGGGGAACCAGTCCGAACTTGCACACAAAAAATCACTCACAAAACGAAAGCAAAAGATTTGGGCAAAACATGAAACCATCCCCCCAATGAAAAAGCGGGGGTTTCCCAATTAGCACTTTAAGAACCATACAATAAGTGTCAGGGGCCCAAGACTGTTTTAACTGCCTCCCAGCCACATAAGGGGGGGGTTAAACCAACAAAACCCCTGGCAGTCTTCAACTGGCACTGGAAAAAGCACCTAAAGCAGTTCCAAAATCAGCCCTGGGGTGGGTCGTTAAAATTAAATTTTGGGGTGCAGCCCGCAGCAACACCCCGTTATCCGGCTCTGATCCACCAGGAGGGCCCGGGCACGACCGGGCCGCGGGGCGTTGAACCCCCCCCGGGAAATCTCTCCAGGTAAACTTTTGGAAAAACCCAAAAAAAAGAAGATTTACTGTTTTGCAGACCACTGCAATACTGTAATAATTTAAAAATTACTAAACCCTTTTCATGACTGCTTAGAATGCTTTTTGGACATTTACAGTGGCCCCCCCGCATAACGTTTTCCTCGAATGCGACCCAATTAGAAAGTGTTTTATGTAAGTGCTTTGTACGTAAAATTTTTGGGGGGGTTAAATGGACAACTATTTCACAATTTTCTTAGGGAACAATTCGGTCAGTACGGCACCTGAACAACTTCTGGAGTGAAAAAATATCTTTAAACCGGGGGTCCACGTATTGGACAATACATCATTTTTTACTTTTGAAACGGAAAAAACAAACTTTTCCCGTACTTTGTGCCCATTCCGGGTTCTTTTATAGTAAAATTAACAAAACCTTATTTCTATAATATATTTCCTTCTATAATAAACCAAGAAAACGAAAATACAACCACAAATACTATCAAAAAAATAGACCACAAAGTCGGTTTTAAAATTAAAAAAACGGCGGAGTTTTTTTTTTCTAAATTAGCACGCGGCTCCAGATTTTTTTTATTGGTGCCACTGACCACACAACCCTTTTCTTTTACATGTGGGCCTCCAGCTTCCCTCCCTGATTGAAGCCGCAAATTTATGGGGAAATTTATGCGAAAACCCCTCCCTCGCAAAGTATAATACTGCCCCGACGTCAAAGGGGTTAAAATTTCTTCCAAAAAATCTTTTTGAGTCATTTATTTCTGTGGCACTACAAGCACTTTTTAAACAACTTTTTTTGTACAGTTTCTTTAAGTTGAAGTGCCGCTGGTCCATGGGCTCAGGAGAGGATGTATTAGGGGCAAAAACTTTCCTAAAGAAGCTCATGTCCCCAAAAGCACTCTCCAAGTCGAAAGGGGCCAGGACATTTCTAATACCAGGGGGCACTTAAGGGCCTAATTTCTTTTCAAATAAAATTTTTTTTAAGTGGGGGCAAATCAGTGTAACCAGTCATAGAAAAAGTCCCCATGACCCCTGCCTTATTTTTTGCCCCACAGCACACACCAATTAGCCTTTGGGAAATTTTTTTGCCGAAAACCCCTGGGAGTTTCTGAGTGATACACCCAAAAAAGGCTTCACTTTGCAAAACACCACTAGCCTTTGGCACACAGAACGAGAAGCCTGTCTTTCTAGGCTTATGTCCTGGGGTGCCTTTTTCCCCTGGGAATGTAGGTCCCCGTTTGGGAATTTCCCAAAAAAAGACCCGTTTCGTCCAATTTTTAAAAACTTGTTCGGTTTCAATCCTTCAGCCTCATTACTCCCCTTTAATTCTGGAAAAATTTTTTAAAACCCTTTGTGGCCGAACTGGGAGCCTCACCCCCGCCTTACCACACTGTGTATGCCACTACAATTCTTAAATCTTTCAAACCAACCTTTGCTGGCCTTAAATTACTCACATCACCACTAGTTGCAGGTAATTTTTTTTACCAAATCATCATGAAACTGCCTAGCCTTTTCACAAATGATTGCTTAAGAGATGCTATCTCCTGCTATCTGTTTTTCATTTTCCACACCAATAACAGTCTCTCAACATCATCTAACACTAGCGATCTCTGTTTTGAAAACAATTGCACCTTTTGCAACAACAGCTTCCTTGATTGCCGTTTTCCTGCTCACTATAGTAAGAATGGTTGATTGGGGTTTACTATAAAAACCTGGCCAGCTCCGACACAGACTCCACTTTCGTACTTTGCAATTATCTCTTTCTTCATTTCAATAGTCATTAGCGGCTTTTTTTCCCTTTAAGGCTTGGCACTACAAGCTTTCTTGGGGCCCATGGTTTCTTATTTTGCAGAAACAAGCACCAAAAACAGTGATAATATGGAATGTACGAATGTATCCCTTTGATGCGCGCACTGTGGCTGGCTTGTAAACCCTGGCACACACAGGGCAGTTCAGGCCACAGTGGAGCTCTCGTATGAATCGTATCGAATGTCGGTTTTTTTATCGAATGTCGAGGCAAAATTTTTGCGTTAAATGCATCGAATGTCCCGGGGTAGGTACGAATGTCGATGTCATCGAATGTTCGGCGGGGGCCACTGTACTGTACTACAAACTGTGCAGTCTTCTTCAGTTTGTGTGCATTAAACTTAATATTCATGTGGTAAAATGTTTTTTTTCATACTTTTGGGTGTTTGCACTGGAATTTTAAATTTTTTTTCCATTATTTCTTATGGGGAAAATTGATTCGCTTTTTGATCATTTTGGTTTACGATGAGCTCTCAGGAACGGATTAATATCACAAACTGGGGGTCCACTGTATAACCAAAGAATGCTTGGTCATGGTTTAGACCATCTTAATAATCACTAGGTTCCTATCCATCCTCAGGTAAATTGTCCAAAAATCAAATGTTTCTATCACTTTGAGATTTATTTCAGGCCACTTCCTTACTGAAATCAACCAAATTCTCTCACTGGTATATCTTCTGGTCTATTGATTGGCCCCAGTAAACTGCAAATAAAATCACATACACCAACGAAGAAAACGCCAAACATGCTATTTTAACACAAACACACGGCTTGCTGTTTCCATCATGCACTGTGGGGGGGCAGGATTTTTTTCATACTGTGCACAACTGCACAAACTCATTCTCTCGTGTCTAAGCAAAAGTTATCAACCACAGCAAATTTTAGGACGCTGTGATTACCCTTTGACTGTTTCGGTCGTATATATATGTCTTACGAGTCAATGTGTTTGACGTATATATAGTACTCAAAAATTCTAGCAGCTTCAAATCAAGCGGGAGAAAGCTGGTAGGCCCACATGTGAAAGAATAGGTCTTTGTGGTCAGTGTGCTCAGTATTAAAAAATCCTGCAGCAAGTAATGTGTTTTTTAATTAAAACGCCGACTTTGAGGTGTACAGTGGACCCCCGGTATTCGATATTAATCCGTTCCTGAGAGCTCATCGAATACTGATAATATCGAAAACCGAATCAATTTTCCTCATAAGAAATAATGGAAATCAAATTAATCCGTGCAAGACACCCAAAAGTATGAAAAAAAAAATTTTACTACATGAAATATTAAGTTTAATGCAATAGAATGATTACAATAAAAAATAAAATAATTGACACTTACCTTTAATTGAAGATCTGGTGATGATTGATGGGATGGGAGGAGGGGAAAAGGTGTTAGTGTTTAGAAGGGGAATCCCCTTCCATTAGGACTTGAGGTAGCAAGTCCTTTTCCAGGGTTACTTCCCTTCTTCTTTTAATGCCACTAGCTTGAGAGTCACTGGGCCTCTGTCGCACAACAAATCTGTCCTTAGAGCTCTGTACCTCCCGTATCTTTACGATTTGTCTAAAATGGGCCACAACATTGTCATTGTAATAGTCACCAGCACGGCTTGCAATAGCTGTGTTAGGGTGATTTTCATCCATAAAGGTTTGCAGTTCAACCCACTTTGCACACATTTCCTTAAGTTTTGAAGTGGACACAATGGATTCCACAACTGGCATAGGCTTCTCAGGGTTAGCCCCAAACCCTTCAAAATCTTTCTTAATTTTCATACTAATTCTCACCCTTTTTACCACAGGGTTGGCACTAGAAGCTTTCTTGGGGCCCATGGTGACTTATTTTGCAGAAACAAGTACCCAACACAGTGATAATATGGATAATATAGAATGTACCGAATGTATCCTTAGATGCGCGTACACTGGCACACACAGGGCAGTTCTGGCCACACATGGACAGGTCTCGTACGAATCGTATCGAATACCGGGTTTTCAATGAATACCGAGGAAAATTTTTTGCGATATAATGCATCGAATACCGGATTATTGAATACCGATGATCGAATACCGGGGGTCCACTGTATTTTCGTATAGTTTTTATGGTTATATTCTCATTTTCATAGTCACATTTGATAGAATGGAAAACACATTATAGAAATGGAGGTGATTTTAACCCATAACCCTTCAGGGTTTCGGCCGTACTAGTACGGCTTACACACCAGTGTCCATGACATACTAGTACGCCTAAATTCTAGCGCCCTCAAATCTAGTGAGAGAAAGCTGGTAGGCCTACACATGAAGAATGGGTCTATGTGGTCAGTTGTGCGCAGTATAAAAAAAATCCTGCAGCACAGTGCGTAATGAGAAAAAACTTGGACCGTGTTTTTGGATTAAAACAGCGACTTTGCACTGTATTTTCGTATGGTATTTATTGTTGGTACAGTGGAGCCCTGGTTCACTTTCATTAATCCGTTCCTGAGAGCTCATCGTAAAGAAAAATTATCGGAAAGCGAATCAATTTTCCTCAAGAAATAAGGGAAAATCAAATTAATCCGTGCAAGACGCCCAAAAGTATGAAAAAAAAAAAACCTTTTACCACATGAAATATTAAGTTTAATGCAATAGAATAATTACAATAGCAATAATAAAACTAGAATAAACACAATAGAATAATTGACACTTACCTTTAATGAAGTCTGGTGATTGATGGGATGGGAGGGGGGAGGGGTGTCAAACTTATTGTTTAGAAGGGGAATCCCCCTCCATTAGGACTTGAGGTAGCAAGTCCTTTTCCGGTGTTTACTTCCCTTCTTCTTTTAATTGCACTAGGACCAGCTTGAGAGTCACTGGACTTCTGTCGCACAACATATCTGTCCATAGAGACCTGTACCTCTCGTTCCTTTATGACTTTCCAAAGTGGTTCACAACATTGTCAGTATACAGGTTGCCAACATGGCTTGCAGTAGCTGTGTCAGTGTGATTTTCATCAAAAAAGGTTTGGGGCCTTCAAGCCACTTTGCACACATTTCCTTAATCTTTTAAGTAGGCAACTTCCCACTTTCCCATCCCCTCCTCCGAAGCAGTTTCCTCAGGTCTGGCCTCTTGCTGTTGAAGATGATCTAGCAGCTCATCAGTGATTAGTTCGTCATTGTCCTCCACCAACTCTTCCACATCCTCCCCACTAACCTCCAACCCCAAGGACTTTCCCAATGCCACAATGGATTCCTCAACTGGCATAGGGTTAGCCTCAAACCCTTCAAAATCCCTTTTGTCTACACATTCTGGCCACAGTTTCTTCCAAGCAGAGTTCAAGGTCCTCTTAGTCACTCCCTCCCAAGCCTTACCTATAAGGTTTACACAAATTGAGGATATTAAAGTGATCCTTCCAAAACTCCTTTAGAGTCAGTAGAGTTTCTGAGGTCACTTCAGAGCACCTTTCAAACATAGCTTTTGTGTACAGTTTCTTAACCCTTTGAGGGTTTTGGTCGTACTAGTACGTCTTAGTCTTACGTGTAGGGGTTTTTGACGTACTAGTACGCATAAATTCTAGCGGCCTCAAATCTCGCAGGAAAAGGCTGATAAGCCTAGATGTGAGAGAATGGGTCTGTGTGGTGGGTGTGCGCAGTAGGAAAAAAATCTGGGACCCAGTGGTGCATTGTGGGAATGCCATCATAGTACACAATTTCCACCGTGCCCAGGAGTAAGAAGTTCCTCACTCCTCGGCGAATTGGGACACTTTTGTTCCCCAGTGACAGTTCTAATAAGTGGGAAATGACCGTGAAGATGATTTTTAATTTTGGGGGGTTTTA
>NC_069427.1:45102874-45133713 GCF_026875155.1 Cherax quadricarinatus
GGCATGAGGTTTTTCCAGAACCACATCCATCATTTTGGGCTCTCCATGTTTCAGGACCTCCATGTGGCTCCAGGTTTTCCCAGTCGATCTCCCTGTTTTTGAAATTGCCCATAACTAGTAACTTTGCTCTGCTTGAGTGAGCTTTTCTTGCCACCTCAGCCAGTATGTTGACCATCGCTCTGTTGTTTTCTTTGTACTCCTCTCTTGGCCTGCTACAGTTCTGTGGTGGGTTATACATCACTCCAATGACTACTTTATGTTCACCAGACTGAATTGTACCTACTATGTAGTCCCTTTCTCCAACCTCTTCCATGCCTTCCATTTCCTCAAATCCCCATCGGTTTTTTATGAGCAGTGCAACCCTTCCTCCCCCTCTACTACTCCTATCTTTCCTCAGGATCTGATATCCCGTTGGAAAGATTGTGTCTGTTATTGTTTCAGTGAGTTTCATTTCTGTGACTGTTATGATGTCTGGGGATTTCTCACTGATTCTTTCGTGCCACTCCTCATATTTATTCATTATTCTGTCCGCATTCGTGAACCAAACCTTCAGCTTCTTTTCTATCGCTGTGGTCCTGGGAGAATATTGGGATTGGGAGAGTGGGGGCCTATGGGGGTTGTGGTGTGGGTGGGGTTTGTGATGAGGGGGGGTCAGAATGCCCATGGGGGCAGCTGTAGGGGTGGGGTTTGTGGTGTGGGGGTTGATGGCAGTGTCATGTGGGGGTTCAATAACGTGGATTGGGTAAGAACTCTCATGTAGGCTGGTTAGTATGTATAATTATAATGGAAAGTATGGGAAGAAGCTGTGCCGCCCTGCGCCTCTGCTCTCTATCTTAAGACTGACTCACAAATTGGGTCGTAGGGGTGAGTGGCATTCAAAACATGCTATGGTCAGCAGCAACATGAATAACAGTCAGTGATTCACGGAGATGGTTGGTAGTGAGTCATAGTACTGGTAACTGGTTACTGGTACTACTAGGAACTGATACTACTGAGAGTTCGGTGACGCTAATGTATGTCGTCCTGACATACAGCTAATACAAACTAGAGATGGCAGGCGTACGGCTTGGGCTGATTCTATACAATGGCAAAGTACACGACAATTGAACATGACAGCAGAGGGAACAGTGTGTGGGCTTTGGTTTAGATTGCTCAGTTGCGTTGGGGTTGTCGCGGTTGGAGTCCTTCTGTGGGAGTTTCTGGGGGGATGTTTGCCCTTCCTCCTGGGTCTGGGTCCTGGTCATCTTCATCATTGCCTCTCGTTCCTCCTTGCGCCTTTGTACCCTCTCTTTCAGTATTGTCCCTTTCTTCTTTGTGTCCTGTCACTATCAGGTATACTCTCCGGTACTCTCAGTTCGGCGGTTTGTCCCTCATTCATGTGGGGAGGGTCAAGGCATTGCCTCTTGCAGGGATCCTTGTTCGAGCTGATTCTGTCATCCCTTGAAAATTTACCTTGACCTATGCTGTTTCCTTCCACTAGCAACCACTCCAAATCTCCGAAAAAAATTGTCACCAGGGGACATTGACAAAACCCTCACCAATTGTTTTCATTATGGATACATCGATTCGCTATATTTTCCTCCTGTAATTTTGTCATTGTAGATTTCCCCTTCAACTTCCTTGAGCCCGAAGACAAAAGCTGACCTCGTCACTTTCCTCCTCCCACTGTGGTCTCCACTTTGCATCCTCTTGAGGTGTTTAGTTCCTTCCATTGAAATGTTTCTTATCTTCCCTTTCAATCCCTGTCCAATCTGAGAGAACTGCCTTTCATTATCAGGCTGTTCCTTTGCTTGCTGCAGTTGGCTGTTAGTCTCTGCATATAGCTTACCTTCATTGACTTCAGACCTGTCCATTTGATCTTAGTAGTGTGCTCCTCGTCTTTTCCTTGGCTCCACTGGGTCTGATTAGGGGAGGCTGTTCGCATATGGCATATCCTTTGTTTCCTACTGCCCCTTGGTGGACTGTGCTGACATAGAAGTTCTGATGTCACATCGTATTGTCATTTTTCTCTGTAATCTGTTTTATGAATTTTTAGTTTCTTCATCCTAATCCACTGTATCCTCAGCTTCTGCTGCTAGAATTGTAGGCCCTCCCATCTTTCTGCTCTCTATCAGCTATCCTCACCTTCATTACTTGCCAAGCCTTGTGTGTGTGTGTGTGCATGTGTGTGCACGGACAATTTATTTCAGATTTTTTCTTCCATTGTAAGAAATTTGCATTTGTCCATAATGAATTATAATTTAACAACTATTCTGAGTCGATATATTAACGTTACCCAAATCCTTATTTAATGGTACAAAGTTATCATGTAAATTTTTCAGGTGACATCCATAGCTTCAGTAGTAGATTACTTATACTACTTGAAAGGATCCAAGTTAAATCTCTGGTGAGTTTGGACACATGGACAAGTTTCTGTAACACCTGGCAGTAAATAATAACCAATGTGTTATGTTTTCAGAGGTCACAGATCCATGAAGAGGACCAAAGAATATCATGGATGTAGTACATACAGCTTTGACTTACTTGTGGGTGTAATAGTGGTCCAAAGACGATACTGTAATACTGAGTCCATGGTGCACATAAAAGTAGGGGCAAGCACTGTTGCTCTGTACTTGTGGGGATAATACATATATACTGCAAAAGGACTATAATTTTTAACTAGTCTTCTAAACCGAAGTGCAATTCACACAGAAAATGTACTAAAAAGTCCTAGATAAGCAGAAATCATACCAATTTATTTCAGTGGCTATTATTCTCATTATTGCTGCATGCACGAGACACGGCCAAAGTATGGTGGAAGTAGTTTTTACTTTTTCTTCTGCAGCTAGTTTTGTATTTTAAATAAAATGTAATAGATATTAACATATCAAGTAGACCCCTGGTTTGTAATTAATCTGTTCCAAAGGTGTCCTAAATGCTGAAATGCCAAAAACCAAAGTAATATTTCCTATAATAAAATGAAAGTAAATCCAAGTAATCCCCTTTCAGACACCCAAAAATATAACAAAAAATAAATTTAGAGAGGATAACTATAGTGTTGCAGCTCTTCAGTGGTTAGTACATTCATTACTTACCTTATATATTAGTAGACTTATTGTAAGGGCACGAGAAGTGAGTAGGTTATTAAATTTGTTAGAAGTCCAGGTGTAGGAGCCAGAAGATATAGGTACACAAATGTAGTCCCACTGGGCTACACCACATGGCTACCTACACTGCAGAAGCCTGCCATATTATTACCATCGGACAAAACCATGTTCACTGAGTTTAATCGTTTCTAACAACTACTTTTAAGATGCCATCATAAACATAAGGGAGAAGTAATGATAATCATGCTGAAGAATTGTAAACAATCCGCGGTTTATTAAGGGCAGTGACGGGCCAGATGCCAAATTCACAGTTTACTAAAACACTCGACCAGATAAAACGTAATATTACCCTCCATCCAACTCGCTGCTCAATATAATAAATAGTGCATGTTAGGTGGCAAATATTCTATGTAACGTGTTTCTAATATAATTTTTTGAAAGAAAATTCCATAGATAGATTAATGAAAATATCTATATAAACCTAAAATAGAGATATTTAAGTGTGTCCCAAGAATGATTAGTTATTAACGTAGTACAGTGGACCCACGGTCAACAAGGCATTGGATCTATTGATAAATTTCATCCATGAAGAGTTATGATCTTAAAAATTTTGCCCGACATTGATGAAAACTCGACCAACATGATTCATCCAGAACCTGTCCCGTCCAAGCCTGAGTGGCCTCGGCTGCCCTGCCCTCCCCCCCCCCCCCCCCCCCCCCGGTCATTGTTACAAGGCCATGGTGGACGGTTTCCACGCATATATGTATTCGAATAACTTATTTTTTTTTGTTTATTATTCCATTTGTTTTATAGTGTCTTGTAACTGCTAAATACGCCACCATGGGCCCCAAAGAAAGCTTCTAGTGCCAACCCTGTGGGTAAAAAGGTGTGAGCAATACTATTGAAATACCATCTTGGACGATGGTCAGCTGCTGCTGCAAAAAAGCCACCGTCAGCTGTTGCTATTGCTGCACCAACTTTCAGCTGTTTTTGGCTGCCAGCACCACTGCCAGCTGTTTGCTGCACCACTGTCCAGCTGTAGCTCCGCGGGCCACCATTCACGCTTACTACTCTTAAAGTGGAGGAGACTGTTTTTGGTGTTGCTTAATGAGAAACAATTACCAAGAAACAATTAACGCCAGATGTGTTAGCCACCCAGGATAACCACCAGATAGGACAGTGCATCAACAAGGACTGTTAGCTTATTTTCATTGGGGCCCTTAATCTTGTCCCCCAGGATGCAGCCGACACAAGCCACTAACACCCAGGTGAACAGGAAAACATGCTTGTAACTATTGCATCTTATTGGTGAATTTAAGTGCCAGCAAAGGTTGGTTTGAGAGATTTAATAATCGTAGTGGTATTACCACAGTGTTAAAAGCATGGTGAAGCTGGAACAATCCAACCCCAACAATTGTTCAGGTAGTGATTGAAACAGGCGTGATCTGAAGAAACATGCCAAACAAGTACCTATCATAACATCAGGAGGTAACATGCACGACCTAGTACATAACTCCTTTGCAAGACAGGCTAACCTCATGTTTTGTTTTAATGCTAGTGGGGATTGTTGTAATGCTAGTGTGATTGATTGAATGCAAGTGGGGATTTGTTGAATGCTGTGTGGATTGTTGTAATGCTAGTGGTGATTTCAAAGTGAAGCCTTTTACTCATGTAATCACTCTAAAATCCCAGACGTGTTTCAATGAAAAACTGTCTCATCACTCATAATACTCCTTCAATAAAGGTAAGTTTGGCGATTTATTTTTATGTAGTTCTTGATGCTGTCTTCATGTTTTCTTTGTAGGAAAATGATTATATATCATGAAAAAAAAAAAAATTTAATGCTTTTGTGCTGTCTGGAACGTATACACTGGTAATTGGGATTTCATATATTTTATGGGGAAAATTAATACGAAAAACGATAAATTCCACCTAAAGATAAGCTCTCTGGATTGGATTAATATCATTGGTCAAGGGTCCACTGTATTACTATGGCGTTAAGACTAGAGGACACACTTAGTGAGTTTAATGTGTACCTGCAATCCAAACCACAATGTGTAAGTAAATTGATGTACATGTATTAAACAAGTATTAGTATCAGAACACACACAAAATATGCAATAACTTTAAAAAACTGGAAATTTTGGAAAGTTTCCAGACATAATAGATGTGCTCACAGAGAATGTAAACAAACTGGGTGGCGTGCGCCGTATTTGAAAGACCGCTCGCTGTATAGAAAGTTTTGGTCATAATTTGAAATCGCTGTATTAGCAGAACGCCATAAGGCAAAACGCTGTAAAGCGGGGCCCTACTGTATTGACCTAAAATAAGACATTTGATGTGCCCAAGAGTGATTATTATTATGTGTTAGTATTATAACTATGGCATTAAGACTAGAGGGAGACTCTTAGTGAATGAGTAACAAAGGCATGCTTATATGCTATGTAATGTGTTTCTTCTATAATTTTGAAGAAAATATCATAGATGGATTAATGAAAATGTCTATATTAACCTTAAAGTAAGACATTTAACATGCCCAAGAGTGAGTCATGAACGTATGAGCGGCCCAGGTGAATGTGTCTGGTACCAATGATTTCCGAGCAGATGCACGAAATCGAGGGGAAATTTCGCTGAAAAAAGTGCTCGATTTCTGAATAGGCTGATTTCCACAACAGCCGAAAACCGGGGGTCCACTGTATGTGTTTATTTTTGTGATTTTCAGATTCGATAATACCATGGTGAAGGGCTGATCAGCCAGACACGTCAAGGGTGGGACAAAGTGAGGCCATACAAGACACATAGGAACACCTAAAAACAACTCATGTTCTGCCCTATGACCACCTTTCCCATCATATTACCTAACAAGAACTCCCCATTATCAGTATGAAGATAAGTAGTATTTTTGTCTTGTTAAACTGTTTATTTTACCACAGTGGTTATTCCCATTATAAAAAAGTGCAGTAAATATGGATATATATGGTGGTATGTGTGTTAATGTAAACAAAATGTTTGTAAGGGTATTTACTGTGGCCTAGTTTAATGTAAAACATTATGTATTATTATTAATATTAATTATTACCATATATTCCATACTGTATTTCCACAAAAAAATGAAAGTGCTACAAGCCCATGAGGGTTCGATAGAAAGTCCTGATATATATAGACCATGCTATAAACTTTCCTTCAGTATGCATTTTTTGTAGGGAAAAGTTATTAATTCTTCTTTCATAGATACTGAAAAAATGATAAATTTTCTGAAAAGTGCATTTGATATTTTAATCATTTTTATTTACTTTCTTGCATAAACAGATATGTGAAGTAATATAATGTACAGTGGTGTCTTTTAAATACTGTACATTAATTTTCTTATTTTTGCACCCAACATGTCCAAGATTGAATATTACAGTTAGTTTTACTTCAGTATCACTAATATCTAAATAATATACTATGCATGAATTTGCTAATAATAACTTAATTTTACTGCGTAAAACAGTAAGTACAGTGGACCCTTGACTATTGGGCCGTAATCCGTTTCAAGAAGGCGCCGTAACTGAATGGCCGAAAACCAAAATTATCCTTTGAGGGTTTCAGAGCCGTACTAGTAACGGCATACTACCCAAGGTTTTTTGACGTACTAGTACTCATAAATTCTAGAGCGCCCTCAAATCTAGTGAGAGAAAGCTGTAGGCCCTACATATGAAAGAATGGGGGTCAATGTGGTCAGTGTGCACAGTATAAAAAAAGATCCGTTGCAACACAGTGCATAATGAGGAAAAAAAAAAAAACAGCGACATTGCCACTGGTATTTTCGTATGGTTTTATTATTGTTTTGTATTCTAGTTTTCCTGGTCCATTTTATAGAAATGGAAACAATTATCAGAAATTGAGATGAATTTTGACTGGTTTTGAATAATGAAAAGGACCTTGAAATTGAGCTCAAAGTAGCAAAAATGTCGATTTTTACCATATTCAAAGTAACCAAATCCATGCCAAGCGTCAATACACGTCAACTGTGAGTCAATATTCTTTTGCAATTGCGCCAATAATAATTATACATTTTTTTACACTAATGCAGTAGTCTGGCATACAGTAAATCTTCTATTATTTTGGTGAGAAATAAAAATTTCAAAGTGGAAAGAAAAGAAATTAAGAGGGGCCTGAGACGTGACTAATTGAACATAGGAAATGCAAAATTTTAGCTGCCAGGAATGTCCTTCTTGTTATTCTGGACACTATTAGGAAAATTGCATCTTTAGAAATTTGTGTGAAATTGGCAAAATTGCTAAATTCTGACCACTGTACTGGATAGTTGAAATTGTAAATGGGTGGTTTCCTTACACTCATTCGATATAAAAAATGGAGTTATAGTGAAATATTCAGTTTTTTGCGACTAGTACAGTGAATTTGCCGAAAATGGGCAGAAAGTGGGCAAATCGCTGATGCGTAAACATTGCCACAACCCTAACTTCACGAGAGCATAATTCTGTAAGTTTTCCATCAATTTCGTGCTTTTGGTGTCATTATGATCGGGAAAAGATTATCTTTCATAAGAAAAAAAATTATTTTTTATATTTTTAAATTGGCCCGATCCTGAGAACGAGTCTCGGAAGTGCCTGTCGACCCTAAAGGGTTAATTATTCCTATAATAGAATTAATGGAAATACAATTATTACCCTTCCAGACAAAAAAAAGTCAGAATTTTTTTTTTTTTTTAATAATTATGTAAGTATTACAACCTTTATTGAAGGCTAATGCTGGCTTCAGGAAGATAGGGAAGAGGAAATAGGAGGAGTTAGTGTTTGTGAAGAGGAATCACCCCCCTCCATAAGACTTTTATGTACAAGCCTTCTCGGGTTACTCCTCTTCTTTGTCTTTTAATGCACAAGGACCATCTTGAAGTCACTGGACTCCTGACTCACAACAAATCTGTCCATAGAGGGCGGTTTCTTCTGCATCTCTTTAAGATTTCCCTGAAGTGGGACAGGGTTTTGTCACTGGAACATGTTGCAAATATGGCTTGTTGGGGGGGGTGAGGGGGGCAAGTGGTGTTTTCTCTACAAAAGAGTTGCACCCTAGTCCAAATTAGTACACACTCTTTTAATCTGTCATTTACTGCCTACAGTATATTCATAATACTTTACCTTAAATATTTGGGTCTTAATGTAGGGCAAGAGGGTGAGTAGAATTATTTGTAGAAGGTCAGTGTAGTACGGTAGATGTAGGTAACAATACACGTAGATTTAGCCCCCCCCTTGGTTACAGTACACAGCTAAATTATTACACAACACTAGCCATATTTATTACAACTACACAGCCATATTATTACACTACGACACCATATTATTACACTACACAGCCATATTATATACACTACACAGCCATATTATTACACTACATAGCCATAGTATTACACTACACAGCTAATTATTACACTACACAGCCATATTATTACACTACACAGCTATATTATTACACTACACAGCCATATTATTACACTACACAGCCATCTTATTACCATGTTCACTGAGTTTAATCATTTCCAAAGAACTACTACATTAGATGCCATCATAAACAAGGGAGAAGAAATGAATAATTTCCATGCCGAGAAATGTAAACATACACATATGAAGGGCGATTAACTGCACCAGTCGCCAGATTTCACAGTTTTCTTTTAAAATGCTGCAATCAGAGAAAATCGTCATGTTACTCCTCCATCCCACTCTCACCACTTGATACATATAAACTTTGCATGTTTATATGCTACATGATATGTAATGTTTTCTTATATAATGTTTTTGAAAAAATAGCATAGGTACAATTAATGAAAAGTTTCATTAACGATAAAATAAAACATTAATGTGCAGAGTGATTATAAATGGTTACAATCGCATATAATAAACATTACTTGTTATATGCTATTTAACGTTTTCTTATATAATTTAGTAAGAAGACAGATTGATAAATGAAAATAGTCAATATTATTTGTAGGAAATCAATACTATTTAATGTACCATGATTATTAATAAATGCTGCAATGCATATAAACATTTCATGTTTTTAAATACTTAGGTAAAGTGTTTCATTTCTTTGGGCTCAAGGTTGCATATTTGCAGTTGCAGCTCAATCAATAAACCAACAAAAACAACAGATGGATTAATAGCAAAATGTTTGGATGAATGAGCAGAAGCTTCCTCACTCGCCCAGAGACAAAGCCAAACTGACTCGCAAGTGGCCCCAGCTGGCGGATGGACGCCTCCCATTTGACCGATAACCGAATTAACGGCTGATAACCGGGCGCCGTAAAACTGGCTGATAACTGAACCGGCCAATAACCGGGGGTCCACTGTATTCTAAAAATAGTATTTTACTAGACAACAAAGTCATAATCATTATTTTTAGCAGGTTGCAAACACTCCTGACAAAGGTTGTGAAGATACTCCTCGAATTTTTAAAGTGCTTTCTTTGGATCCCCATTCACCAAACACTGAAGTGAGTATGTTTGGTTGATGATGGAATTTTGATTATTAAACTAAATTTTTTAGCATTTATTTTACCTACAGTAATACTAGCATTGTTGGCCTGAATTGCCTATAGAAGCCTTAGTGTGGTTCCTTGAATATTAGTGTCCCACGAGGTAGCATTCTGGGTCCTCTTCTATTCCTCAGTATCACTCAACTACCAAATGACTCATAAGTATTTAACTCTTTCAGTGCCAGGTGGATGTGTTATTAACGTCATTGACACTTGAGTAGAAGTATATCTTAATCATAGCTCCCTCAAATATGCTATGAGCAGTAAATTTTGTCCTTGACAAGAAGGAATGGATCTGTGCTGTATAAAAAATTCCTCCACTCAGTATATGATAGAACAGCTAACCTCTTGACTTTGTGTTTGGGTTAAAATAGCCATGAAACATGGTTTTATTGGTAAGTTCTTAGTGCCAATTTTTAGCCCTTAAGACATACCAGTGAAATAGATGATCTTGGTCAGTTTTATATTAGAAATGGCCTAAAATAGGCCTCAGAGTGGTAGAAATATTAGATTTTTGTTGAGTTATTGTGAGGAAGGGCAGGGGTTTTCCTAGCCCACTGATCTACCTTGTGGGGGTTTACTAGGTCTGCTTCAGTTATTGTGAGGAAGGGCAGGGGCTTTCCTAGCCCACTGATCTACCTTGTGGGGGTTTACTAGGTCTGCTTCAGTTATTGTGAGGAAGGGCAGGGGCTTTCCTAGCCCACTGATCTACCTTGTGGGGGTTTACTAGGTCTGCTTCAGTTATTGTGAGGAAGGACAGGGGCTTTCCTAGCCCACTGATCTACCTTGTGGGGGTTTACTAGGTCTGCTTCAGTTATTGTGAGGAAGGGCAGGGGCTTTCCTAGCCCAGTGATCTACCTTGTGGGGGTTTACTAGGTCTGCTTCAGTTATTGTGAGGAAGGGCAGGGGCTTTCCTAGCCCACTGATCTACCTTGTGGGGGTTTACTAGGTCTGCTTCAGTTATTGTGAGGAAGGGCAGGGGCTTTCCTAGCCCACTGATCTACCTTGTGGGGGTTTACTAGGTCTGCTTCAGTTATTGTGAGGAAGGGCAGGGGCTTTCCTAGCCCACTGATCTACCTTGTGGGGGTTTACTAGGTCTGCTTCAGTTATTGTGAGGAAGGACAGGGGCTTTCCTAGCCCACTGATCTACCTTGTGGGGGTTTACTAGGTCTGCTTCAGTTATTGTGAGGAAGGACAGGGGCTTTCCTAGCCCACTGATCTACCTTGTGGGGGTTTACTAGGTCTGCTTCAGTTATTGGTGTGGCCTAAACCATCACCAAGCATTCTTAGTTATATTTCATTTGCCAAGAAATAGGGAAAACTTTGATTTTTGTGTATGATGGATTCAAAATGGAAGTCAGGTGTTAAATAGGAGAGGCCTGGGGATGTGATTAATGAACAGAGGAAAGGTTGCTTTAGTGGCTGGAATCCTTAGTGTTTTTGAAACTGGAATTTTGTGTAAAATTGCCAGATTACTGACTTCTGAGCTTTGTAAGAATTGAGCATTGAATGGGTAGTTTCTTGCACTTGTTCAATAATGCAGAAGGCATTCAGTAGAAAACCTAAAGTTGAACATTATTTTGAATTTTAAATTTAGCTTTTCACTTCCAATAGAAGTGGAAAATTTCCATTAATGCACATCAGAGCAGAATTAATTTCCATTAAGGAGTGCTACAGCAGGCAGGTGGGAGACCTATCACTACACTTTGAGGAAATCTATTGTTAAGAACATAAGAAAGAAGGAGCACTGCAGCAGGCCTACAAGCCCATGTGAGGCAGGTCAAAGTCACCTAACAGTTGTAGCCGTGCAGGGAAGAGTGTGAAGAGGATGACGTGATACAAACAAACAGCCTTCCACGTGGGTCAGTGTATACATCACTCAGTTTTTCCTTCTTTTCATCACCTCATCTCATCTGGATATTTATCATAGCATCAAAAAGTATAGGTGATGCTGGTGAAGCAAGGAAGAAAATTAAACATGAACTACCCTATAAAATGCCCAGAAGTTGGTAATTTGGCCAATTTTACACAGAATTCAACAAATTCTAGTTTAAAAGTAGAGTTCAAAATAAACTGTAGGCATACTTGAAACTAAAGCAACATTTACTATGTTGAGTAAAAAGGACACATGTGAAACCAATGTCAGGAGCTTTGTCAAGCCATTATGACTTGACAAAGCTCCTGAAGAGCTAAATGTTGCCATGATAAAATGTTGCATTAGTTGCACGTATCCTTTTACCTAACGTATTGTCGGATAGTGAGGCTCAGGTTAGGGTGTGGGAGACTACTTCCCAGGAAAAGTAGGTCTTAGACAGGGATGTGTAATGTCACCATGGTTGTTTAATATATTTATAGATGGGGTTGTAAAAGAAGTAAATGCTAGGGTGTTCAGGAGAGGGGTGGGATTAAATTATAGGGAATTAAATACAAACCATACCCCCGGCCGGGATTGAACCCGCGGTCATAGAGTCTCAAAACTCCAGCCCGTCGCGTTAGCCACTAGACCAGCTAGCCACAATAAGATTCATCCAACTAGGTGTATTTCTACACCATAGGAAGGTTAGCACAGGCACCTCTGTGACCACAAATGCAAATTTTTACAGACGAATCTCCAGCTAGCGTGGCCGTGACGAACTCTAGCTCAAGTCCCTTCACTGCCGTCAACATGACTCAAGAAATCGTAATGACACGATTGCAAACAAACCATACCCCCGGCCGGGATTGAACCCGCGGTCATAGTCTCAAAACTCCAGCCCGTCGCGTTAGCCACTAGACCAGCTAGCCACAATAAGATTCATCCAACTAGGTGTATTTCTACACCATAGGAAGGTTAGCACAGGCACCTCTGTGACCACAAATGCAAGTTTTTACAGACGAATCTCCAGCTAGTGTGGTCTAGTGGCTAACGCGACGGGCTGGAGTTTTGAGACTCTATGACCGCGGGTTCAATCCCGGCCGGGGGTATGGTTTGTTTGCAATCGTGTCATTACGATTTCTTGAGTCGAATTAAATACAAAATGGGAATTGACACAGTTGCTTTTTGCTGATGATACTGTGCTTATGGGAGATTCTAAAGAAAAATTGCAAAGGTTAGGTGGATGAGTTTGGGAGTGTGTGTAAAGGTAGAAAGTTGAAAGTGAACATAGAAAAGAGTAAGGTGATGAGGGTATCAAATGATTTAAATAAAGAAAAATTGAATATTAAATTGGGGAGGAGGAGTATGGAAGAAGTGAATGTTTTCAGATACTTGGGAGTTGACTTGTTGGCGGATGGATTTATGAAGGATGAGGTTAATCATAGAATTGATGAGGGAAAAAAGGTGAGTGAGACCAAGACCCACATGTTACTGAATTCACAAACACTATGAGTAACTGCATGTTGCTACCAACAGTAACAAAACCTACAAGAGTTACAGAGACTAGTGTTTGCCTACTAGACCACATCTGGACCAACACCATATCCCCCTTAAGATCAGGCATAACCACAAATAATACCACAGACCATTACCCTACCTTCCTCATAACGAACCTTGGCAAATTACCCCTAGACACTACTAAAGTCACTTTCAGACTTCACAATGAGGCAGCTATCAATAACTTCACAGCAGCAGTGACAAACATTGACTGGCACACTGAGCTAGAAATCTGTACAGATATTGACGAATGTATTAATAATTTTCTAAAAAAGACCCAATACCTCTATAACAAGCCCTAAAAAAACTAAACAGATGACTGCAAAAAGACTGAACAGTCCCTGGCTAACACCCAGTATCCTCAAATCCATAAATACAAAGCACCTATACGAAAAACAGTACAGAATGGGCCACATAACCAGAGACCAAACAAAACGTTACTCGTCAACCCTAACCAGCCTAATAAGAAGGGCTAAAAAATTGTATTATGAGAACAGATTATCCAACTTATGAGGTGACATAAAAAAGACCTGGAAAACCCTATCAGAAATACTAGGAACAAAAAAGATAACATGAAATAGCGAAATTGAATTAACAAAACCAGATGAACCCCAATTCCCACCTACTGAAACAGCAAACAGACTCAATGATTTCTTCTCCACTATAGGAAAAAAACCTTGCCAATAAAATCCCAAGCTCAGGTATCCCACCCAATGACTACCTCACTGGCAACTACCCAAACACACTGTTCCTAGCTCCGACTAACCCAACTGAAGTCTCCCTTATTATCAACAAACTAAAAAACAAGACAGGAGATTTAAATACCTTACCACCCATTATATACAAAAAAGTGTCACAGGTGCTATCACCAATCATTGCAACACTCTTTAACAAATCCATTGAATCCTCTACCTTTCCTACAGTTCTCAAAATAGCAAGGGTCACCCCGATCCATAAAGGAGGAGACCACACAGACTTGAATAACTAAAGGCCAATATCCAACTTACACCCTCTCTCTAAAATCTTTGAAAAATTAATCCATAAGCGAAATCTATTCCTACCTCATCTCCCACCAACATACTCAACCCCTGTAAATTTTGGGGTTTCAGGCCTAATAAAAATACTAATGATGCTATTATCCACATGCTAGAACATATTTATACAGCAATAGAGAGAAAAATCTCACTGGGGATCTTCATTGACTTACGTAAAGTTTTCGATACAGTTGACCACGACTTGCCCCCACATAAAATTGTCGCACTATGGTAAAGAGGGCACTCCCTCAACTACCTAAAGTCATACTCAGCAAAAGAAGCCAATAAAGTGTACACAAATGGGGGAAACTCTTCCGCACAGCCAGTTACAGTTTGGGGTCCCACAGGGAAGTGTCCTAGGGCCCCCTTTTTTTCTCATATACATAAATGACCTACCAAATGCATCGCAACTAATCAAACCCACACTATTTGCAGATGACACTACATACGTCTACTCTCACCCGAGCCAGTCATGCTAGCCAATACTGTTAAATGCCGAATTACAGAAAATATCAAACCTAGATGAGGGACAACAAACTTACTCTAAACATTTACAAAACCTACTACATTCAGTTTGGTAATAGGCTGGGAGATGTGTCTCTAACAAATGATAAATGGATCACCTATCACAAAACTCACAGAGGGAAAATTCCTAGGAATCCACCTTGATAATAGACTTTAAATTTCAAACACATATACAACAAATTTCCAAAAAAAAAATTCCCAAAACCGTAGGCATACTATCGAAGATACGGTACTATGTTCCACAGTCTGCCCTCCTGGCCCTATATCACTCACTTATTTACCCCATCTCACCCATGGAATTTGTGCATGGGGGCTCAACAACAATAAATCATCTCAGACCATAATCACCCAACAAAAGGCTGCAGTCAGAATGATAACAAATTCCCACTACAGACACACACTCCACCAATATTTAAACTCTAAACCTACTCACAATACAAAACATCCATACTTATTACTGCATCTACTACATACATAGAACACTTTAAATCTGACATAAACCCTCCGCTCAACATCTCCTTACCAACCCAACAGAACACTGACCATAACACAAGACACAGATCACTCTTTGAAGTTCCTCGTGTCCATCGCACGCTATGCAAAAACTCAAAGCACATAAAAAGGGCCCCAAAATCTGGAATTCATTACCTGTGAATATAAAAAAAACACTGCCTGTTTATAAATTCAAGTCTCTTCTTTAAAAATCACTTACTCACCCACAACCCAAAAAATACTGAATAATTGTATCTCATAAATTGTATCTCTATATGTAAGTCATTATTGTATCTCATAAATATCAACCTGTGACCCAATCAAACTTTGTTACTATTTAACTTCATTACCTAACAGAATACTCCATTCTACTGATTACACAAGCAACACAGTAAATGACCATATGACCTGTCTTTGTAATACTCATTTTGACTAAATTGTTTTCTGTTTACAATAATTTTTGTACCACTGAATATATCATTGCTTAGTTAATCTTAAGTTAATTTTAAGGGCCCGCCCATAATGCTCTGCATACAAGGGGCTTGGCATGCTACACTTTAAAATTGTATTCCTTGTACTTCTCTGTATAATGTTCAAATAAATAAATGAATGATTGAGGTATATGTGGAAACAAAAAATGTTATTATGGAGGCAAAGAAGGGAATGTATGAAAGTATAGTAGTACCAACACTCTTATATGGGTGTGAAGCTTGGTTGTAAATGCAGCAGCGAGGAGGCAGTTTTTATTTATTTATTTATTTATTTACAATTTGAGCACACATACAGAGGTCAAAAAATACAGATAAGAGCAGCATGCCAAAAGCCCCCTTATACTATGCATAGCATTACGGGGTGGCTTAAAATTAACTTAAGATTAACTAAGCAATGATGAAATCAGTGATAAAACATTAATGTAACAATTATATAAAGCACAAGTGAGTATTACAAAGACAGGTCCCTATGGTTGCATGCATTGTTGTACATTCAGTAGAATGGAGTATTCTGTTAGGTAGTGTATTTAAAAAAAAAAATTTAAAATTAGATTGGGTTTTAGGTTTAACATTTATGTGATATAATTGTGAGAAACATTTTTAAAATATACAATTTATAAGGTTCAGTTATTCAGTATTTATTTGGTTTTGGGTGAGTAAGTGATCTTTGAGAAGGGACTTGAATTTATAAACAGGTAGTGTTTCTTTTATATTTACAGGTAATGAATTCCAGATTTTGGCCTTTTATGTGCATTGAGTTTTTGCATAGTGTGAGATGGACACGAGGAACATCAAAGAGTGATCTGTGCCTTGTGTTATGGTCATGTGTTCTGTTGAGGTTGGCAAGGAGATGTTTGAGGGGAGGGTTAATATCAGAGTTGAGTGTTCTATGTATGTAATAGGTGCAGTAATAAGTATGGATGTTTTGTATGGTGAGTAGATTGAGTGTATTGAATATTGGTGGAGTGTGCTGCCTGTAGTGAGAATTTGTTATCATTCTAACTGCAGCCTTTTGTTGGGTAATTAGTGGTCTGAGATGGTTACTTTTGTTGAGCCCCATGCACAAATTCCATAGGTGGGGAAAATGGGTAAATAAGAGAGTGATATAGGGCCAGGAGGGCTGACTGTGGAGCATAGTACCGTATCTTCGATAGTATGCCTACAGTCTTGGAAATTTTCTTAGAAATTTGTTGTATATGTGTATGAAATTTGAGTCTATTATCAAGGTGGATTCCTAAGAATTTTCCCTCTGTTAGCTTTGTGATAGGTGATCCGTTTATCATTATGTTAAGAGGGACATCTGTAGCTCTGTTACCAAACTGAATGAAGTAGGTTTTGTCAATGTTTAGTGTAAGGTTTGTTAGTATATAACCAGGTAGATATTTTCTGTTAATTCGGTATGTACAGTATTGGCTAGCGTGTGGGGCTCGGAGTGGGAGAAGAGTATGTAGTGTCATCGCAAATAGTGTGGGTTTTTGAGTAAATTGCGAAGCATTTTGGGAAGGTCATTTATGTATAGGAGAAAGAGAAAAGGGCCAAGGACACTTCCCTGTGGGACACAAACTGTAATTGGTTGCGCTAGAAGGAGTTTGCCCCATTTCGCGTACAATATGGCTTCTTGTTGTGAGGTTATGACTTGAGGTAGTTGAGGGCATGCCCTCTTATTCCCTAGTTGTGCAATTTTCGTGGAGCAAGTCATGGTCAACTGTATCAAATGCTTTACGTAAAGTCAATTGAAGATCCCCAGTGGGATTCTTTTTTTCTATTGCAGTGTATATATGTTTGCAATGGTATAATAGGCATCCATTAGTATTTTTATTGGGCCTGAATCCAATTGCAGGGGTTTGAGTATGTTTTGGAGTAAGGTAGGAGTAGATTCGTTTATGAATTAATTTTTCAAAGCATGTTTGAGTAGCAGGTGTAAGTTGGATATCGGCCTATAGTTATTCAACTCGGTTTTGGTCTCCTCCTTTGTGGATCGGGGTTGAACCTTGCTCTTTTGAGTACTGTGGGAAGGTGGAGGATTCACAATGGATGTGTTAAAGGAGTGTTTGCAATGATTGGTGTAGGCACTTGTGACACCCTTTTTTGTATATAAAGGGTGGTATGGGTTTAAATCTGCCTTGTTTTTTTAGTGTGTTGATAATAAGGGAGACTTCGTTATGGGTTTAGTCGGAGCTAGGAAACAGTGTGTTCGGGTAGTTGCCGGTGAGGTAGTCATTTGGTGGGTGGGTATCTGAGCTTGGGTTTTTATTGGCAAGGTTTTGTCTATAGTGGGAGGAGAAATCATTGAGTTGTTAGAGTGATATGAGAGATTAAGATAAGATTTGTTCGGATTTTACACCCGGAGGGTTAGCCACCCAGGCTATAACCAAGGAAAGTTCAGTGCGTCAATCGAGGACTGTTCTAACTTATTTCCATTGGGGTCCTTAATCTTTTCCCCCAGGAATGCGACTCCACCAGTCGACTAAACACCCAAGTACCTATTTGCTGCTAGGTGAACAGAGGACACCGGTGTAAGGATACGTTCGAATGTTTCCACCCGCCGGGAATCGAAACCGGGCCCTCCGTTGTCGTGAAGCGGGAGAGCTTTAGCACAGGCCACGGGCCTGGTGGGGTTTGGGGTTTCATCTGATGTTGCTAATTTTATTTCGCTATTTCGTGATATCATTTTTTGTTCCCAGAATTTCTGATCGGGTTTTCAGGTCTTTTTTATATCCCCTTCGTAAGTTGGATAATCTGTTTCTCATAATACAATTTTTTTTGCCCTTCTTATCAGGCTGGTTGGATTGAGAAGTAACGTTTTGTTTGGTCTTGGTTATGTGACCCATTCTGTTACTGTTTTTCATATTGGTGTTTGTATTTATGGATTTGAGAATGCAGGGGTGTTAGCCAGGGACTGTTCAGTCTATTAGCTGTCATCTGTTTAGGTGTTTTTTTTTAGGGCAGTGCTTGTTTTAGAGGTTTGGGTCTTTTTGTAGAAAATTATTAATTACATTCGTCGATATCTGTATCGATTTCTAGCTCAGTGTGCAGTCAATGTTGTACTGCTATGTTGTGAAGGTTATTAAGGGCTGCCTCATTGTGAAGTCTGAAGGTGACTTTAGTAGTGTCAGGGGTAATTTACCAAGAGTTGTTATTGAGGAAAAGTAGGGTTCAGGGTAGTGGTTGTGGTATTATCTGTATTATTGCTGATTTAAAGGGGGTATGGTGTTGGTCCGAAGTGGTCCAAGTTGGGATACATAGTCTCTGTACTCTTGTAGGTTTTGTTTTATGTTTGTAGCAACATACAGTTATCATTGTGTTTGTGGAATTCAGTAACGTGTGGGTCTGGTCTTGAAGGATTTATATTGAAGTCAACCTGAGAGTAGGTAAGAGATCTTGTTCATGCGTGCATGGTTATCATACTTCCTAGGTTTTGACTAAATTGGCTAATGTTTGACTGTGGAACTCTGTAGATGGTTTATCAATGTGAGAGGTTTTTGTAGGTATTTGGATTTGAATTTGGCTATTATTTATTCCCCATGTTCATCTCTTGTGCAAGTATAGTGATACATTCTAGTTGTCTGAGTCGTATATGGCCTGTGCCACCCCCTTGTTGAGTCTGGCCTACAGATTGTGTAGCTGTTGTAACAGGAATGGCATAGACTTGTACTATCAGGCTTTAGCCAGGTTTCAGTTAGTTAATGAGGTAGATCTTGGCATGTAAGGAATTTCGTAATGCTATGAGGTCATCGTAATGTTGCTTAAAGATCTGATTATTGTAGTAAAGTAAGTTAGGTTGCTGGTTGGCATGAGAAGTGCTTGTTTGATTGTCTGCAGTGTAGTAAATACAGTAACTGTTTGATTATTTAGGTATTAAATTAAGTGGTTTGGTTATCAGGACATGGCTTTGTAACATAAGATTTGTAGTGAAATTATAGTGAGAATTAAGTATTAAAACAAAGTAAATAGTCTTAGCTAAAAAAATGACCTGTAATATTTAACAAATGTAAAAATAATGAGTAAGGTAGTTTTTTTTTTCGCTAAAATAAAGGAGGACCATATAAAAGGGATAGTACAAATAAAGTGAAGATCAAATAATGGAGACTTGGGATATGATAGTAGGTTGTACTATAAAAGGTAATTCTATAAAGTTCGGAATTATGTATAAAATTATAATATAAAAGGGTCTAATATAAGTTGTGGTGTGAACAATAAAGTGGTAATCAAATAACTGAGCTTTGGAATATAATGGCAAAATTGTCGAATTATTCTACTTTAGCACCTGAAAATAGCACCTTGATTATTTTAACAATTGTGAATATATAAATAGGGTATTATATAAAGCTAAAATAAAGGAGAAATATATAAGGACTAAAATTAAGTAATTGGTAAACAAATTTTAAATGGACAGATGGTCACTATGAAATAATATTGGTTTAGGAGTAAGATCTGATTTGTAATATTAAATAAATTGAGCAGTTTATTGCACAATAAAGTAAAAAAAATGAGGTAGTTGGTACTAGCTAGCAAAAGATAGTTTTGGTACTTGCAAAAAAGGTAATTGGAATATACACTAATTGGCATACCAATGAAAAGTGACTAAAAAACAAGTAGTGATAAACAAAATTAAATGGACAGGTAAGAAAAATAAATATTATTAATTTGGAGTAAGATTTGACTTGAAATTTTAAAAATTTATGAGCAATTAATAGCATAAGAAAGAAGTATAGAGTATTGGAGGTAGTTGGCATTAGCTAGTGATGAAAAAATAATAAAAATAATAATGTACAATAAATAGTAACGTACACTATATGCACCACACGTATATAGTATTAAGGGCACTTATCTAATCGTTACAGAAATGTCAGCTTTTCTAAGGAAGGTAGAGAAATCATGTTCGTTTGAGATGGTATATTGTTGTCCTGTTGATGTTTCCTTACTAGTATTTTTCCCATCTCGCGTGAAACACTGATGTATTTTGTTTTCCTGTTTAAGTTTTCTCACCTGAACAGAAGGTTTTGACGTTTTTTTGTTAGACACTCATTTATGTTTCACTCCATTTTTCATTGTAATTGCTGATTTAATTAGGTCCTTTCTTTTACGTATGAATGAAGTCGGATCATTATACTGTGTTTACTTCCTGGTTTTCCTACAAACGTGTTTCTTTGATTTTCATTGTTTTGCACGTGACTTGACGTGGTTCTGTATTTTCCTGATAGCAGTTTCTTTGCACTGTGCTTGTGTTATGTCACTTGGAATGTGTGGACTGTTAATTATAACGAAATCAGACAACTTATCTTGTTCATTTTTTGTCGTCTTGGGAAATCAAGGTTTTCATTTAGTCGAGTGTGCATGTTCTGATTCCAGTCCTTGATTGCTTCTCAACCTTCATATTTATTGTTGTTATTTGCTCAGTGTGACTGGCTATAGCTGTTTTTAGGTATTTTCTGTGTCAACACTTCCCGATGTAATCTTCCTTCAAGGTTTTGGATCTTGTTCTCGAGTTGGTTATCTTGGATTCTCGTCGCTCGAGTGTTGCTTTGATATCTTTGTTTTCATTTTCTAGAGCAACGATGTAGTCCCTTGATATTGTCAGGAATAATCATACCTGAGTTATCATGGATGAATCCTTTGAAGGGAGTGGAGTTGGAGGGGGAGTCAGCCATGTTTGTTGTTGTGTTGTTGTTCCCTGGGTGGCGGCGGTGAGGGGGGGTTGATGATACACTGGCGTCCTGCTGGGGAACAAGTTGAGTTCTAGGGTCCTTGCTGTTATTCTTTTATTACTGGTGTTGTTTCTTCTGCGATATCCTTTCATAGTATCACTAAAGTAGATACTGTGTAGCAATGGAGGAGAAGGCTTGTTTTCTCGGAGCTTGGGTTAAGTGGTTGTCTGGCAGCGGAGGCAGTGTTTGGGTTAGCAGGGCTGTCTTCCTTAGATCTTCTAATTTTGTCAAGATTTGGGTTACATTCTTAGTATTCTTGGGTCATGTTGTGGTCTACGTGGGTTCACGTAGTTGAACTTTCACTTAGGCCATCACAAGTTTTGATGGGCGATGTTTTTTTGAGAAAGAAGAGCTGGTAGGATACCGTTGCTGTCGCTGCCGCGTCACGTTCCTGGAGGCAGTGGAGATGTCCTGTCTAAGGGCAATGTGTGGTGCAAATATTATGCAGAAAATTTGGAGTGTGGAAATTAGGAGAAGGTGTGGAGTTAATAAAAGTATTAGTCAGAGGGCTGAAGAGGGGTTGTTGAGGTGGTTTGGTCATTTAGAGAGAATGGATCAAAGTAGAATGACATGGAGAGCGTATAAATCTGTAGGGGAAGGAAGGCAGGGTAGGGGTCATCCTCGAAAAGGTTGGAAGGAGGGGTAAGGGAGGTTTTGTGGGCGAGGGGCTTGGACTTCCAGCAGGCGTGTATGAGCGTGTTTGATAGGAGTGAATGGAGACGAATGGTATTTGGGACCTGATGATCTGTTGGAGTGTGAGCAGGGTAATATTTAGTGAAGGGAGTCAGGAAAACCGGTTGTTTTTGTATAGCTGGACTTGAGTCCTGGAAATGGGAAGTACAATGCCTGCACTCTAAAGGAGGGGTTTGGGATATTAGCAGTTTGGAGGGATATGTTGTGTATCTATACGTACAGTGGATCCCCGGTTAACGATTTTAATCCGTGCAAGAGGGATAATTGTTATGCGAAATAATCGTTATGCGAATGAATTTTCCCCATAAGAAATAATGGAAATAAAATTAATCCGTGCAAGACGCCCAAAAGTATGAAAAAATTTTTTTTTTACCACATGAAATGTTAATTTTAATACACACAAACTGAAAAGGGCATGCACAATTAAATGACACTTACTTTTATTGAAGATCTGGTGATGATTGATGGGGTGGGAGGAGGGGAGAGCATTATCTCTTACTGTTTTTGAAGGGGAATCCCCTTCCATTAGGCTTGAGGGAGTAAGTCCTTTTCTGGGGTTACTTCCCCTTTTTCTTTTAATGCCACTAGACCACTTGAGAGTCACTGGACCTCTGTCGCACAACAATCTGTCCCATAGAGCTCTGTACCTCCCGTTCCTTTACGATTTGTCTAAAATGGGCCACAACATTGTCGTTGAAATAGTCACCAGCACGGCTTGCAACAGCTGTTCAGGGTGATTTTTATCTATAAAGGTTTGCAGTTTTAACCCACTGTGCACACATTTCCTTAATCTTTGAAGTAGGCACAATGGATTCCACAACTGGGATAGGCTTTCAGGGGTTTGCCCCAAACCCTTCAAAATCTTCTTAATTTCCATACTAATTCTCACCCTTTTTTCCACAGGGTTGGCACTAGAAGCTTTCTTGGGGCCCTGGTCACTTATTTTCCAAAAAACAGCACCGAAAACACTGTAAAAATACGAAATATTCCGAGTGTATGCTTGGATGTTACCGCGGAGGCTGGCTGGTAAACAATGGGACGGGCGGCACATGTGAGGGCACATTGGACGCGTCTCGGACGAAAATCGGTAAGCGGGTTTTTAATCGGTATGCGCGGCAAAAATTTTGCGATAAAAGTAATCGGTATGCGGAAAAATCGCTATGTGATGCCATCGTTATGCGGGGGTCCACTGTATATGCTTTTAAACTGTCGTGTTCTGAGCGCCTCTGCAAAAACAGTGATTATGTATGAGTGAGGTGAAAGTGTTGAATGATGATGAAAGTATTTTTGTTTTGGGGATTTTCTTTCTTTTTGGGTCACCCTGCCTCGGTGGGAGACGGCCGACTTGTTAAAAAAAAAAAAAAATTGTCGGTAATTCTACCAACTTTTTTTTTAACACTTTGACTGTTTCCCACCAAGGCAGGGTGACCCAAAAAGAAATTAAAAGAAAAAAAAACTTTCATCATTCAACGCTTTCACCATCATTCATTCATAATCACTGTCTTTGCAGAGGCACTCGTATATGAAAGTTTAGATGTCCCTCCAAACAGCCAATATCCCAAACCCCTCCTTTAAAGTGCAAGCATTGTACTTCCCACTTCCAGGACTCAAGTCTGGCTAGCCAGTTTCCCTAGAATCCCTTCACAAAATATTACCCTGGTCACACTTGAACAGCTCATCAGGTCTCAAAAACCATTTGTCTCCATTCACTCCTATCGAACATCCTCACACACTCTTGCTGGAAGTTCAAGCCCCACACCCAGAAAAACTCCTTTACCCACTCCCTCCAACCTTTCCTACAAAGACCCCTACAGATTTATACGCTCTCCAAGTCATTCTACTTTGTCCCGTTCTCTCTAAATGACCAAACACCTCAACAACCCGTTTTCAGCTCTTTGACTAATACTTTTGGTAACTCCACACATCCTAATTTTCACACTACAAATTCTCTGCATAGTATTTAACACCGCACATTGCTCTTAGACACGACATCTCCTCTGTCTCCAGCCTCCTTGCTGCAGTGTTTACAACCCATGCTTTTACACCCATGTAAGTGTTGGTACCACTATAGTCTCATACATTCCCTTCTTTGTCTCATGGATAACGTTTTTTGTCTCCGAAGATACCTCAAAGCACAACTCGCCTTTTTTTTCTATATCAATTCTATGGTTAACCTCATCCTTCATAAACCCATCTACAGCATTATTACAACATTATTCATTAATCTTGAGGCCTCTTCTATGTAAGACTTGCCCTTCATTTTGAATTCATCACAAAAAAATCAGTTTTCCCTTTTTCTCAACTAATCAAATACAGTGGACCCCCGGTTTGCGATGGCATCGGTATCTGATAAATCCGGTATTAGATACATTTTAACGCAAAAATTTTGCCTCGGTTCCAGTTAAAAAAACCCGCCATACGCGATTTGTCTGAGACATGTACACGTGTGGCCCAGTGTTTACAAGCCAGCCAGTGTGCTCGCATCTAAGGATACATTCGGTACATTCCATATTATCACAGTATTTTTGATGCTTGTTTCTGCAAAATAAGTCACCATTGGCCCCAAGAAAGCTTCTAGTGGTAAAAAGAGTGAGAATTATTATGGAAATTAAGAAAGATTTTGAAAGGTTTGGGGCTAACCCTGAAAAGCCTATGCCAGTTGTGGAATCCATTGTGCCTACTTCAAAAATTAAGGAAATGTGTGCAAAGTAGGTTGAACTGCAAACCTTTATGGATGAAAATCACCCTAACACAGCTATTGCAAGCCGTGCTGGTGACTATTACAATAACAATGTTTTGGCCCATTTTAGACAAATCATAAAGGAACGGGAGGTACAGAGCTCTATGGACAGATTTGTTTGTGCGACAGAGGTCTAGTGACTCTCAAGCTAGTGGCATTAAAAGAAGAAGGGAGTAACCCCGGAAAAGGACTTGCTACCTCAAGTCCTAATGGAAGGGGATTCCCCTTCTAAACAATAAGTTCGACACTCTCCCCTCCTCCCATCCCATCAGTCATCACCAGATCTTCATTAAACGTAAATGTCATGTATTCTATTGTTAGTAGAGTACAGTGGACCCTCGACATTCAATACTAATCCGTTCCTGAGAGCTATCGAATGTCGAAAATATCGAAAGTCGAATTAATTTTCCTCATAAGAAATAATGGAAATCAAATTAATCCGTGCAAGACACCCAAAAGTATGGAAAAAAAACTTTACCACATGAAATATTAAGTTTAATGCAATACAATAATTACAATAACAATAGATTAATAACAATAGATTAATTGACACTTACCTTAATGAAGATCTGGTGATGATTGATGGGATGGGAGGAAGGGAGAGTGTGGATGGTGTTAGTGTTTAGAAGGGGAATCCCTTCCATTAGGACTTGAGGTATCAAGTCTTTTTCCGGGGTTTCTTCCCTTCTTCTTTTAATGCCACTAGGACCAGCTTGAGAGTCACTGGACTTCTGTCACACAACATATCTGTCCATAGAGGCCTGTACCTCTCGTTCCTTTATGACTCCTGAAGTGGTTCACAACATTGTCAGTGTAATAGTCACCAGCACGGCTTGCAGTAGCTGTATCAGGGTGATTTTTATCAAAAAAGGTTTGCACTTTAAGCCACTTTGCACACATTTCCTTAATCTTTGAAGTAGGCAACTTCTTCAATTTTCTCTCTCCCCTCCTCCGAAGCAGTTTCCTCAGGTCTGGCCTCTTGCTGTTGAAGATGATCTAGCGCTATCAGTGGTTAGTTCGTCATTGTCCTCCTCCACCAACTCTTCCACATCCCTCCCCACTAACCTCAACCCAAGGACTTCCCCAATGCCAAAATAAAAAAAAAAAGGGGTAAAAAACTTAAAAGTTTTTTCAAGATTTCGACCCCCCCGGGTTTAAAAAAAAGTAACCCCATAAACAAACCCCCAACCCAAATGGGGGGTTTTCCCCTTCAAAAATTTTTTCACCCCCCCTTCCCACCCCAAATCCCCTTTTTAAAAAAATTCTTATTTATTGATAATACGGGACCCAATTAAAAAACCCTTCCAGAATAATTTTCAAAAATATCAATTCAAAAATTTTTCAAAAAAAAATTTGGAAAAAATTAACGGGGAACCGGGGAGGAAAAAAATTTAAATGTTTAAATTTTTAAAGAAAATTTCATAAATAGAAAAAAAAAAAAACCCCCCCCTTTCCCCCCCCCCCCCCCCCCCCCCCCCCCCCCCCCTTTCCCCCCCCCCCCCCCCCCCCCCCCCCCCTTTTTCCGGCCCTTTTCCCGGGCTTCTTCCCCAAAAAACCCAAAGGGCCTGACTCTGTCCAGGCCCTAAGGGGCCAAATTTTTTAATACCCAGGGGCCAAGTTTTTGGGTTTTTTTTTCAAAAAAGGTTTGCCTTTAGATTTTTTTCACTTTAAGTGGCAACTTTTAAATTTTTTTCCCCCTCCTCCAACTTTCCTCTCTCCTCCGGTTGAAGATATTCTGCGCTTCTGGAGTTGTTTTGCCCTCTAAATCTCCAATTCCCCCACCCAACCCCCAACCCCCAAACTCCCCCAAGGCCCCCCGGGGTTTCCCCCCGGGGGGGGCCCAAACCCTTAAACCCCTTTTGTCTACACATTCGGGCCCACGTTTTTTCAAAGCAATTTCAAGGGTCCTCTTAGTCACTTCCTCCCAAGCCTTCCAAATGTTTATAAATTGAGGTTTAACCCTTTACTTCCAAACCCCCAATCCTGGGGTGTCTCCTGGTGCAAAATTTAAAAAAAAAAAAAAATTTTTAGAAATGATAGAGAATCTTTTCCCCATTGTAAAGACACCAAAAAAAAAAAATTTGATGGGAAAAATGACGGAATTACGTTCGAAGAGGACCTCGGCATATTTTCAAATCCGATTTCCCCAAATTTTTTTTTAAATTCCTTTTCCCAAAACCCAAAACCCTAGCTATTCTTAGAACTTTAAAATTTTTCCATCTTTTAAAAAAACCCCATTTACCGATTTCAACTTAAAACTTTGAAAATTTTTAATTTAGGAATTAAAAATTAAAAAATTAAAAATTTCAAAAAAAACCCAAAAAAAAAAATTTTTTTTTCAAAATCATTTTCGCCGTATTCTCCGCCCTTTTTTTTTAAAATTTCATTTTTTAATTTTTTAAAAAAAATAAAAATTTTTTTTAAACTCAAAAAAAAAAAAGAAAAAAAAAACAAAAAAAAAAAAAAAAAAAAAAAAAAAAAAAAAGAAAAAAAAAAAAAAAATTTTAAAAAAAAAAAAAAAAAAAAAAAAAAAAAAATTTTAAAATTTTTAAAAAAAAAAATTTTTTAAAAACAAAAAAAAAATTTTAAAAAAAAAAAAAAAAAAAAAAAAAAACCCCCCAAAAAAAACCCTTTGGGGCTTTTGGTATTCCCCCTTCTTTTTTTTAAAATTTCTTTAAACCCCATTTTATAAAATTTTTTTTTTCCTTTTATAAATGGGCGAAAAAAATCAAAAATCTTAAAAAAAAAACCCAAAATCGGCATTTTTTTTTAAAAAAAAAGGGGGTTTTTTTTTCCATATGACCTTTCTCCCTTTTTTTTTTGGGAAAACCCAAACCCCTTCCTTTTTGGGCCTTTTCCCGTTTTTTTAAAATTAACCCTAAATTTTTGGGCTTAAAAATTCTTTAAAAGACCCGAAAGAAAAACCCCAATAAAGGGAAAGGACCCCCTTAAAAAAAGTAGTTTTTTTTTTTTCCCTACAAAGCCCCCTTTTCAAGTTTTTTTTTTACAGTTTTTTTAAGTTTGGGTACCGCTTTTCCTTTTTGGGGGGGGTGTTTAGGGCAAAAATTTCCTTAAAACCGTCCCCAAAAGTATCTGCCCAAATCAAGGTAAAGGATTCTTCCAATTAACTAATTTTTTTTCAATTGGAATTTTTTTTTAGTGGGGGGAAGTTTTGAACCGTTAAAAATTTGGGCCTTAAATTTTAATAATAACCCATTTATGACTGCATATTTAGAATGTCTATTTGGACATTTACAGTGGACCCCCGCATAACGATTTCCTTCGAATGCGACCAATTATGTAAGTGTATTTATGTAAGTGCATTTGTACGTGTATGTTTGGGGGTCTGAAATGGACTAATCTATTTCACAATATTTCTTATGGGAACAAATTCGGTCAGTACTGGCACCTGAACATACTTCTGGAGTGAAAAAATATCGTTAACCGGGGGTCCACTGTATTGGACAATGACATCATTTGTTTACTTATGAATATCGGCAAAAATCTAACATTTCCCGTACTTTGTGCTCCATTACCAGGTTC
Source organism: Cherax quadricarinatus (assembly GCF_026875155.1). Lineage (NCBI taxonomy): Eukaryota > Metazoa > Arthropoda > Malacostraca > Decapoda > Parastacidae > Cherax > Cherax quadricarinatus. Next base: position 45,131,130 of record NC_069427.1, read on the forward strand.
TTTTTATAGTAAAATTAATCAAAATCACCTCTATTTCTATAATATAGTTTCCTTTCTATCAAATGAGACCAAGAAAACGAGAATACAACCACAAATACTATACGAAAATAGACCACAAAGTCGGCATTTTAATTAAAAAAAACGGTCGGAGTTTTTTTTTTTTTCTCATTATGCACTGCGTGCTCCAGGATTTTTTTTATATGGTGCACACTGACCACACAGACCCATTCTCTTACATGTGGGCCTACCAGCTTTCTCCTGCCTGATTTGAAGCCGCTAGAATTTATGAGCATATATGCGTCAAACACCGTACCTCGCAAATGTATATATACTGCCGCGACAGTCAAAGGGTTAAAGTGATTCTTCCAAAACTCTTTTAGAGTCAGTTTAGTTTCTGTGGTCACTACAAAGCACTTTTGAAACATAGCTTTTGTGTACAGTTTCTTGAAGTTGGAAGTGACCTGCTGGTCCATGGGCTGCAGGAGAGGAGTGGTATTAGGAGGCAAAAACTTGACCTTAATGAAGCTCATGTCCCCAGAAAGTCACTCTGCCAAGTCTGAAGGATGACCAGGAGCATTGTCTAATACCAGGAGGCACTTAAGGCCTAATTTCTTTTCAATTAGGTAATTTTTCATAGTGGGGGCAAATGCATGGTGTAACCAGTCATAGAAAAAGTCCCTAGTGACCCATGCCTTACTGTTTGCCCTCCACAGCACACACCAATTAGCCTTGAGAACATTCTTTTGCCTGAACACTCTGGGAGTTTCTGAGTGATACACCAATAAAGGCTTCACTTTGCAATCACCACTAGCATTGGCACACATGAGACGAGTAAGCCTGTCTTTCATAGGCTTATGTCCTGGGAATGCCTTTTCCTCCTGAGTAATGTAGGTCCTGCTTGGCAATTTCTTCCAAAACAGGCCTGTTTCGTCACAATTAAACACTTGTTCAGGTTTCAATCCTTCAGCCTCTATGTACTCCTTGAATTCATGGACATATTTTTCAGCCGCTTTGTGGTCCGAACTGGCAGCCTCACCATGCCTTACCACACTGTGTATGCCACTACAATTCTTAAATCTTTCAAACCAACCTTTGCTGGCCTTAAATTCACTCACATCACCACTAGTTGCAGGTAATTTCTTTACCAAATCATCATGCAACTGCCTAGCCTTTTCACAAATGATTGCTTGAGAGATGCTATCTCCTGCTATCTGTTTTTCATTTGTCCACACCAATAACAGTCTCTCAACATCATCTAACACTAGCGATCTCTGTTTTGAAAACAAAGTTGCACCTTTTGCAACAACAGCTTCCTTGATTGCCGTTTTCCTGCTCACTATAGTAGAGATGGTTGATTGGGGTTTACTATACAACCTGGCCAGCTCCGACACACGCACTCCACTTTCGTACTTTGCAATTATCTCTTTCTTCATTTCAATAGTCATTAGCGGCTTTTTTCTTGAAGGCTTGGCACTACAAGCTTTCTTGGGGCCCATGGTTACTTATTTTGCAGAAACAAGCACCAAAAACAGTGATAATATGGAATGTACTGAATGTATCCTTAGATGCGCGCACTGTGGCTGGCTTGTAAACCCTGGCACACACAGGGCAGTTCAGGCCACATGTGGATGCATCTCGTATGAATCGTATCGAATGTCGGGTTTTTCATCGAATGTCGAGGCAAAATTTTTGCGTTAAAATGCATCGAATGTCGGAGTTATCGAATGTCGATGTCATCGAATGTCGGGGGTCCACTGTACTGTACTACAAACTGTGCATGTCTTCTTCAGTTTGTGTGCATTAAACTTAATATTTCATGTGGTAAAATGTTTTTTTTCATACTTTTGGGTGTCTTGCACTGATTAATTTTATTTCCATTATTTCTTATGGGGAAAATTGATTCGCTTTTTGATCATTTTGGTTTACGATGAGCTCTCAGGAACGGATTAATATCACAAACTGGGGGTCCACTGTATAACCAAAGAATGCTTGGTCATGGTTTAGACCATCTTAATAATCACTAGGTTCCTATCCATCCTCAGGTAAATTGTCAAAAATCAAATGTTTCTATCACTTTGAGATTTATTTCAGGCCACTTCCTTACTGAAATCAACCAAATTCTCTCACTGGTATATCTTCTGGTCTATTGATTGGCCCCAGTAAACTGCAAATAAAATCACATACACCAACGAAGAAAACGCCAAACATGCTATTTTAACACAAACACACGGCTTGCTGTTTCCATCATGCACTGTGGGGGGGCAGGATTTTTTTCATACTGTGCACAACTGCACAAACTCATTCTCTCGTGTCTAAGCAAAAGTTATCAACCACAGCAAATTTTAGGACGCTGTGATTACCCTTTGACTGTTTCGGTCGTATATATATGTCTTACGAGTCAATGTGTTTGACGTATATATAGTACTCAAAAATTCTAGCAGCTTCAAATCAAGCGGGAGAAAGCTGGTAGGCCCACATGTGAAAGAATAGGTCTTTGTGGTCAGTGTGCTCAGTATTAAAAAATCCTGCAGCAAGTAATGTGTTTTTTAATTAAAACGCCGACTTTGAGGTGTACAGTGGACCC
>NC_069427.1:45134213-45157297 GCF_026875155.1 Cherax quadricarinatus
GTTTTTATAAAGTTTTTCTTCTTCTCTTTTTAGTAAATGTCTACAGGAGAAGTGGTTACTAGCCCATTGCTCCCGGCATTTTAGTCGCCTCATACGACACGCATGGCTTATGGAGGAAAGATTCTTTTCCACTTCCCCATGGACAATAGAAGAAATAAAGAAGAACAAGAGTTATTTAGAAAATGGAGAAAAACCTAGATGTATGTATATATATATGCATGTGCGTGTCTGTGAAGTGTGACCAAAGTGTAAGTAGGAGTAGCAAGATATCCCTGTTATCTAGCGTGTTTATGAGACAGAAAAAGAAACCAGCAATCCTACCATCATGCAAAACAGTTACAGGTTTCTGTTTCACAGTCATCTTGCAGGACAGTAGTACTTCCCTGGGTGGTTGCTGTCTACCAACCTACTACCACATAAGTACAGTTATTATACATAGTGTAAATTACCTAGGATAACCAAAAAATTCCAGGCAAAGTGTATACTGTGCTTGTAGATACAAGTCATTAATAATCATGACACAATATGCATTTTTACTTGCTTAGGAATCAGGGAGTAGCTTGTAAACCAACAGTTTTACAGCCGCTCACTGAGACAGAGACAGCAGACGGAGACAGACACACACAGGTAGACAGATAAGCAGAGCTAAACAGACATAAGCAGAGCTAGACACATAGACATGTTTGTGTGTAACAGTGAAAACAAATAAAGTGAGGGTTCTTGAAGTTACTGCTCTATTTATCAAGTGTCACTGGGCTGTCAGCACATTTTCTACAGTTATAGGATTAAAAAAAATTTTAGGGTCAGTACTTACTGAAATATAAAGCCTGCAAAATTGGTCTGGATGCTCACCTGACAGCAATTTCGATTCCTGCCACCTGCAGAAGTGTTGCCGATATACCCTTTTTTCTTGTTTTTATTTTAACATGTATATTTTTTATTCTGATAATTACAATTTATAATAGTTCTTGTGATTTCATAGCCAATCTTTGTTCTGACACTAGTATTAGGTACTGAAATAGTACTCAGATAGTCACAATGACATTGACATGTGAACATTTACACCTGCCTGGGTTATTTACTATTATCTAGAAATATAAAGTACAGTGGTCCCTCGATAATCGTCGGGCTCGATAGTCGTCCTTTTCGGAAATTGTCGCGTTATTTTCGTCCAAACATTGGCTCACAAATGGTTGGTTGACTCGCTAATCATCGTTCGTCCTGAACGCGTACTCAGGGCTCTGAGCCACCTCGGCCTCCCTTCCCAGCCAGTGTGCTATTGTTTACCAGTGAGCGACAGTCCCCTCGCTTGTTCATACGAAATATTTCATAATATTCCATTCATTTTAGTGCTTGCAAGTGCTAAATAAGCTACCATGGCTCCAAAGGAAGCTCCTAGTTGAGAAATACGATTGAATTTAAGAAAAACATCGTTGAACAATGTGAAAGTGGCGTATGTGTGGCCGAACTGGCCAGGATGTGTAACAAACCCCATACAACCATATATTCTATCGTGACAAAGAAAAAGGAAATCAAGGAAGCTGTTGTTGCTTGGAGAAAATTGTGACCAGATTGTGTCCACAAGAGGGATTTTGAAGGGTTTGTGGCTGACCCTGATGAGCCTATGTCAGTTGTGAAATCTACTGTGGCATTGGGGAGTTCCATGGGGTTGGATGTGAGTTTGGAGGATGTGGAAGAGTTGGTGGAGGACCACAATGAAGAGCTAACCTCTGAGGAGCTGCAAGAGCTTCAGCAGGAACAGCAACAGATCGCAGCTCAGAATCTTGCTGCAGAGGAGGAGGAAGAGAGATGGAAGAAGGTGCCTTCTTCAGAAATTAAGGAGATTTTTGAAATGTGGGGTAGGATGGAAAGATTTATGGAGAAAGATCACCCTGAGAAGGATGTTGCAAGCTATATTGGCAACTTGTACAGTGACAGAGTCTTGGCCCATTTTAGGGAAGTTTTAAAGAGGGCACCCGAAAAAAGAGCTCTCTGGACAATTTTTTTTTGAGACAGGACTCCAGTGACTCTCAAGCTGGTCCTGGTGGCATTAAGAAACAGAGAAGAGAAGTATGTAACCCCAGAAAAGGACTTGGTACCTGAGGTGTTGATGGAAGGGGATTACCCTTCCGAACAGTAACTAATCCAATCTCTCTCCTCCTCCAGTCTTCCATACAAGAAGAAGAATCGCCAGTAAAGGTTAATGTTTCATTCATCATGTCCCATTGTATTGTTTATGTACTACATCTATATTTCATGTAAAGGAATTTTTTGTTTTAAAACTTTTGGGTGTCAAAGGGAAAGGATTAATTGATTTCATTATTTCTTTTGGGGAAAAATTTATTCGAAAATCGTTTTTTTTTGATAATCGTTGCATTCCAGGAACGGATTAATGACGAAACGAGGGACCACTGTATTTATAGGGGCCCAGCAGTGTTTTTTGACATGCTGGGTATACCTTGAGCATGGTGTTATGAAATGCATCCCTACACTGTTGACAGCCAGTGACATTTGATAAATGCCCACTGCTTCAGCTAACACTCAGCTTGTATTTGTTATCATTTACACACAGACATGTCTTGTCTGTCTATCTCTGCTTATCTGTCTAGCTCTGCTTATCTTTTTTTCTGTATCTCGAGTATATGTGAACCTCCTTGAAGAATGGTGTTCTGGGCAGCTGTTGACAGCTTAGTAACATTTGATAAATGGGCACTGGAAACCCTGGTTTATTTGTTTTCATTGATACACACAAACGTGTTTGTCTGTTTGTTATTATCTATGCCTGGGAAATTTTTGGGTATTCTAGGTAAATTTTTTTCCCATGTTAATAACTGCAATTTGTTTACATGTGAGAGCCAGATGACAGAGATTTAGACACGTCCACTCCAAATATCTGAATACATTCACGTCCTCCATACTCTCTCCCTCCTATCTGATATCCATCCTTCATCACCTAATCTTTTGTATCCTAAACCTTACTCTTTCCTGTATTCACTTTCAATTTTCTTCTTGTTGCACACACTTCTACCAAATTCATCCACCAATTCTCCTGAACTTCTCTTCAGAATCTCCCAAGAGCACAGTTCATCAAGCAAAAGAGCAACTGTGACAACGCCCACTTTTGTGATTCATTAACCTTTAACTCCACGCCTCTTGCCAAGACCCTCGCATTTACTTTCTACTTTACAACCCAACTATAAATATATTAAACAACCACGGTGACATCAGAACATCCTTGTCTAAGGCCTACTTTACTGGAAATAATTTCCCTCTTTTTCCTACAACTCTAACTTGAGCTTCACTAATCCTCGTAAAAACTCTTCACTGCTAACAGTCACCTACCTCTACACCATACACCTGCAACATCTGCCCATGCCCCCCTATCCACCCTGTCATACGCCTTTTCCAAATTCCCTAAATGCCACAAAGACCTCTTTAGCCTTATCTAAATACTGTTTCACATTATAATGTTTCACTGTAAACACCCTGGTTCCACACACCCCCTAACCTTCCTAAATCCTTCCTTGTTCATCAGCTATCCTATTCACTCCTCTACTCTTAATTCTTCAATAATAACTCTACCGTACCATACTATAACTTTGCCAGGTATACTCAACAGACTTATCCCCCTATAATTTTTGCACTCTCTTTTATCCCCTTTGCCTTTATACAAATGAACTATGCATGACTCAGCAATCCCTAGTACCTTAACCCTCATCCATACATTTTTAATTAAATAATTGCACCAACACTCAAAACTATATCCCCACCTGCTTGTTAACATTTTCTATCTTATATCCCATCAATCCCGACTTGCCTTTCCCTTTCATTTTACCTACCTGCCTCACGAACATTCCCCCACACTCACAACTGGCTCTTCCTCCCCCCCCACCTCCTACAGAGATGTTGTTCCTCCTTGCCCTATACACGAAATCCACAGCTTCCCCAATCTTCCATCAACATTAACAATTCTCAAAATATTCCCTCCTCTTCCCATACCGTCTAACCTCCATTTAATAGCTCTCCTCTCCTTTTAAACTGACGCGAATCCATTGTTCTCTAGCCTTTCTTAACTTGTTAATCTCACTCCCAAAACTTTTTTCTTATTTCAAACAAAATTTGTTGATAACATCCACCCACCACTTTCTCATTTGCTCTCTTTTTTACATTGTGTCACCACTCTCTTACCTCTCTCATTCTCCATATATTCTTCCTCCTTGCATCACTTCTACTTTTGTAAAAACTTCATCATATGCTAACTTTTCTCCCATACACTCGTTCTTCACATCATCATTCCACCAATCGCTCCTCTCCCTCCGACACCCACTTTCCTGTAAGCCACAAACTTCCCTGCTGAACAACTAACACTACATTTTTAAAAAACCTACCCCAATACCTCCTTCTACCCCCCATTGCCTATGCTCTCATTTCCCATCTATCCTCAAATTAGCTGTTTATATATCTTACACCTAACTGCCTCCTCTTTTTAGTTTATAAACCTTCACCTCTCTCTTCCCTGATGCTTCTATTCTCTTGTATCGCATCTACCTTTTACTCTCATGTAGCTACAACTAGAAAGTGATCTGATTTATGATCTGATAAATTATTATTATTATATTATAATTCCTTATTATTAATTATCAGTCGGAATGGGTGAACATTAATTATACTGTAGTTTAATAAATAATGCAACAAACAAACACTCACCACCTCGTAAGGCAGACGAACTCTGATGACTTGGATGATTAAAAAAAATTTAAGTTATAAATTCTTTATTTCTCTATTGATATGTACCACATTACTGATGACATTGAATTGGTATGATAATTTATTGTAAACAGCATGGCAATGAGACTAGTGTGTGGATTTAAGTCTTCAAGGCCCAGTGAGGCAGTACAGTATGTATGCTTCCTTGTGAAGAACATTGTGATGGGCAACTGAGACCATTTCCTTCTCTATCTACAACAGATTTTGGTAGAATTATGGTCCTTATCAAGGTCGTTTCATCACCTTCAAATCCCTCAACATCGATGGGTCTATGTCGTATCTAAATTTTTTTTGAGCTGCGCTGACCATTTCTCATCACCTGCCCAATTTTTATGGGTGAGGGCTTGAGATTGATTGGCTCAGCAAACACTTTCCTCTTCTTCATCCTCATACTCTCAGCACCATCTCCAACAATCTTTCATCATTTAGGCCCAGTGCATTTTCTCAACAGTTCTCTCCCTCACCTCACTGCATGCCTCAACCCTTCACCACCAACTTGCTGCTACATCCACAGTCTTCCTCACAGCTTTGTTAACCTTGTCCATGAGGAGCAACATCCAACAAAATCACACACGCACTCGGCCACAAAGCCTCCAACAACCATTAACCATCTGAGGAAGCAAATCCTTCACGCAGTCATGCACTATTGAGAGGCAGTCAGCGATGGTGAATTCCTTCCAATATTGAGTGACACTTATATCAGGATCTGCATCCAACACTGTTTGGCGGCCTTTGCATTGACCTTGCGTGGAAGTAGGCTTTAAATGTATCTTATCACACCCTGATCAAGAGTTGTATCAGAGGTTGTGTTTGGCGGCATGAACACAACCTCAACATCATCACACATTCCCACCAATGATGGTGGTGGACCTGGAGCCTTATCAAGAATCAGTAGGATTTTATTTGTGGATCCCTTTCTTCTAGTAGATACGCCCGGTAGCCTGCCGTCAGGAAGCAGTGGTGAAAACCAATCCATACAGATGATGATGTGGTCCATGCTTTTCGAGGTGTATTATCCAGAAAACTGGAAGAGATTCTTATTGAGGTTAGGGGGGTGGGGGGGGGGGGGTTGCGTCCCTTTCAGTGCTCTGGGGTTGGACATTTAAATAAAGCCTGGCCTTTAACATGTGCCCAGCAGCATTAGCACATAGAAATAATGTGCATCAGTCTTTGCAGACCTTTAACCTGGTGCATTTTTTCCCCTCCTTGGCAATGAAGGTCCTGCAGCATCTTCTTCACAATACAGGACTGTTTTTCATCCATTTCCCATTCCCACACCTTCTCAGTGTTGTGTAACCCTTCTACATCGATGATTTTTTTCAAAGCACCAGGGAATGCAGCTGCCAAATGTAACTGCTGATCTTGTATTCTCCACTCATCTTCAGGTTGTGCAGGGAGAACTTGTCTCTTAAGTTTTCATAACCATCCTTACTTGCTAGGAAGTCAGGATAGCTAGTTCTGCACTGTGCTAGGCTCAAGACGTAGCACAAATCATACAAAGTCTTTCCCTTTAACAAATCGAATTTGCTGTCTAGGATTGTCCTTTTTCTTATTTGGTCTGAAATCCACACAAATAATTGCTGATTCCATCTTAGACATACAACTGTTACTACTTGTGAACTCGCTTGCTTGGCTGAGGAGGAGCAGAATGCTAGTTCCGCCCTTATCTCACCTCATTTTCTTGATGGAGTCGCACTGTGCATTGTTTACAGTAATATTATTTTTCCAATGGCAGAATTGCTCTAATTACTTGTCCTACACTTGTCTATGCAATTTCACCTTCTGCTCAAGATTCATGACTTTCCTTTGAGCGCTCAGGGGTTGGCTCATCAATAGCAGTTACTGCTCCCTTGAGGCCATACTTTCACCACCACAAAACAGCAAAGACCGACTTCACAGTGGCTGGAGACTGACTGATTGAGTGAGTGAGTAGTGGTGGGCGAGAGCAGACTACTGTAGTATTATAATGTATAAAATAATGGTCATCCATTTTGTGCTGTGTATTAGACTGGTCAGTTGGACACATATTGGGGCAGTGATTTCATTTGTGTAGTACTCTTGAACATCGGCAAAAATCGTAACATTTCTGCTAATTTGAGCTTAATTTACAAGTACTTTTCATCGTGAAACCAGTCAAAATCATCTCCCATTTCCGTAATATATCTTTCATCTATCAACTGAGACCAAGAAAACAAGAATACAACTGTAAATACCATACAAAAATACACGCAATGTCACTTGTTTTAAACTCAAAACACATCGGAGTTTTTTTTTTTTTTCTCGTGCATTGTGTGCTGCATTGATTTTTTTTAATGCTACACACACTGACCATGCAGGACCCATTCTTTATTATGTAAGGCCAACCAGCTTTCTTCCACCAGATTTGAAGGAGCAAGAAATTTTGGCGTAGTAATACAGACGACACTGAAAGGGTTCAAGTAGTCTGTCTTCGAAGTCTGAAGACATGCAGGTTTTATGGACACAATGTTTTGTTATCCCAGGATATTCACTCAAACCTACTTAATCGATTTTTACAACACGCTGGCCATCTAACCACCGAGGTAGGGTGACCTAATCAAAAGAATCACTTTGCAACCATCAGTCACACAATCACACTGTCCTGCCAGAAGTGCACAAATACAATAGTTTGAGTGTCCCCCAAATTGCAAATATCCCACCCCTCCTTTAGAGTGCAGGCAACTGTACTTCCCACCTCCAGACTCAAGTCCCTGCTGATCAGTTTTCCTTAATCCCTTCACAAAATGTACCTTGCTCACGACTCCAACAGCTCGTTAAGGTCCCAAAATATTTGCCTACACCCCTATCTAACGTTTCACACATGCCTACTGGGATGCAAAGCCCCTTTTCACACAAAACCACCTTTACACCTTGCTCTCCATTCCTATTTCTAGGACAACCCTTACCTGCCTTCCCTCTCTAACATAGTTTATACTCCCTCCCAAGTTATCCTATTTTGCTCCATCCTCTCTAAATGACAAGCCACCTGACACCTTCTCCGCCCTCTGGCAAATACTTTTAGTAACTTGCACCTTTCCCTCCTCCTAATCTCTCCAACTACGAATTCTCTGCATAATATTTTACATCACACAGTGCCCTCAGACCCATGACATCTCCCATTGCCCTTCCAACCTCCTTCTCATGCTACAAGCATTCCGAACCCAGGCTTTACCCCATATATGTTGGTACCACTATACTCTCATACATTTCCCTTCATTTTCCTCTGTGGATAATGGCTTGTCTCCACAGATACCTTAGTGCACGCCTCCCTTTTGTCTCTCACATTCTGTGGTTCACCTTGTCTTTCAATATGCCCAACCACTGACACAAATAATTAACATAGGTTTTCCAAATAGTCAAGACAATGTTGGCTGTTTTCATGTTTTGAGACTATTAACACATTGAAATGACCTCTATATTCAAGTATTCCTTGCACATAGTATATACAAGGCAAAGTAGTAAACAGAAAAAAAAACAATTATTTTGCCTATATATGCTGTGCATTATACAGGACGGCCCCACTTATAACGGCTTTAGGTTCCAGGCAACCGCCGTAAAGTGGAACAACACCCCATTTTTTCTACTTACAAATGCATACAACACTAGATAACAAGTTACCACAACATATATTAATGAGACAATAGAACCAAGGCATCAAAAAACAATAAAAAATTACAATACACACATAGTGAACTCATTAACTTACCATAAAAAATTTATAGTCTTAATCTAGGTTGAAGACAAGTTGTAATTTAATTGAAGAATCAAGTGTGGTATGTATGGTAAGTCAGCCAGGCTACCAAACCAGGCCACCCCACCCACACAACAGTTTCTATGATATTTAAGCTTCCAGAGCGATAAAATGTATTACAGATCACATCATTACTTACCTGTAAAATATAGGTTTGTAGATGAGTAGTATTAATGTAAAAAATCAAGTTTGGTATGTAATGGTAGTCAGCTTGGCTACCATACCAGGCCAACCCACTACCCATAATATTCAATTTCATTAAGCATCCCAGAGTGAAAAATGTATATAAAGTTCACCTCATTACTTACCCTTAAAATATTGAAGTCTTAATGAATGGTCAGGAGTAAGTAAATGAGATAAAACGAATAAATAGAGAGAGAAAGAATAGTGCATGAGAGAGACAGGCGCAGATTATGTAAACAAACCAGGCGAAGGTTAGTTTTGTAAAACGGAAGTGTACACGTCGCATTGTTTACAAATTACATTGTGTACAGGTTTGTCTCTACATTGATACAGTAGAATAAATAAAGAAGAACACTCCCATTCTCATAACATCTTTGAGAAGAAAGATGCTCTGAGTGAAGGCAATGGAAATTAAGTCACTCTGACTTTTTTGGGTTATACTATGTTCTCTACACATATGTTATGTATAAAATCTATGTAACGTATTTGTGTAACCTTAATAACTAATGACATACGAAAGGAATAATTTTCTAACAGTTACCCAGTAACACATTTTCACTTATGTTAGATAAGAAAAAGTAATTCTTGGCATCACTTGTAAACAAGTACTGGCTACCACATCTCATAATCTATGTTTTTATTTTATTGTAGAGTGAAATTTAACATCTTTTTATGTTATGTATCAGTTTATTATATAATTTTGAAAAAAATAACATGGAATGGATAATGAAAAATTGTAATCTGTAACGAATATAAACATTTAATGAGACTACGTGAATATTATTATTTTAGCATTTCTAATATGCGTCACTTGTGCAAGTCGTCTGCTTACCACATCTCATATTTATTCTATGTGGGTTGTATTTATCATCATTTTATGTTATGTTCATGTATATTTTCTAATTTTGAAAAAATATCATAGATGGATAATGAAAATGTGTATTTAACGAAATATACGACAATTTAAATGGAGACTCGATTATTATTGATTACATTACTATATGCGCTGGAGACATAAGACACTCTTACTGATTTTAAATGTGTACCTGCATGCCAGCACAGTATGTAAGATTATTTAAGTACAGGTATACATAAGTATAATTAACAGAGTATATATAACTTGAAATAACTTTTAAAAAACAGTTGAAATATTTGAGTTTCCATACAAATGGAGAGACTTAGTGCTTACTAGCTCAAGGAGAATGTAAACAAACAGTGGGGGCACGGTGACCGTATAGAAAGTCAAGGTGGGGGGAGCCGTATAGCGTTTGTGGTCATTATTTGAAATGACCGTATTAGCAGAATGCCCGTAAAGTGAAAACGCCGTAAAGCGGGCCTCCTGTTTCAAAGTGGAGATAGTGTTGATTTAGGCATTTTCCCCATGTTGATGTACTAAAACATTTTCCAAAAATGTATATAATATCACAAACAAGCTAGAGTACATAGTGTTTAAACATCAAAAGCAATTAAAAAAAAACTGAAAAAATAATCATAATTTGTTATCGGTAAACTTGAAACATAAGGTTGTAAATTGTATGTTGATCACTGACAAATGACACTTGAGTACAGTTCATGTCATTTATTATTCCTTTTAATAAATGTCTTGAGCTGTACACAAAAGTGTCCTTTTTCCACATTTAAAAGTCGATATAGCTGCTGCATTTACCCACGTTATTTTAGTTTTTTTATGAGATTCCACTCATTTTACCCCACTGTTTTTTTAAGTTTTTAATGAGATTCCACTCATTACCCCCACCTTGTTTTTAGTTTATAATGAATTCCACTCATTTACCCCCCACTGTTTTTAGTTTTTTTATGAGATTCCACTCATTTACCCCACTGTTTTTAGTTTTTTATGAGATTCCACTCATTTACACCACTGTTTTTTAGTTTTTAATGAATTCCACTCATTACCCCACTGGTTTTAGCTTTAATGAGATTCCACTCTTTACCCTCCACGTTGCTTTTAGTTTTTAATGAGATTCCAGATTAAGAAGAAAATTGAGGTTGGCGAATATTTAAATTCGCGACATGACCGGAGGAAAACAAAAAGATCGGAGTAGTCCCTCCTGTATAAGAGTCCTCAGGACAAGAAAGGACACTGGTCAGTGGCTGGACAGCAGGGAAAGAAGTTGACGATCAAGAAACTAATGGAAAGGTAGAAACGATGAAGAAGAAAGAGACTGCCGTGGAAAACTGTTGTGGAAACATCCAATACATACTCAGTTGCTACCCGACGAATGTTATCGACTACTGAACGACACGATGAAAGACATTTAAGAAGGTAAGAATAATGTTGTTGTTGGGATAGCCAAGTTAGGTGATATTGATAGGGCTTCTGCTAGGAAGGACTGGAGTAGGAGACAGAGGAGTTTGCGTTTCATGGGCTGGGAGGGAGGGATATTGTTAGCCGTCTGGAGACATCATGAGAGGTAATGGGAAGCAATCCTATTATTCTGACCTCATGCTGGAGGCAACGATGTTGGCAGACGTAGAGTGAGACCTGATATCATGTATAGGTCATCAATAGAAATAATTAGAAGTAAGGATGGGAAACCTCTACATAAAATGTGAATTTTGCCAAGGAGGGGATTGGAAATGAATGGTTGTCCAGGGCAATTGGTTCAATTGCTGGCTGGACAAATACTGGTAAGGAAAATGCGGTAACAATCATATTGTCACTGGACCTCTTCTATGTCAGAAATGCCATGTATACTAGGGATGGTGTATCACTTATCTAGGTGTGGGGTTGGGAGCACTGGCATCTGCCAGTGAGGGAGTCAGTTATGACTTTAAACTAGGAATAGTCAGTGGTATGGGTTTTTGGCAGAAACAGTGAAGTCCCAGTGTTAAAGTAATATTATTATTTCTAGGGGAACTAGTAATAATAAGAACGAGATATATATGAAAAGCCAGGACCTTGGTGATAAGGACAGTAATAGGTTAGTAGAAAAATAGAAATGAGCAGGAAGGGTAAAGAGATAGGAGAGTCTTTCATGTTTATTATGCTAATTGCTGTAGTGCTAGGAAAAGATGGACGAGTATTGATTTAGTTGCTAGTGTAGGTAACATTGATGGTATTGCCTTAACTGAGACGTGGAATAGATTCAAAAAGTCGGGACAATCCTCGGAATGTCATATTCAGGGTTTTAAATTGTTTTCAAGAAATAGAAGTAATGGAGGGGGGGTGGGGTGGTCAATGTATGTCCGAGAATCGCTGAAAACTGTTGCAATAAAAAACGGGTATTATGTCTGAAGTAACACCATACAGAGTCTGTTTGAAGAATTTTCAGAGGGCCAGAAAAACTATTTTAGGAGTGATATACCGTCCCCCAAACTTAGATAGGACCAAGGGGAAACGTACTATGGGAGAAATTGTTAAAGGCCACAAGGCACCGATTAATGTAGTAATTTCTAGAGACTTTAACTTTAGTCATGTTGATTGGAATTTCCTTGACTGGGAATTTAGAATCTACCACATCTTAGAAGTATTTCAGGATTGTTTTTTTTTTAAGCAGCTTGTGACAGAACCTACAGGGGAAATAACCTGCTTGACTTAGTTATGCAAACCAATGATCCCTTTTAATAATTTGAAATTTCTGAGGAACTGGTGCTAGCACCACAATCAATTAACTTTAGCATTGAATGGAATTACGGATAGTAGCGATAACTCAGTAACATTCCAGATTTTCGCTTAGCAGATTTACATGGGCATAGATAACAACTTATCCATCTGTTGACTGGGGTTAACGAAGAGAGCTATCAATATGCAGTTTTCTGACAATATACATGCAGCTCAAAGAGCGTTAATCCCATATAAAAAGAAATTCGATCAAATAGAAATGACCCAAAATGGATGAATAATAGGCTCAAATATCTACAAGGGCATAAGAAAGGAATTTATAGGCGTATCAAAAGAGGTGAAGGGCATCTTATGAATCAGTATATTGACATTAAGAGGGACATTAAAAAAGGTGCTAAGAAAAGCTAAAAGGGACTATGAAATAAAGTTGCCTAGGGATTCTAAAACTAACCCAAAAGTTTTTTCCAGGTCTATAGAACAAAAGTTTAGAGATAAGATAGGTCCCCTTAAAAATAACTATGGGCACCTTACAGACAATGGAGAATGTAATGTGCTTGATTTTTAAATAAATATTTTCTCTCAGTTTGTACACAGGAAGAAACAAACAATGAATCCAGTAATAAATTTACAGTGGGGAAGAAGAAGAAAATTATGTAAACATCACAGTCACTAGTGAGAATGGTTGTGAAGCAGATAGACAGCCTGAAGCAAATAAGTCGCCGGGATCCAGATGAGTTTTTTCAGGGTTCTTAAGAATGCAAAAAGGAAACTCAGTGAACCAGTTAACTGAATATTTTTAATTTATCTCTTCAAACAGGTGTAGTGTCTGATATGTGGAAGATGGCTGAATGTAACACCTATATTTAAAACAGGGACAAGTCGTTACCGTCAAATTATTACCACCGCCCAACAAGCCTGACCTCAATTGTAGGCAATTACTAGAGTCAATTATAGCTGAATTAAAAGAAGCATCTCGATAAGCATAGGCTTGATTAATTATACACAGCATGGATATCAAAGAGTGCCGGTCTTGTCAAAACTAATTTAATTAACTTTCTTCAGTAAAGCTTTGAGGCTGGTTGACCACAATAAGAATTTGATATTAATTACTTAGATTTAGTAAGGCTTTTTGATAGAGTTTCGACACCATAGACTGTTTAAAGAAAGTGCAGCTCATGGCATTGGGGTAAAGTGCTCTCGTGGATCGAGTCAAGGCGCTCGGACAAAGCCTGGAGAGTTTACCTGGAGAGAGTTTCCGGGGGTCAAACGCCCCCGCGGCCCGGTCTGTGACCAGCCTCCTATAAGAGATGTCCATAAATGGGGTTAAATCCCGAGTGGGGATCTGTAACAAGTGGCGTTCACAGGGATCCGGTCTTGGGTCCGATGTTGTTTATAATATATAACAATGATCTTTATGAAGGAATTAACTAGTGAATGAGCAAATTCGCCGATGACACAAAGATAGGTTGATAATTGATTCAAAAACGTAGATGTTTATGTAACTTCAGGAGGATATTAAAAACAAACTCTATTCTGGTCAGAAAAGTGCAGATGCAGTTCAATGTAGAAAAATGCAAGGTTCTGAGCTTGGGAGTGCCCATAACCCTATACTTATAAGTTAAATGATGTAGAACTTATCATACAGATTGCGAAATGGACTTGGGGGTTATGGTGAGCAGCAACCTTAAACCAAGACAGCAATGCCCTAAGCGTACTAATAAGGCAAATAGATTACTGGGATTTTAAATCAAGAATTGTAGCCACAGAAGTCCGAGAGGTCATACTGCAGCTTAATACATCAATGAGTAAGCCCTCACCTAGATTAAGCCAGCTTCATTTCTGGTCTCCGTATTACAAAATGGACAACATTCGTTAGAAAACATTCACTAGGATGACAAATTATTACATAGCATTAAACTCTTCTTATGAAAAAGATTGAAGACTCTAGTTACATTCACTTGTTAGACAAGAATGAGGGGAGACCTGATCGAAGTGTATAATGGAAGATAGGTATTAATAAAGGGGAGATTAATAAGGTCTTGAGTGATCTCTCCAAGAGAGAACCCGCATAAATGGATTTTAAATTAAGATAAGTTTTAGATTTAGAAAGGACATAGTAAAGTATTGGTTTTGGAAATAGGTAGTATGATGAGTGGAACAAGTCTACCTAGTTGGGTTATTGAGGGCAGGTACTTGGTTGTTTTCAAATCTAGGTTGATAAGTACATGAGTTGTAAGGGTTGATTTTGAGTGGGACTAATCACTCAAGCTAATTACATGGTGGCATTGCAAATTGTGTTGGGCAAATGTATTGTTAGTGTAAGAATTGTAAAGACCTGCTAGTATGGGCCAGCAGGCCCTCCTGCAGTGTTCCCCCTTTCTTATGTCTATATGTTCTTATTTACCCCACTGTTTTTTAGTTTTATTGAGATCCACTCATTTACCCCACTGTTTTTGTAGTTTTTATGAGATTTCCACTCCATTTACCCCACTGTTTTAGTTTTTATGAGATTCCACTCATTTACCCCACTGTTTTAGTTTTTATGAGATTTCCAACTCAATTTACCCCACTGTTTTTTAAGTTTTTATGAATTCCACTCATTTACCCCACTGTTTTTAGTTTTTATGAGATTCCACTCATTTACCCACTGTTTTTTATTTTTTAGAGATTCCACTCATTTTTACTCTCATTCAATTAAATAAAATGCACTATTTCATTCTATAATAAAATAGTTTATTTACAAAATTATTCCCACACTCATCAAATTTTTTTTTTGTGGGGGGGGAGGGGCCATTAGTTTAAAGACTAAATGTCAGCTTAAAAATTGGTCTGTATTTTACTGATTCTGGTAAGGTTTCCCTTTTTGGGATTAGTATAACCCTTTTAGCTTGTGTCTGGGAAAGTTTTGATTTCTATAAGAATTTTTTTGAATATTGCTGCAGTGGTAGATACTAACACGTGAGTAACTTTATTATACAGTGGTACCTTGACTAGAGTGCCCCAACTTATGAGTTTTTTCCGAGTTATGAGCCGTCGCTCAAGTGATTATATTGCTTTAATTGCGACCCAAAATCACGAGTTATGAGCTACTCAGATATGCCAGCACACATTCACTTTGAGAGAGAAATATCATAAACCTTGATGAAAACCATTGTGTAACATCCTTTCAGTTTTTTATACCACAGGTTGTGTAAACCTGCCAGAAATGTTCTATAATGTAAATGCCCAAGTAAAAAGAAACAATTCTGGAACATGTGTAATATC
The DNA here is from genome assembly GCF_026875155.1 of Cherax quadricarinatus. Lineage (NCBI taxonomy): Eukaryota > Metazoa > Arthropoda > Malacostraca > Decapoda > Parastacidae > Cherax > Cherax quadricarinatus. The sequence continues at coordinate 45,149,780 of NC_069427.1, forward strand.
ATGTTCGGCAGGCCTGGCTGCCTGGGCTGGCTGATTTGCTCTGACTGTCTCTATTCTCCTCCTGTCTGTCGTGTCTCTGCTCACAGGTACACATACATACAAGTTATACATAGTGTAAATTACCCTAGGATAAGCAAAAAATCCAAATATGGTAGATATAAGGAATATTAAAGCATGCCTGGCAAGAACTACAAACACATTTTCACATGTTCCAGGAATCAAGACGTGACTGACCTCGCATCGTGAGTAAATACTTGTTTGTTCATGAGTGGCCTCTCTTTCTTAGACAGAGACAAGTAGAGAGACATGAAGACAAACAGACAGACAGTTATGTATAGTGTAACAGTGAAAAATAAAGCCAGCAGTGCACGATCATTAAATGTTGCTCACGAGTGTCCACTTTCCACTGGCATAGAGTGACATTCTCATCATCACAGTGCTTCAAGAGTTTCATACAAACTCCAGCATTTCTAAACAAAGCTGGACCTTCAAAACAGACAAAAATAATTTGCTTATTTAAAAAATACATTTTTCTTATTTAAAAACCTGTAACAAAAAATTGGGGTGTTTTTGGGGGAGGCTGGAACGGATTAATGTACTTCAGTTCATTTCAGTGAGGAAAATTGATTTGATGTATGAGCAATGATATATAGTCGTCATGTAACGAAATAAAACTCGGAAGACAAGGTAGACACTTACGTACAGTACTCACCGTCCACTTAGCACAAGTTTATTTGGCAACGATTTGAGTAAACAGATTGAAGAATTGCAACCACATTTTTTAGAAACACTTCAAATGAACAATTTAACTACGATCGTGGAAGGGACAAATTTTGAGTGATTGGTTGCCCACGGTGGTTATATACATTGAGGTCAATGGGGTAACCTACCAGCCATCCCCCTGCGACCCACACCCACCATGCTCCCAGCCTCCAGTTTCGGTACATAACGTGTGCCGGAAGAACAAAAGGTACTTACTGGAACCCATATGTTTTTATATACATACGTACAGGTCCTCCCTCAACATTCGCGATGTTTATGGTATCCAAGCAGCCTCGCGAATGTAGAAAAATCGCGAATGTTTGTGCCCCAATAATTTGCAAGGGAAATATAATAAAATAAAATAATCTATGTAATACGTACATGCTCCTCGCCACTCATATATTTGTTCCAATCTCTCATTTAAAGCAACCCAAGGTCCGATCAAAGCTAAAACCTGATTAACTTCACTTTGGGTTGGATTAAATACATAAGTGAAGTGGATTGGATTTGAATGGGACTTGCATGCGATGTAAATAGAAAATGCTCATAGCTTATTGCTTTGTTAGCTTTATTCTGTTAGTGGTTGGATTTGTAAGGACCTGGTAGTATGGGCCAACAGGTCTACTGCAGTGTTCCTCCTTTTCTATGTTCCATGAACAATCCATAAATCGTACCTGAGAACAATCGTAAAATATAGTATCTACATCCACCACTGCCTCGTATTTTTATACAATTTCTTTATCAATTCTTCGTGCTTCTCAGTTTCTTATACCGAAAATTTTATTTGGCCCATGGTTAATTATGATCGTCACAGTCAATCAAACAAGTACCAAACACAATGAATTATTGTGGAAATGTTTGGAAGAGCGCAGAGGATAATGGCTCACTCCACATTCACAAAGCCATACTAACTAATGACTGATGGCCTCTCCACCCTCTGTTCAAACCCTCGATTTATTATTATTTATTATTATTATTATTATTATTATCATCTTTTTTTTATTATTACACACTGACGATCTCACCAAGGCGGGTGGCCCAAAAAAGAAAAACTTTCACCATCATTCACTCCATCACTGTCTTGCCAGAAGGGTGCTTTACACTACAGTTTTTAAACTGCAACACTAACCTTTTCAGGGTCCAAGGCCCAAATCTGGAGTCACGCACCAGTGTCCAAGAATTTAAAAAAAAAAATTTTGTTATTTTTTCTTATGAAATCGTAGAGAATCTTTTTGTGAAGGTAATAAAACAAAAAGTACGAAATTTGGTGGAAAATTGACGAAATTATGCTCTCGTGAATTTTGATGTGTCAGCGATGTTTACGAATCGGCGATTTTGCCGACTTTGACTCCCATTTTAGGCCAATTACATTATTCCAATCAACCAAATTCTTAGCTATTTCACTAGTATTACTTCTATTCCTATCGATTGAGCACAAGAATCGCCAAGTCAACTGTTTCAACTACAAAAAAAAGTGATCCAGAAAATTGTTAATTTGCCAGTTTAAACACAAAGTATCAAATATATTCCAATTTCAAAAAGGGTCCAGAATAAACAATGTAGGCATTTCCCTGCACAAAGCTAACATTTCCTCTGTTCATTAGTTATGTTTTTGAGGCTTTACAAATAAATTCCCATTTTTATTTTTTATTCACATAATGAATTTTTATTCAACACCAAAACATAGAAGATTACTGTTGATGCAATACTGTAATAATTGTATAAATATCATCACCATATTTGTGAATGTATATTAGACCCACCACCAGTGCCAGCTGACATGTATTAGTACGTGTGAGGTCGGTTTGTTAACCTCTTGAATATCGGCAAAAAAATTTAACATTTCTTCTTGCTACTTTGAGCTCAGGTTTCAGCCATTTCCAGCGCAAAAACCAATCAAAATCATCTCTATTACTGTAATATGTCTTCCAATCTATCAAATGAGAGCCAAAGAAAACGCAAAATACAACTATAAAAAACATACGAAAAAACACTGCAAAGTTGCTGTTATAATCGAAAAACATGATTTTCAGTTTTTTTCCTCATTATACACAGTGTGCTGCAGGAATCTCATTTTATGTGGTGGGCACACATACCACATAATGTATTCTCTCATATCTAGCCCAATTGTACCACTCACAAGTTTATCAGAGTGAGCTGAGCATCATCGTAGATCTAACGGTTTGGACACTCACCGTAAAGCCGAGATCTACGGAACGGACCCTGAAAGGGTTAACACCCCTCCTTCAGAGTGCATGCACTGTACTTTCCCATCTTCCAGGACTCAAGACCGCCTGCCGTTTACCCTGACCACCCCTTCATAAATGTAACTTTTCTCACACTCCAACATCACGTCCAGTTTAAAAAAAAACCAATATGTCTCCATCACTCCTATCAAACACGCTCACGGCAAGCCAGATGGAGTCCAAGCCCCTCGCACGAACAAAACCTCCTTTACCCCCTCCCTCCAACCTTTCCTAGGCCGAATCCTACTCCGCCTTCCTTCCACTACAGACTGATACACACTTGAAGTTATTCTGTTCGCTCCATTCCCTCCCTCCACAAGTCCGAGATCCACCTCAGCACCCATTCCTAAGTTCCTCTGACAACAGTTTGTACTCCCGCACCTCCTCCTAACGTCCAAACTACAATTCTCTGCATTATATTCACACCACACATTGCTCTCAGACATGACATCTCCACTGCCTCCAGCCTTCTCCTCGCTGCAACGATTCATCCCCCAAAGCTTCACACCCAGAAAAAGAAGTGTTGGTAAAACATACTCTCATACAATTCCCCTCTTGCCTCCAAGGACAAAGTTCTTTTGTCTCCACAGACTCCTAAAGTGGCACCACTCACGCCTTTTCCCTCATCAATTCTATGATTCACCGCAACTTTCATTAGCACCCAACCGCTGACACGTCCACTCCAAATATCTGAATACATTCACGTCCTCCATACTCTCTCCCTCCTATCTGATATCCATCCTTCATCACCTAATCTTTTGTATCCTAAACCTTACTCTTTCCTGTATTCACTTTCAATTTTCTTCTTGTTGCACACACTTCTACCAAATTCATCCACCAATTCTCCTGAACTTCTCTTCAGAATCTCCCAAGAGCACAGTTCATCAAGCAAAAGAGCAACTGTGACAACGCCCACTTTTGTGATTCATTAACCTTTAACTCCACGCCTCTTGCCAAGACCCTCGCATTTACTTTCTACTTTACAACCCAACTATAAATATATTAAACAACCACGGTGACATCAGAACATCCTTGTCTAAGGCCTACTTTACTGGAAATAATTTCCCTCTTTTTCCTACAACTCTAACTTGAGCTTCACTAATCCTCGTAAAAACTCTTCACTGCTAACAGTCACCTACCTCTACACCATACACCTGCAACATCTGCCCATGCCCCCCTATCCACCCTGTCATACGCCTTTTCCAAATTCCCTAAATGCCACAAAGACCTCTTTAGCCTTATCTAAATACTGTTTCACATTATAATGTTTCACTGTAAACACCCTGGTTCCACACACCCCCTAACCTTCCTAAATCCTTCCTTGTTCATCAGCTATCCTATTCACTCCTCTACTCTTAATTCTTCAATAATAACTCTACCGTACCATACTATAACTTTGCCAGGTATACTCAACAGACTTATCCCCCTATAATTTTTGCACTCTCTTTTATCCCCTTTGCCTTTATACAAATGAACTATGCATGACTCAGCAATCCCTAGTACCTTAACCCTCATCCATACATTTTTAATTAAATAATTGCACCAACACTCAAAACTATATCCCCACCTGCTTGTTAACATTTTCTATCTTATATCCCATCAATCCCGACTTGCCTTTCCCTTTCATTTTACCTACCTGCCTCACGAACATTCCCCCACACTCACAACTGGCTCTTCCTCCCCCCCCACCTCCTACAGAGATGTTGTTCCTCCTTGCCCTATACACGAAATCCACAGCTTCCCCAATCTTCCATCAACATTAACAATTCTCAAAATATTCCCTCCTCTTCCCATACCGTCTAACCTCCATTTAATAGCTCTCCTCTCCTTTTAAACTGACGCGAATCCATTGTTCTCTAGCCTTTCTTAACTTGTTAATCTCACTCCCAAAACTTTTTTCTTATTTCAAACAAAATTTGTTGATAACATCCACCCACCACTTTCTCATTTGCTCTCTTTTTTACATTGTGTCACCACTCTCTTACCTCTCTCATTCTCCATATATTCTTCCTCCTTGCATCACTTCTACTTTTGTAAAAACTTCATCATATGCTAACTTTTCTCCCATACACTCGTTCTTCACATCATCATTCCACCAATCGCTCCTCTCCCTCCGACACCCACTTTCCTGTAAGCCACAAACTTCCCTGCTGAACAACTAACACTACATTTTTAAAAAACCTACCCCAATACCTCCTTCTACCCCCCATTGCCTATGCTCTCATTTCCCATCTATCCTCAAATTAGCTGTTTATATATCTTACACCTAACTGCCTCCTCTTTTTAGTTTATAAACCTTCACCTCTCTCTTCCCTGATGCTTCTATTCTCTTGTATCGCATCTACCTTTTACTCTCATGTAGCTACAACTAGAAAGTGATCTGATTTATGATCTGATAAATTATTATTATTATATTATAATTCCTTATTATTAATTATCAGTCGGAATGGGTGAACATTAATTATACTGTAGTTTAATAAATAATGCAACAAACAAACACTCACCACCTCGTAAGGCAGACGAACTCTGATGACTTGGATGATTAAAAAAAATTTAAGTTATAAATTCTTTATTTCTCTATTGATATGTACCACATTACTGATGACATTGAATTGGTATGATAATTTATTGTAAACAGCATGGCAATGAGACTAGTGTGTGGATTTAAGTCTTCAAGGCCCAGTGAGGCAGTACAGTATGTATGCTTCCTTGTGAAGAACATTGTGATGGGCAACTGAGACCATTTCCTTCTCTATCTACAACAGATTTTGGTAGAATTATGGTCCTTATCAAGGTCGTTTCATCACCTTCAAATCCCTCAACATCGATGGGTCTATGTCGTATCTAAATTTTTTTTGAGCTGCGCTGACCATTTCTCATCACCTGCCCAATTTTTATGGGTGAGGGCTTGAGATTGATTGGCTCAGCAAACACTTTCCTCTTCTTCATCCTCATACTCTCAGCACCATCTCCAACAATCTTTCATCATTTAGGCCCAGTGCATTTTCTCAACAGTTCTCTCCCTCACCTCACTGCATGCCTCAACCCTTCACCACCAACTTGCTGCTACATCCACAGTCTTCCTCACAGCTTTGTTAACCTTGTCCATGAGGAGCAACATCCAACAAAATCACACACGCACTCGGCCACAAAGCCTCCAACAACCATTAACCATCTGAGGAAGCAAATCCTTCACGCAGTCATGCACTATTGAGAGGCAGTCAGCGATGGTGAATTCCTTCCAATATTGAGTGACACTTATATCAGGATCTGCATCCAACACTGTTTGGCGGCCTTTGCATTGACCTTGCGTGGAAGTAGGCTTTAAATGTATCTTATCACACCCTGATCAAGAGTTGTATCAGAGGTTGTGTTTGGCGGCATGAACACAACCTCAACATCATCACACATTCCCACCAATGATGGTGGTGGACCTGGAGCCTTATCAAGAATCAGTAGGATTTTATTTGTGGATCCCTTTCTTCTAGTAGATACGCCCGGTAGCCTGCCGTCAGGAAGCAGTGGTGAAAACCAATCCATACAGATGATGATGTGGTCCATGCTTTTCGAGGTGTATTATCCAGAAAACTGGAAGAGATTCTTATTGAGGTTAGGGGGGTGGGGGGGGGGGGGTTGCGTCCCTTTCAGTGCTCTGGGGTTGGACATTTAAATAAAGCCTGGCCTTTAACATGTGCCCAGCAGCATTAGCACATAGAAATAATGTGCATCAGTCTTTGCAGACCTTTAACCTGGTGCATTTTTTCCCCTCCTTGGCAATGAAGGTCCTGCAGCATCTTCTTCACAATACAGGACTGTTTTTCATCCATTTCCCATTCCCACACCTTCTCAGTGTTGTGTAACCCTTCTACATCGATGATTTTTTTCAAAGCACCAGGGAATGCAGCTGCCAAATGTAACTGCTGATCTTGTATTCTCCACTCATCTTCAGGTTGTGCAGGGAGAACTTGTCTCTTAAGTTTTCATAACCATCCTTACTTGCTAGGAAGTCAGGATAGCTAGTTCTGCACTGTGCTAGGCTCAAGACGTAGCACAAATCATACAAAGTCTTTCCCTTTAACAAATCGAATTTGCTGTCTAGGATTGTCCTTTTTCTTATTTGGTCTGAAATCCACACAAATAATTGCTGATTCCATCTTAGACATACAACTGTTACTACTTGTGAACTCGCTTGCTTGGCTGAGGAGGAGCAGAATGCTAGTTCCGCCCTTATCTCACCTCATTTTCTTGATGGAGTCGCACTGTGCATTGTTTACAGTAATATTATTTTTCCAATGGCAGAATTGCTCTAATTACTTGTCCTACACTTGTCTATGCAATTTCACCTTCTGCTCAAGATTCATGACTTTCCTTTGAGCGCTCAGGGGTTGGCTCATCAATAGCAGTTACTGCTCCCTTGAGGCCATACTTTCACCACCACAAAACAGCAAAGACCGACTTCACAGTGGCTGGAGACTGACTGATTGAGTGAGTGAGTAGTGGTGGGCGAGAG
>NC_069427.1:45157797-45185297 GCF_026875155.1 Cherax quadricarinatus
CAAAGTGAGTCGATCGGTATGGAGCGGGGGCCCAGGGTGAATGTGGTCTGTACAATGATTTCCGAGCAGATGCAACGAAATCGGGGGAATTTCCGCTGATAAAAAAGTGCTCGGATTTCTGAATAGGCTGATTTTCCTCAACAAGCCGAAAAACCGGGGGGGGTCCATCCCTGTATGGTTTTATTTTTTGTGATTTTCAGATTCGATAATTACCATGGGGACGGGCTGATCAGCAGGACATGTCAAGTTGGTGACAAAGGGAGCCAGACCACACAAGGAAACACCCAAACCACACTCGTGTTCTGCCCTATTTGACCCACGTCTCCCATCAGAATTACTAACAAGAACTTCCCATTACTGATGGAAGAGAAGTTAAGTATTTTTGTCTTAGTTTAAACTTTTTTATTTTTTCCACAATGGTTATTCCAGTATTAAAGGAGTGCTGTAATATGGATATAAATGTTGTAAGGGTATTTACTTTGCCTAGTTTACATGTATACAATCTTATTATTATTATTTTAATTATTTTATATACCACTATCCATATACAGATTTCACAAAAAAGGAAGTGCTAAAACCCAGGAGGGTTAGATAGAAAGGCTGATATATATAGACAATGCTATATTCTGCTTGTAGGGCATTTTTCGTAGGGAAAGAATGTTATTAATCTGTCATAGATACTGAAGAAATGATAAATTTTCTGATAAAAGTGCATTTGATTTTTAATCATTTTACATTGCTTGCCATTAAATGAATGTGAAGTCATATATTGTACAGTGGTGTCTTTATAAATACTGTACTCATTAATTTTTTATTGTTTTGCACCTTGCCAGAGGTCATGTCAAGATTGATTATTACAGTTTAGTTTTTTACTTCAGTATCACATTATATAAATAATATACTTATGTCTCGTGCTTTGCTTAATAATAATCTTAATTTTACTTGCGTTATAACAGTAATGTCAGGGACCCTTGACTATTGGCGTTAATCCGTTTCAGGAAGGTCGGCGAATTAACTGAAATGGCCGAAAAACCAAATTAAACCCTTTGAGGGTTTCAGCCGTACTAGTTACGCTTACTACCCAGGTTTTTGACGTACTAGTATCATTAAATTCTAGCGCCCTCAAATCTAGTGAGGAGAAAGCTGGTAGCCTTACATATGGAAAGAATGGGTCTATTGTGGTCCGTGTGCACCAGTATAAATAAATCCTGCAGCACACAGTGCATAATTGAGGAAAAAAAAAAAACAGCTGACTTCGTGCACCCTGTATTTTCGTATGGTATTTACTTGTGTGTATGTTATTCAGTTTTCTTGGTCTAATTTTATAGAAATGGAAGGGGACATATTACAGAAATGAGATTGATTTTGGACTGGTTTTATAATGAAAACAGTACCTGTAATTGAGCTCAATGTAGCAGAACTGAAAGGTTCGATTTTTAACCAAAGTTCAAAAGTAAAATACAAATCATCCAAGCGTCCAATACTCTAATACTCTAATATTCTTTGCAATGTGCGCCAATATTATTTATACCATTGTTTTACAAATGCTGTAGTCTGCATAACAGTAAAGTTTTTGTCTATTTTTTGTGAGAATTAAATTTCAAACGTGGTAAAGCATAAAAAGAATGTAACAGAGGGGCCCTTGAGACGAGGACTCAATGAACAGAGGAAATGGCCATTTTAGTTGCCAGGAATGTCTTTCTGTTTTTTCTGGACCCTATTTGGAAATGGCATCTTTTGAAATTTGTGTTGAATATTGGCAAAATTTGCTAAATTCTGACCACTGTACCTGGATAGTTGGATATTGTGTTAAATGGGTGGGTTTCTTCAATACAATTCGATAGAATAAAAATGGAGTGTTGATAGTAAAATATCATGTTTTTGTCGAACTCAGTATAGTGGAAATTGGCCCGAAAATGGGGATCTGCTAGTGCGGCAAGTCGCCGTGATTGCGTAAAAAACATGCCACGAACCGCTAACTTCACCGAGAGCATAATTCTGTAAGTTTTCAATCAAATTTTGTACGCTTTTGCGTGTCATTTGATCGGGAAAAGATTATCTTTTTCATAAGGAGTAAAAATAATTTTCTTTATATTTTTAATTTGGCGATCCTGAGAAACGAGTCTGGGAGAGGCCGTCGACCCAAAGGGTTTAATATTTCCTATAAGAATTAATGGAAAATACATATTAATCGTTCCAGACTCAAAAATAGTCAGAAAAATTTTTTTTTTTTTAATATATTATGTAAGTATTACATACCGTTATTGAAGGCCTTAATGATGGCTTCTGGAAGATATGGAAGGAGGCAAAGACGGGAGGAGTATAGTGTTTGGCAGAGGAAATCCCCCTCCATTAAAGATCTTTAGGTAAGCAAAAGCCTTTCTGGGTTACTTCCCTTCTTTGTTCTTTTAATGGCACTAGACTCCAGCTTGGAGAGTCACCTGGACTCCTGTCTCACAAAACCAAATTTGTCTCCATAGGAGGGTCAGTTTCTGCCATACCTCTTTAAAGGGATTTTCACTGAAGTGGGACACAGGGGTTTTGTCACTGGCACATTGTTGCCAAATATGGTGGTTTTGAGCTTTTGGTCCAGGTGTGGTGATTACTCTACAAAAGATTTGCACCCTAGGTCCACATTGTAAACACTCTTTTAATCTGTCATCTTATGCTACATGTATATTCATTACTTTACCTTAAAATATTTGCTGGTCTTAACTGTAGGGTCAAGAGGTGTAATAGTATTTTATTTGTAGGACAGTCAGTGTAGTAGCGGTAGATGTAGGTTTACAATAACGTATTTAGCCCCCCCCCCCCTTGGGGATACAGTACACTCAGCTATGATTATTATCCCACTACAACAGCCATATTTATTAAACTAACATAGCCATACTTTATTACCACTACACAGCTCCATATTATTACACTACACATAGCATACTATTACCACACAACTAACATAGCAATATTATTGTACAAGAACTACACAAGCCATATTATACGAATAACATAGCCATATTTTAACACTACACTCAGCCTATTATTATTAACACAACATAGCCATATGTAAGACACTTACACCAGCTATATTATTACACTAGCACAGGCCATTTTATTATTACACTACATACCAGACATATTATTAGACACTACACAGCTATATTGTATTACACTACACAGCCATATTATTTACACTACCAGACAGCCTTACTTATTACACTTTACACGCCATAGTATTACCATATTCACTGAGTTTAATACATTTCAAAGAATACTTTAGATGCCATCATAAAAATCGCCGCAGATAAAGGGGGAGAAAGATGTTAATGAATAATTCATGACGAGAATTTATGTTTACTCATACTATATGAAAGGGTGCGGTGTACTGCTACCAGTCGCCTCAGCAAGATTCACAGTTTTCTTTAATGCTGCATCAGTGAGGAGAAATTGTAATGTTTACTCTCTCCGCATCACACTTCTCCACTTGCATAAACATATAACACTTTGCATGTTTATTATGCTACATGATTATGTTAATGTTGTTTCTTATATACATTTTGGGAAAATAATATCATAGGTTACATTAAGAACATGTTTATATTAACGTAAGAAATAAGACCAGTTTAATGGTGGCCAGAGTGAATTATTTAAACTCCTTTGTGGGGTCGGAAAGGCCCTCTCCGAAACTCGTCTCCTCAGGGATCTCGGCCAGAAGTTTTTAAAAATAAAAAAAAAACTTATTTTCTTTTCCTTTATTGAAAAGATAGAGAATCGCTTTTCACCTATCATAAAGACAGCCATAAAGTTTTGAATAGATTTGTATTGCGAAATACTCTACGAAATTATGCTCTCGCAAAATTTAACGGTCTCGTAGCGAATGTTACGCCATTCGGCGCTTTTTGCCACTTTGAGCCCATTTTCGGCCAATTTCGCTGTACTATTCGGACAAAAAACATGGAATATTTCGCTAGAACTCCATCTTTTTCTATCGAATGGGTGCAAAGAAACCACCCATTTTGAAATTCACTATCCAGTACAGTGGTCAGAATTTAGCAATTTTGCATATTTCACACCCAAATTGTTCAAAGATGCCAATTTCCGGAATAGGGTCCACGAATAAACAGAAAGAACATTTCCTGGCACTAAAATGACATTTCTCTAGTTCATTAGTAACGTATCAAGGCCCCTCTTATATTTCTTTTGATTTCATTTTGATTTTTTATTCTCACAAAAAAATTCATAAGATTTACTGTTTTATGCAGACTACTGCATTAGTGTAAAAAAATGTATAAATATTATTGGTGCACTTGTGAAAGAATTATTAGATCACCAAGTTGACGTTCTAGTATTGCACGCTTGGCCACGATTTGTTTACTTTTGAAGTTTGGCTGTAAAACAAATCGAACATTTCTGCTACTTTTGAGCTCAATTTCCAAGGCACCTTTTCATTGTAAAAAACAGCCAACAAATCATCTCAATTTCTGTAATATGTCTTCCTCATTTCTATAAAATGAGACCAAGAAAAAACTACGCAATCTACTAAACAATAAATTACTCCTTTACTCGAAAATTACACTGCAAGTCGCATGATTTATTCCCAAAAATAAGGGTAAGAAGTTTTTTTTTTTCTCTCATTATGCACTTGTAGTGCTGCAGGATTTTTTTGTAGAACTGTGCCACACTGGACCACATCTAGGACCCATTTCGCTTTCATTTATGAGCTTCCAGCTTCTCTCTCCCACTAGGATTTGAGGTCCAGCTAGAATTCCTATGCGTAACTAGTACGTCAAAAAAACCCCCTACGCGTACAGACAGTACTAGTACGACGAAAAACCTCAAAGGTTAAATGCTACATCGCATATAATAAACATTTACTTGTTTATATGCTATTTAACTCGTTTGTTTCTTATATATAAAAATTTGTGAAGAAGACAGATCGGCAGTAATTGAAAATGTCTATGATTTAAATGGTAAAATAAGACATTTTAATGTACCAGTGATTATTATTTAATGTATACGCAAACGCTTATAAAGACATTTCATGTTTTTTATACTAGGTAATAGTGTTTCTTTGGGCTCATGGTTGTCTTATTTATGCCAGTTTGCACTGCAATCAATGTAAAAACAACAAAAAACGAAGGATTATAAGAAAAATGTTTGTGATGACCATGAGCAGAAGCTTCATATCACTCACCCCATGGGACAAGCCAAACTGACTGCACAAGTGGCCCTGCTGGCGGAGTATGGACGTACTATACCCTATGTTGAGACGTAATAACCGAGTATTAACGGCTGATAACTCCGGAGGCGCGTTTAAACTGGCTGATAATCTGAACCGGCAAATATAACCGGGGGTCCACTGTATTTCTAAAGAAATTAGTATTTTACTAGGACACTACGCACAAGTCATGTAATCATTATTTTTAGGACAGGTTGCAAACACTTCTGACAAATGGTTGTGAAGATACTCCTTCGAATTTTTAAGTGCTTTTCTCTTGGATCCCGTTCACCAAAACACTGAAGTGTGTATGTTTGGTTGATGATGGAAATTTTTGAATTATAACTTAAAATTTTTTAAGCAATTATTTTTACCTACCAGTAATAATAGATTGTTGGCCTGAATTGCTACTAGAAGCCTTTCGTGTGGTTCCTTGACTATTAGTCTGTCACCTACGAGGTAGCATTCTGGGTCTCTTCTTATTCCTCAGTTCACTCAAACTACCAAAATGGACTCATAATGTATTTTTACCTCTTTCAGTGCCAGGGTCGGATGTGTTATTAACGTCTCATGAATACGAGTAGAAGTATTATCTTAAATCTAGCTCCCTCAAAACTATGCTTAATTCCCCCCCCCCCTCCTAGCAGTTAAAATTTTTGTTCCTTGACAAGAAGGAATGGATCTGTGTCTCGTGTAAAAAAAATTCCTGTCCGCACTCCAGTATATGAATAGATACAGCTTGAAGCCTCTTGGACTTTGTTGTTTGGCGTGTTTAAAAATTAGCCATGAAACAATGGGTTTTATTTGGTAAGTTCTTAGTGCCAAATTGAAGCCCTTAAGTCAAAATCCAATACAGTGAAATGTCGGATGATCTTGGTCAGTATTATATTAGGTTTAATGGCCTAAAATAGGCCTCAGTATACCAGGTTCGGTTTAGAACAATTAGATTTTTTGTTTTATGTTATATGTGAGGCTAGGGGCAGTGGGGCTTTCCTAGCCCAGTTTGATCTACCTTGTGAGGTTTACTAGGTCTGCTTCAGTTTATTGTGAGGAGTGGAAGTGCAGGGGCTTTCCCTAGCCCAGTGATTACCTTTGTGGGGTTTACTAGGTCGGCTTCAGTTACGGTGTGTGGCCTAAAAAACACCATCACCCAAGCATTCTTACATTATATTTCATTTGCCAAGAAATAGGGGAAACTTTGGATTTTGTGTATGATGGATTCAAAAATGAAGTCAGGTGTAAATTAGGGGGAGAGGCCTGGATGTGATTAATGAACAGAGGGGAAAAGGGTGCTTTAGTGGCTGGGAATCCTTAGTGTTTTTGAAACTGGAATTTTATGTGTAAAATTTGCCAGATTAATGACTTCTGAAGCTTTGTAAGAATTGAGCATTGAATGGGTAGTTTCTTGCAACTTGTTCAATTTAATGCAGAAGGATCATTCAGTAAGAAAAGCTAAAGTTGAACATTATTTTGAATTTAAATTTAGCTTTTCACTTCCATAAGGAAGGTGGAAAATTTCCATTAATGCACATCAGAGCCAGAATGTTTTCAATTTCCATTAAGGAGTGCTTACAGCAGGCCAGGTGGTGAGGACCTATTCACCTACACTTTGAGGAAATGTCTATTGTTCAGAACATTAAGAAAGGAATGACAGGAGCACTGCAGCAGGCCTACAGCCCATGTGAGGCAGGTCTCATAAAGTACACCTAAAAAGTTGTAGCCGTGCTGGGAAGAGTGTGAAGTAGGATGGAACGTGATACAAACAAACAGTCCTTCCACGTGGGTCAGTGTTCTAATCCACTCAGTTTGTTTCCTTCCTTTTTCAACAACCTCATCCTCATCTGGGATAATTTATCATACAGCCATCAACACAAAGTATAGGTATGATGCTGGTGATGCAAGGAAGAAAATTTCAACAATTGAACTACCCTATTAAAAATAAAAAATGCCGCAGAAGTTTGAGGTTACATTTCAACTTTTGGGCCAATTCTTAACATAGAATTTCAACAAATTTAGTTTAAAAGTAGGAGTTCAAAATAAACCTGTAGGGATACTGAAACTATAACCGGCAAAACATTTATCTATTGTTGAGTAAAAACCGGGACACATGGTGGATGGAAAAAACCATGTCAGGAGCTTGTCAAGCACGCATTATGACCTTGTGACAAAGCTCCTGAAAGAAAGGCCTAAATGTTGCCATGATAAAATGTTGACATTAGTTTGCACGTATTCCTTTTAACTACTATTGTCGGTTAGTGAGGCTCCAGGTTAGGTGTGTTGGAAGTGAGGGAGGGACTTATACTTCCATGTAAATAGTAGGTCTTCAGCGAAACAGGGATGCTGTAAATGTCACCATGGTTGTTTAATATATTTATAGATGGGGTTTGTTAAAAGAGTAAATGACTAGGTGTGTCTCTAGGAGAGGGGTGGGGAGATTAAAATTATATGGAAGATTACATACCCAAACCATACCCCCGGCCGGGATTGAAACCCTCGCTGTCAATAGAGTATCAAAAAACTCCATGGCCCGTCGCGTTAGCCACTAGGACTCCAGCAAGCCAGATACAATATAAGGTTCAATCCAACTAGGTGTATTTCTACACCATCAGGAAGGTTAGCCACGGCGACCTCTGTGACACACCAAATGCAAGTTTTTTACAGGACGAAGCTCCAGAGCTAGATGTGGTCTAGTGGTATAACGCGCTACTCGTGGCTGGAGTTTTGAAGACTCTATGGGGGATTGCCGCGGGTTCAATCCCGGCTCCGGGGGTATGGTTTGTTTTTTGGGCAATTCGCATTTGTCATTACGATCTTCATTGAGTCGGAATTCAAAATACCCAAATGGGAATTGACACGCAGTTGCTTTTTTTTGCTGATGATACTGTGCTTATGGTGAGACGATTCTAAAGGAAAAAATTGCAAAGGTTTAGGTGTGTATGAGTTTTTGGGAGCATTCTAAGTGTTGTGGTAAAAAGGTAGGAAAGTTGAAATGTGTGGAACCATAGTAAAAGAGCTAGGTGATGAGGGTATCGCACATGATTTAAAATTAAAGAAAATTGAATATTAGAAATTGGGGGAGGAGGAGTATTGGAAGAGTGAATTGTTTTCAGTACTTGGGGAGTTGACTTGTTGGCGGATGGATTTAGGAAGGATGAGGTTAATCATAGAGAATTGATGGAGGAAAAAAGGTTGAGTTGACGGAACCAAGGTCCACATGTTACTGAATTAACAAACACTATGAGTAAACTGATGTTGCTTACCAAACCAGTACACTCAAAACTACAAAGAGTTGACAGAGACTAGTATTTGCCTACTAGTCCACATCGGGACCAACTACCAATATCCCCTTAAAGATAGGCAATAACACAATATAATACCAGCAGGACACATTACCTACTTCCTCATAACGAACCTTGTGTGCAAATTACCCCTAGGGGACACTACTAAAGTCACTTTAGTGACCTTCCAATTGAGGCAGACTATCAATAACATCTTCACAGCAGCAGTGACCAAAACAAACTTGACTTGGGCACGCACTGAGCTAGAAAATACCTATACAGAACTATTGACGATATGTATTAATAATTCTTCACTAAAAAAGACCCAATGACATCTATAACTAAGCCCTAAAAAAAACTAAACAGATGACTGCTCAAAAAATGCTCCCCAATATCTGACTGAACAGTCCCCTGGTCTAAACACCCAGTATATCAGCTTGCCAACACTCAAATCCATAAAATACAAATGCACACTATACGAAAAACAGTACAGAATTGGGCCACATAAGCTCAAGAGACCAAAAACAAAAATCGTTACTCGTTCAAACCCTCCTAACCAATGCGCCTAATAAGAAGGGCTAAAAATTGTATTATGAGAAACAGATTAATCCAACTTATGAGGTGACATAAAAAAAGACCTGGGACAAAACCCTATCCAGAAATTTTCTAGGAACAAAAAGAGATTAACATGAAAATAGCGAAAATTGGAATTAACAAAACCAGACTGAACCCCAATACCCACCTACTGAAAACAGCAACAGACTCATTGATTTTCTTTCTCCACTATAGGAAAAAAAACCCTTGCCAATAAAATCCCAAGTCAGGTATTCCCACCAATCACTTACCTCACCTGGCCTTCAAAAACTACCCAAAACTCTGGTTCCTAGCTCCGACTAAACCCACTGAAGGTTCTCCCTTATTATCAACAAACTACAAAAAACAAGCCAGGTGATTTAAATACTTACCACCCCATTATATACTAAAAAAGGTGTCACAGGTGCTATCACCAATCATTGCAAACCACTTCCCTTTAACTATCCAATTGAATCTCTACCTTTCCTTAACCAGGGTCTCTAGACAAATATGCAGAAGGGTTCACCCCGGATCCATAAAGGAGGATGGACCACACAGACTTTGAATAGAACTAAAGGCAATAGCCCAACTTTACACCTCTCTCTAAAATCTTTGAAAAATTTAATCCATAAGCCGTCATCTATTCCTACCTCATCTCCCACAAACATACTTCAAAAACCCTGTCAATTTGGGTTCAGGGCCTAATAGAAAAATATTCTCTAATGGATGCTATTATCCACATTTCTTAGAAACATATTTATACAGCAATAGAGGAAAAATTCTCACTGGGGATCTTTCATTGGACTTACGTAAAGTTTTTCGATACAGGTGGTGACCACGGGACTTGATCTCACTTAACAATTGTCGCACTATGGTATTAAAGTAGGGGCACTCCCTCAACTACCTAAAGTCATACACCTCTCAGCAACAGGAAGCCAAGATATGTGTACACAAATGGTGGGCCAAAACTCTTTCCGCACGCCAGTTACAGTTGGTGCTTCCACAGGGAGTGTCCTAGGCCCCTTCTTCTTTCTCATATACATAAATGACCTACCCAAATGGCATTGCAAATACTCAAACCCACACTATTTGCCAGATGACACTCATACGTCTACTCTACACCGAGCCCAGGTCTCATGCTAGCTGCAATACTGTTAAATGCCGATTACAGAAAGATATCAAAACCTGGATGAGGGACAACAAACTTACTCTAAACATTGACAAAACCTACTCATTCAGGTTGGTATATAGGCATGTCTGGATGTTGTCTTCTTATAAATTAATAATTATAAAATGGGTCAATCCTTATCACAAATGCTCACAGAGGGAAAATTTTCCTAGGAATCACACCATGAATAATAGACTTCAAATTTCAAACCAATATACAACGCAAATTTCCTCAAAAAAATTCCAAAGACCGTAGGCATTACTATCGATAGATACGGTAATATTGTTCCACAGTCTGCCCTCTGGCCTATATCACTCAATTAATTTAGCCCCTAATCTCACATATGGAAGTCTTGTTGCATGGGGTGCTCAAACAACATAGAATCAATCTCAGACCACCTAATTCACCCACAAAGGCTGCAGTCAGAAATGATAACAAAATTCCCACTACAGGGACAGCACACTCCACCAATCATAGTCAAAAACTCTAGAAACTACTCACAATACAAAAACATCCATTACGCTTATTTACTGCCACCTATACATACATAGAACAACGCGTGAACTCTGACATAAACCCTCCGCTCAAACGTCTCCTTACCAACCTCAAAAAGAAACACATGAACCATAACACAAGTGGACCACAGATACTCTTTGAAGTTCCTCGTGTTCCCATCGCACGCTATGCAAAAACTCAATGCACATTAAAAAGGCCATAATATCTGGAGTTCATTACCTCGTGAATATAAAAGAAAACACTGCCTGTTTATATAAATTCAAGTCTCTTCTCAAAATCATTACCTCCACCCACAACTAAATAAATACTGAATAAATTGTATCTCATAAAATTGTATTCTCATATATGTAACAGTCACTTATTGAATCTCATAAATATCAACCTTGCTGACCCAATCAAACTTTGTTACTATTTAACTTCCATTACCTAACATAATACTCCATTCTACTGATTTACACAAGCAACACAGTAAACATGACCACTATGACCTGTCTTTGTTAATACTCATTTTGTACTAAATTGTTATACTGTTTTACAATAATTTTTGTACCCACTGAATATATACATTGCCTATAGTTAATCTTAAGTTATTTTAAGGCCTGCCCATAATGCTCTGATACAAGGGGCTTTGGCCCATGATACACTTTAAAAATTGATATTCCTTGTACTTCTCTGTATCATGTTTCCAAATAAATAAATGAATTGCATTGAGGGGTATATGTGGAAACAAAAAAAATGTTATCTATGGAGGCCAAAGACCGGACTGTTAAGAAAAGTATAGTAGTACCAACACCTTATATGGGTGTGAAGCTTGGAGTTGTAATGCAGCAGGCGAGGAGGCAGTTTTTATTTATTTATTTATTTATTTACAATATTGGAGCACCCATACAGACGGTACAAAAAAATACCAGATAAGAGCAGGCATGCCCAAAGGGGCCACTTATTTACTATTGCATTAGGCATTACGGGCTGGCTTTTTAAAATTAACTTAAGATTAACTAAGCAATGATGAAAATCAGTGATAAAACATTTAATGTAAACAGATTACTATAAAAGCACAAGTGGAGTATTACAAAGACAGGTCATATGGTTGCATGCATTGTTGTACATTCAGTAGAATGGGAGATAATCTGTTAGGTAGTGTATTTAAAAACATAATAAAGTTAGATTGGGATTTTAGGTTTAACATTTATTGTGATTATATAATTGTGAGAAACATATTAAGATATACAATTTTATAGGTTCAGTTTATTCAGTATGTATTTGTTTTGGGTGAGTAAGGAAACTCTTGAGAGAGACTTGAATTTATAAAACAGTTAGTGTTTCTTTTATATTTACAGGTAATGGATTCCAGATTTTGGGCCTTTTATGTGCAATTGAGTTTTTTGCATAGCGTGAGATGTGACACTAGGGAACATCAAAGAGTGATCTCTCTGTTTGCTTGTGTTATGGGCCATGTGTTTCTGTTGAGGTTGGCAAGGAGATGTTTGAGGGGAGGGTTAATATCAGAGGTTGAGTGTTCTATGTATGTAATAGTGTGCAGTAATAAGTATGGATGTTTTGTATGTGTGAGTAGATTGAGGTGTATTGGAAATTGGTGGAGTGTGCTGACCTGTGCAGTTGAGGCGCATTGTAAATCATTCTTAACTGCAGCCGTTGGTTGAGGTAAGTAAGTGGTCTGGAGGATGGTTACTTGTTGATGTAGGGGCCCCATGCACCAATTCCATAGGTGAGATGTGGGTAAATAAGAGAGTGATATAGTGGCCAGGAGGCTGACTGTTGGGAGATTCAGTTTAACCGTATCTTCGATTAGTATGCCTACATTCTTGGGAAATTTTCTTAGAATTTGTTGTATTTGGGTGATGGAAAGATTTGAAGTATATTTAATCACCAGTGGATTCCTAAAGAATTTTTCCTTCTGTTAGCTTTGTGTCCATACGGATGATCCGATTTTTATCATTATATGGGTTAGAAGAGGACAGTCTGTAGCTCCCTGTTACCAAAACTGATATGAAGTGTTTTGTCAATGTTTAAGTGTAATGTTTGTTCAGTACGCATCCAGGTAGATAATTTTCTGCTAAGTTCGGTAGTTTAGCAGTATTGGCTAGCGTGACTGGGCTCGGGTGGAGAAGATCGTATGTGTGTCAAGTCTGCAAATAGTGGTGGGTTTGAGTAATTCGCGAAAGAATTTGGAAGGTTCAGTATGTATAGGAGAAAGAAGAAGAGGAGGGCCAAGGACACTTCCGCCTGTGGGACACCAAACTGTAATTGGTTGCGCAGAAAGAGTTTGCTCCCCATGTTTTAGCGTACCCATCCATTATTGTCTTCTGTTGCTGAGGTATGACTTGTGAGGTAGATGAGGCGCGTGCCCTCTTATACCATAGTGTAGACAAATTGTTACGTGATGCAGGTCATGGTCCACTGTATTCAAAAGGCTATTGTACGTAAGGTCAACATGAAGATTCCCAGTGGGACTTCTTTTTTATCTATTGCAGTCGTATATAATGTTCTTGCATGTGTATATTAGCTTTCATAGTATTTTTATTAGGGCTCTGAATCCAAAAATTGGCAGGGTTGAGTATGTTTTGGGAGATAAAGGTAGGAGTTAGATTCTTTTATGAAATAATTTTTCAAAGATTTTTTTTGGAGAGAGGTGTTAAGTTGGATATGGCTATAGGTTTATTCAAACTCTTGTTTGGTCTCCCTCCTTTGGGGATCGGGGTGTGGGACCCTTCTATTTGAGTACTGTAGGGAAGGTGGAGGATGCATGGTTTGTTAAAAGAGTGTTGCAAAGATTGGTGATAGGCACTTGTGACTACTTTTTTGTATATAAAGGGTGGTAAGGTATTTAAATCTCCTAGGCCTTGGTTTTTTTAGTTGGGTGATAATTAGGGAGACTTCGTATGGGTTAGTCGGAGATAGGAAACAGAGTGTTCGGGTATGTTGCCGGTGAGTAGTCATGTGGTGGGGCCGTATCTGAGCTAGGGATGTTATTGGCAAGGTTTTTGTCCTTTAGGGAGACGAAATCATTGAGTTGTTTTGCCTGTTTCTGTGGTGGAGTTGTGGGTTCATCTGATTTTGCTAATTTATTTCGTCTATTTCGGTGATATCTTTTTTGTTTCCAGTAATTTTGATTAGGGTTTTCACCAGGTTTTTTTTATATCACCTCGTTAAGTTGGATTAATCTGTTCTCATAATTACAATTCTTTTGCCCTTTCTTATCAGGGCTGGTTAAGGATTGACACGGAGTAAATGCTTTTGTTTGTCTCTCTGGTTATGTGGGACCCATTTCTGTACTTGTTTTTCATATTGGTGTTGGTTTGTATTGTTATCGGATTTGGATCGGAATGCTTGGTTGTTAGGCCCAGGGGGACAGTTCAGTTCTTATAGCTGTTCATCTGTTTTGTTTTTTTTTTAGGGGGGGGCTGGACAGTGCTTGTTATAGAGGTATTTGGGTCTTTTTTTAGAAAATTATTAATACATTCGTCGATATCTGTATAGATTTCTTAGCTCAGTGTGGCCAGGCAAATGTTTGATACTGCTGTTGTGAAGTTTATACTGGCTGCCTCATTGTGAAAGTCTGAAGGTGACTTTAGTAGTGTCTTGGGGTAATTTACCCCTCTAAGAACATCGGAAAAAGTAGGGTAGGGTCTTTGTGGTATTATCTGTATTTATGCCTGATTTTAAAGGGGATATGGGTGTTTGGCCAGATGTGGTCAAGTAGGGAAACACTAGTCTCTGTAAACTCTTGTAGGTTTTTGTGCTACTTAGTTTGTAGCGAATACAGTTACTCATTGTGTTTTGTGAATCCTCTAGTACTTCAGTAAACGTGTGGGTCCTGTCTTGCAGGAGATTTTATATTGAAGGTCACTGAGAGTAGATAAGTGATCTTTGTTCATTTCGTTGCATCAGTTATTCTACTTCCTAGGTTTTGACTAAGTTGGCAATGTTTGACTGTGAACTCTGTAGATTGTTTATCCAATGTGAGAGGTCTTTTGTAGGTAATTGTTGGATTTTGAATTTGGCATATTATATAGTTCCCCATTGTTCATCTCTTGTGCATAGTATTTAGTGGATTATTATTCTTGTTGGGTCTGAGTATGTATATGGCCTATGTGGCCACACCCTTGTTGGTCTGGGCCCCTACAGGTTTGTGATGGCTGGTAACCAGGATGGCATAGTCAAGTCTGTTACTATAGGCTTTAGCCAGGTTTCAGTTATGGTAATGATGGACATTTTGGCATGTAAGGAATTTAGTAATAGCTATGACCGGTCATTCGTTTAATTGCTTGCTTAAATGATCTGTATATTGTAGATTAGAAAGATAGTTTATGTTGCTTGTTGCACTGAGAAGTGCCCTTGGATTGTTTCTGCATGTGTAGTAAATTCACAGCTAACTGTTTTGATTCATTTAGGTCCATTAAATTAAGAGGTTTGGTATCGGATCCAATGCTTGTAATCATTAGATTTGTGTGAATCTATAGTAGAATTTAAGTATAAATACAATAAAGTAAATAGTCTTACAGCTAAAAAAAATAGCTTCTGGAATTATTTAACCAAAATGTAACCAATAAATGAGCTAAGGTAGTTTTTTTTTTGGCTAAAATAACAGGAGACAATATAAAAAGGGGATCTAGTACAAATAAGTGATGATCAAATTAAATAATGGAAGTTGGTGAATAGATAGTAGTAGTAATCTATAAAGGTAATTCTGTGTTTAAAGTTAGAATATATAGATATAAAATTTATATATATAAAACCGGGACTAATATAAGTTGTGGTGAACAATAAAGTGGTAATCAAAATTAGAAATGAGCTTTTGGAATATAGATTGGCAAAAATTGTTGAACTTTATGTCTACTTTAGCACCGTGGAGAATAGCACTTGATTATTTTAACAATTGTGAATATATTAAAAACTAGGGTAGTTATATAAAGCTAAATATAAAGGAGAAAATATATAAGGTGGACTTCTAAATTAAGTTAATGCGTAAACAAGTTAAAATTGACAGACATGGTACTAGAGATAATTATTGGTTTGAGAGTTAAGATTGATTTTGGTATTATTAAATAACAGAATTGAGCAGTTTTATTGCACAATAAAAGATAGAGAAAAAAATGAGGTCTAGTTGAGTTATAGCTATGCAAAAAGATTAGCTTTTTGGTTACTTTGACCAAAAGTAACTTGTGATATACCACTAATTGCAATTACACAATGATATAGTGACTAAAAAAACAAGTAGTGATAACCAAAATTGAATGGGACAGGTAAGAAAAATGAATTATTATTAATTTGGAAGTATAGATCTTGGAGACTTGTAATTTAAAAATTATTAGCAAATTATTAGCAGTAAGAAAAGAAAAGAGTATAGATATTGGAGGTAGTTGGGCATTAGCTAGTGATGAAAAATAATAAAAATAATATTGTTACAATGATAAATAGTAACCGTACAATATAGCCCACACGTATATATGTATGTAAGGGCACTTATCTTAATTGTTATCAGAAAAAAATGTACAGCTTTTTAAGGTAAGGTAGAGTAAATCATGTTGACGTTTTGAGATCGGTATTATTGGTTGTCTGTTGAGGGTGTTCTTCCTTCTAGTATTTTCCCATCTCGCGTATTTTGAAAACCAAAGTGAGTCGATCGGTATGGAGCGGGGGCCCAGGGTGAATGTGGTCTGTACAATGATTTCCGAGCAGATGCAACGAAATCGGGGGAATTTCCGCTGATAAAAAAGTGCTCGGATTTCTGAATAGGCTGATTTTCCTCAACAAGCCGAAAAACCGGGGGGGGTCCATCCCTGTATGGTTTTATTTTTTGTGATTTTCAGATTCGATAATTACCATGGGGACGGGCTGATCAGCAGGACATGTCAAGTTGGTGACAAAGGGAGCCAGACCACACAAGGAAACACCCAAACCACACTCGTGTTCTGCCCTATTTGACCCACGTCTCCCATCAGAATTACTAACAAGAACTTCCCATTACTGATGGAAGAGAAGTTAAGTATTTTTGTCTTAGTTTAAACTTTTTTATTTTTTCCACAATGGTTATTCCAGTATTAAAGGAGTGCTGTAATATGGATATAAATGTTGTAAGGGTATTTACTTTGCCTAGTTTACATGTATACAATCTTATTATTATTATTTTAATTATTTTATATACCACTATCCATATACAGATTTCACAAAAAAGGAAGTGCTAAAACCCAGGAGGGTTAGATAGAAAGGCTGATATATATAGACAATGCTATATTCTGCTTGTAGGGCATTTTTCGTAGGGAAAGAATGTTATTAATCTGTCATAGATACTGAAGAAATGATAAATTTTCTGATAAAAGTGCATTTGATTTTTAATCATTTTACATTGCTTGCCATTAAATGAATGTGAAGTCATATATTGTACAGTGGTGTCTTTATAAATACTGTACTCATTAATTTTTTATTGTTTTGCACCTTGCCAGAGGTCATGTCAAGATTGATTATTACAGTTTAGTTTTTTACTTCAGTATCACATTATATAAATAATATACTTATGTCTCGTGCTTTGCTTAATAATAATCTTAATTTTACTTGCGTTATAACAGTAATGTCAGGGACCCTTGACTATTGGCGTTAATCCGTTTCAGGAAGGTCGGCGAATTAACTGAAATGGCCGAAAAACCAAATTAAACCCTTTGAGGGTTTCAGCCGTACTAGTTACGCTTACTACCCAGGTTTTTGACGTACTAGTATCATTAAATTCTAGCGCCCTCAAATCTAGTGAGGAGAAAGCTGGTAGCCTTACATATGGAAAGAATGGGTCTATTGTGGTCCGTGTGCACCAGTATAAATAAATCCTGCAGCACACAGTGCATAATTGAGGAAAAAAAAAAAACAGCTGACTTCGTGCACCCTGTATTTTCGTATGGTATTTACTTGTGTGTATGTTATTCAGTTTTCTTGGTCTAATTTTATAGAAATGGAAGGGGACATATTACAGAAATGAGATTGATTTTGGACTGGTTTTATAATGAAAACAGTACCTGTAATTGAGCTCAATGTAGCAGAACTGAAAGGTTCGATTTTTAACCAAAGTTCAAAAGTAAAATACAAATCATCCAAGCGTCCAATACTCTAATACTCTAATATTCTTTGCAATGTGCGCCAATATTATTTATACCATTGTTTTACAAATGCTGTAGTCTGCATAACAGTAAAGTTTTTGTCTATTTTTTGTGAGAATTAAATTTCAAACGTGGTAAAGCATAAAAAGAATGTAACAGAGGGGCCCTTGAGACGAGGACTCAATGAACAGAGGAAATGGCCATTTTAGTTGCCAGGAATGTCTTTCTGTTTTTTCTGGACCCTATTTGGAAATGGCATCTTTTGAAATTTGTGTTGAATATTGGCAAAATTTGCTAAATTCTGACCACTGTACCTGGATAGTTGGATATTGTGTTAAATGGGTGGGTTTCTTCAATACAATTCGATAGAATAAAAATGGAGTGTTGATAGTAAAATATCATGTTTTTGTCGAACTCAGTATAGTGGAAATTGGCCCGAAAATGGGGATCTGCTAGTGCGGCAAGTCGCCGTGATTGCGTAAAAAACATGCCACGAACCGCTAACTTCACCGAGAGCATAATTCTGTAAGTTTTCAATCAAATTTTGTACGCTTTTGCGTGTCATTTGATCGGGAAAAGATTATCTTTTTCATAAGGAGTAAAAATAATTTTCTTTATATTTTTAATTTGGCGATCCTGAGAAACGAGTCTGGGAGAGGCCGTCGACCCAAAGGGTTTAATATTTCCTATAAGAATTAATGGAAAATACATATTAATCGTTCCAGACTCAAAAATAGTCAGAAAAATTTTTTTTTTTTTAATATATTATGTAAGTATTACATACCGTTATTGAAGGCCTTAATGATGGCTTCTGGAAGATATGGAAGGAGGCAAAGACGGGAGGAGTATAGTGTTTGGCAGAGGAAATCCCCCTCCATTAAAGATCTTTAGGTAAGCAAAAGCCTTTCTGGGTTACTTCCCTTCTTTGTTCTTTTAATGGCACTAGACTCCAGCTTGGAGAGTCACCTGGACTCCTGTCTCACAAAACCAAATTTGTCTCCATAGGAGGGTCAGTTTCTGCCATACCTCTTTAAAGGGATTTTCACTGAAGTGGGACACAGGGGTTTTGTCACTGGCACATTGTTGCCAAATATGGTGGTTTTGAGCTTTTGGTCCAGGTGTGGTGATTACTCTACAAAAGATTTGCACCCTAGGTCCACATTGTAAACACTCTTTTAATCTGTCATCTTATGCTACATGTATATTCATTACTTTACCTTAAAATATTTGCTGGTCTTAACTGTAGGGTCAAGAGGTGTAATAGTATTTTATTTGTAGGACAGTCAGTGTAGTAGCGGTAGATGTAGGTTTACAATAACGTATTTAGCCCCCCCCCCCCTTGGGGATACAGTACACTCAGCTATGATTATTATCCCACTACAACAGCCATATTTATTAAACTAACATAGCCATACTTTATTACCACTACACAGCTCCATATTATTACACTACACATAGCATACTATTACCACACAACTAACATAGCAATATTATTGTACAAGAACTACACAAGCCATATTATACGAATAACATAGCCATATTTTAACACTACACTCAGCCTATTATTATTAACACAACATAGCCATATGTAAGACACTTACACCAGCTATATTATTACACTAGCACAGGCCATTTTATTATTACACTACATACCAGACATATTATTAGACACTACACAGCTATATTGTATTACACTACACAGCCATATTATTTACACTACCAGACAGCCTTACTTATTACACTTTACACGCCATAGTATTACCATATTCACTGAGTTTAATACATTTCAAAGAATACTTTAGATGCCATCATAAAAATCGCCGCAGATAAAGGGGGAGAAAGATGTTAATGAATAATTCATGACGAGAATTTATGTTTACTCATACTATATGAAAGGGTGCGGTGTACTGCTACCAGTCGCCTCAGCAAGATTCACAGTTTTCTTTAATGCTGCATCAGTGAGGAGAAATTGTAATGTTTACTCTCTCCGCATCACACTTCTCCACTTGCATAAACATATAACACTTTGCATGTTTATTATGCTACATGATTATGTTAATGTTGTTTCTTATATACATTTTGGGAAAATAATATCATAGGTTACATTAAGAACATGTTTATATTAACGTAAGAAATAAGACCAGTTTAATGGTGGCCAGAGTGAATTATTTAAACTCCTTTGTGGGGTCGGAAAGGCCCTCTCCGAAACTCGTCTCCTCAGGGATCTCGGCCAGAAGTTTTTAAAAATAAAAAAAAAACTTATTTTCTTTTCCTTTATTGAAAAGATAGAGAATCGCTTTTCACCTATCATAAAGACAGCCATAAAGTTTTGAATAGATTTGTATTGCGAAATACTCTACGAAATTATGCTCTCGCAAAATTTAACGGTCTCGTAGCGAATGTTACGCCATTCGGCGCTTTTTGCCACTTTGAGCCCATTTTCGGCCAATTTCGCTGTACTATTCGGACAAAAAACATGGAATATTTCGCTAGAACTCCATCTTTTTCTATCGAATGGGTGCAAAGAAACCACCCATTTTGAAATTCACTATCCAGTACAGTGGTCAGAATTTAGCAATTTTGCATATTTCACACCCAAATTGTTCAAAGATGCCAATTTCATTGGGTACTTCCATTTTTAACACAGTATTTTTGTGCTTTTTTTCTGAAAAAAAGTCACCATTGGGCCCCCAAGAAAGCTTAGTGGTAAAAGAGTGAAAATTATTTAAAAATTTTAAGAAGATTTTAAAAGGTTTTGGGGCAACCCTGAAAAGCCTATGCCATTTTGGGAATCATTGTGCCTACTTCAAAAATTAAGGAAATGTGTGCAAAGTAGGTTGAACTGCAAACCTTTATGGATGAAAATCACCCTAACACAGCTATTGCAAGCCGTGCTGGTGACTATTACAATAACAATTTTTTTGGCCCATTTTAGACAAATCATAAAGGAACGGGGGGTACAGAGCTCTATGGACAGATTTGTTGTGCGACAGAGGTCTAGTGACTCTCAAGCTATTTGGATTAAAAGAAGAAGGGAAGTAACCCGGAAAAAGGACTTGCTCCCCTCAAGTCCTAATGGAAGGGGATTCCCCTCTAAACAATAAGTTTCGACACTCTCCCCCCCTCCCATCCCATCATCATCACCAGATCTTCATTAAACGTAAATGTCATGTATTCTATTTTTTAGTAGAGTACAGTGGACCCTCGACATTCAATACTAATCCGTTCCTGAGAGCTATCGAATGTCGAAAATATCGAAAGTCGAATTAATTTTCCTCATAAGAAATAAGGGAAAAATCAAATTAATCCGTGCAAGACACCCAAAAGTAGGGAAAAAAAAAACTTTCCCACATGAAATATTAAGTTTAATGCAATACAATAATTACAATAACAATAGATTAATAACAATAGATTAATTGACCTTACCTTAATGAAGATCTGGTGATGATTGATGGGATGGGAGGAAGGGAGAGTGTGGATGGTGTTAGTGTTTAGAAGGGAATCCCCTTCCATTAGGACTTGAGGTATCAATCTTTTTCCGGGGTTTCTTCCCTTCTTCTTTTAATGCCACTAGGACCGCTTGAGAGTCACTGGACTTCTGTCACACAAAAATATCTGTCCATAGAGGCCTGTACCCCCGTTCCTTTATGACTCCTGAAGTGGTTCACAACATTGTCAGTGTAATAGTCACCAGCAACGGCTTGCAGTAGCTGTATCAGGGTGATTTTTATCAAAAAAGGTTTGCACTTTAAGCCACTTTGCACACATTTCCTTAATCTTTGAAGTAGGCAATTTCTTCAATTTCTCTCTCCCCTCCTCCGAAGCAGTTTCCTCAGGTCTGGCCTCTTGCTGTTGAAGATGATCTAGCAGCTCATCAGGGGTTTTAGTTCGTCATTGTCCTCCTCCACCAACTCTTCCACATCCTCCCCACTACCTCCAACCCAAGGACTTCCCCCAAAGCCACAAGGATTCCTCAACTGGGATAGGATTCTCAGGGTTAGCCTCAAACCCTTCAAAATCCCTTTTGTCTACACATTCTGGCCACAGTTTTTTCAAAGCAGAGTTCAAGGTCCTCTTAGTCACTTCCTCCCCAAACCTTACCTATAATGTTTATACAATTGAGATATTAACCCTTTGACTGTCGCAACCCCCAATCCCGAGGTGTCTCCTGGTGTCGCAAAATTTAAAAAAAAAAAAAAAATTTCTTATGAAATGATAGAGAATCTTTTCCCGATTGTAAAGGGCACCAAAAAAAATGAAATTTGATGGAAAACTGACGGAATTACGCTCTTGCGAAGTTAGCGACCCCGGCGATATTTACAAATCGGCGATTTCGCCCACTTTGAGCCCTATTTTCGGCTAATTCCATTATTCCAGTCAACCAAACCATAGCTATTTCTTCAGAACTCCACTTTTTCCATCGATTGAGTACAAGAAACTGCCCATTTACCGATTTTAACTACCTAATAACATGGTCCGAAATTTGCAATTTGGCCAATTTCACGAAAATTAAAAAATATGACAATTTCAAAATAAGGACCAGAATGAACAATGCAGACATTCCTGGCTCTAAAATAACATTTTCTTTGTTCATCAGTCATGTCTCCAGGCCCCTGTGATATTACTCTTGCTTTTTATTTTGAAATTTTATTCAAACAAAAAATAGAAGATTTACTGTTATGCAGACCACTGCAATACTGTAATAATTGTAAAAATTACATCAACCCATTCATGACTGCATATTAGAATGTCTATTTGGACATTTACAGTGGACCCCCGCATAACGATTTCCTTCGAATGCGACCAATTATGTAAGTGTATTTATGTAAGTGCATTTGTACGTGTATGTTTGGGGGTCTGAAATGGACTAATCTATTTCACAATATTTCTTATGGGAACAAATTCGGTCAGTACTGGCACCTGAACATACTTCTGGAGTGAAAAAATATCGTTAACCGGGGGTCCACTGTATTGGACAATGACATCATTTGTTTACTTATGAATATCGGCAAAAATCTAACATTTCCCGTACTTTGTGCTCCATTACCAGGTTCTTTTTATAGTAAAATTAATCAAAATCACCTCTATTTCTATAATATAGTTTCCTTTCTATCAAATGAGACCAAGAAAACGAGAATACAACCACAAATACTATACGAAAATAGACCACAAAGTCGGCATTTTAATTAAAAAAAACGGTCGGAGTTTTTTTTTTTTTCTCATTATGCACTGCGTGCTCCAGGATTTTTTTTATATGGTGCACACTGACCACACAGACCCATTCTCTTACATGTGGGCCTACCAGCTTTCTCCTGCCTGATTTGAAGCCGCTAGAATTTATGAGCATATATGCGTCAAACACCGTACCTCGCAAATGTATATATACTGCCGCGACAGTCAAAGGGTTAAAGTGATTCTTCCAAAACTCTTTTAGAGTCAGTTTAGTTTCTGTGGTCACTACAAAGCACTTTTGAAACATAGCTTTTGTGTACAGTTTCTTGAAGTTGGAAGTGACCTGCTGGTCCATGGGCTGCAGGAGAGGAGTGGTATTAGGAGGCAAAAACTTGACCTTAATGAAGCTCATGTCCCCAGAAAGTCACTCTGCCAAGTCTGAAGGATGACCAGGAGCATTGTCTAATACCAGGAGGCACTTAAGGCCTAATTTCTTTTCAATTAGGTAATTTTTCATAGTGGGGGCAAATGCATGGTGTAACCAGTCATAGAAAAAGTCCCTAGTGACCCATGCCTTACTGTTTGCCCTCCACAGCACACACCAATTAGCCTTGAGAACATTCTTTTGCCTGAACACTCTGGGAGTTTCTGAGTGATACACCAATAAAGGCTTCACTTTGCAATCACCACTAGCATTGGCACACATGAGACGAGTAAGCCTGTCTTTCATAGGCTTATGTCCTGGGAATGCCTTTTCCTCCTGAGTAATGTAGGTCCTGCTTGGCAATTTCTTCCAAAACAGGCCTGTTTCGTCACAATTAAACACTTGTTCAGGTTTCAATCCTTCAGCCTCTATGTACTCCTTGAATTCATGGACATATTTTTCAGCCGCTTTGTGGTCCGAACTGGCAGCCTCACCATGCCTTACCACACTGTGTATGCCACTACAATTCTTAAATCTTTCAAACCAACCTTTGCTGGCCTTAAATTCACTCACATCACCACTAGTTGCAGGTAATTTCTTTACCAAATCATCATGCAACTGCCTAGCCTTTTCACAAATGATTGCTTGAGAGATGCTATCTCCTGCTATCTGTTTTTCATTTGTCCACACCAATAACAGTCTCTCAACATCATCTAACACTAGCGATCTCTGTTTTGAAAACAAAGTTGCACCTTTTGCAACAACAGCTTCCTTGATTGCCGTTTTCCCTGCTCACTATAGTAGAGATGGTTGATTGGGGTTTACTATACAACCTGGCCAGCTCCGACACACGCACTCCACTTTCGTACTTTGCAATTATCTCTTTCTTCATTTCAATAGTCATTAGCGGCTTTTTTCTTGAAGGCTTGGCACTACAAGCTTTCTTGGGGCCCATGGTTACTTATTTTGCAGAAACAAGCACCAAAAACAGTGATAATATGGAATGTACTGAATGTATCCTTAGATGCGCGCACTGTGGCTGGCTTGTAAACCCTGGCACACACAGGGCAGTTCAGGCCACATGTGGACGCGTCTCGTATGAATCGTATCGAATGTCGGTTTTTCATCGAATGTCGAGGCAAAATTTTTGCGTTAAAATGCATCGAATGTCGGAGTTATCGAATGTCGATGTCATCGAATGTCGGGGGTCCACTGTACTGTACTACAAACTGTGCATGTCTTCTTCAGTTTGTGTGCATTAAACTTAATATTTCATGTGGTAAAATGTTTTTTTTCATACTTTTGGGTGTCTTGCACTGATTAATTTTATTTCCATTATTTCTTATGGGGAAAATTGATTCGCTTTTTGATCATTTTGGTTTACGATGAGCTCTCAGGAACGGATTAATATCACAAACTGGGGGTCCACTGTATAACCAAAGAATGCTTGGTCATGGTTTAGACCATCTTAATAATCACTAGGTTCCTATCCATCCTCAGGTAAATTGTCAAAAATCAAATGTTTCTATCACTTTGAGATTTATTTCAGGCCACTTCCTTACTGAAATCAACCAAATTCTCTCACTGGTATATCTTCTGGTCTATTGATTGGCCCCAGTAAACTGCAAATAAAATCACATACACCAACGAAGAAAACGCCAAACATGCTATTTTAACACAAACACACGGCTTGCTGTTTCCATCATGCACTGTGGGGGGGCAGGATTTTTTTCATACTGTGCACAACTGCACAAACTCATTCTCTCGTGTCTAAGCAAAAGTTATCAACCACAGCAAATTTTAGGACGCTGTGATTACCCTTTGACTGTTTCGGTCGTATATATATGTCTTACGAGTCAATGTGTTTGACGTATATATAGTACTCAAAAATTCTAGCAGCTTCAAATCAAGCGGGAGAAAGCTGGTAGGCCCACATGTGAAAGAATAGGTCTTTGTGGTCAGTGTGCTCAGTATTAAAAAATCCTGCAGCAAGTAATGTGTTTTTTAATTAAAACGCCGACTTTGAGGTGTACAGTGGACCCCCGGTATTCGATATTAATCCGTTCCTGAGAGCTCATCGAATACTGATAATATCGAAAACCGAATCAATTTTCCTCATAAGAAATAATGGAAATCAAATTAATCCGTGCAAGACACCCAAAAGTATGAAAAAAAAAAATTTTACTACATGAAATATTAAGTTTAATGCAATAGAATGATTACAATAACAATAAAATAATTGACACTTACCTTTAATGAAGATCTGGTGATGATTGATGGGATGGGAGGAGGGGAGAGGTGTTAGTGTTTAGAAGGGGAATCCCCTTCCATTAGGACTTGAGGTAGCAAGTCCTTTTCCAGGGTTACTTCCCTTCTTCTTTTAATGCCACTAGCTTGAGAGTCACTGGGCCTCTGTCGCACAACAAATCTGTCCTTAGAGCTCTGTACCTCCCGTATCTTTACGATTTGTCTAAAATGGGCCACAACATTGTCATTGTAATAGTCACCAGCACGGCTTGCAATAGCTGTGTTAGGGTGATTTTCATCCATAAAGGTTTGCAGTTCAACCCACTTTGCACACATTTCCTTAAGTTTTGAAGTGGACACAATGGATTCCACAACTGGCATAGGCTTCTCAGGGTTAGCCCCAAACCCTTCAAAATCTTTCTTAATTTTCATACTAATTCTCACCCTTTTTACCACAGGGTTGGCACTAGAAGCTTTCTTGGGGCCCATGGTGACTTATTTTGCAGAAACAAGTACCAAACACAGTGATAATATGGATAATATAGAATGTACCGAATGTATCCTTAGATGCGCGTACACTGGCACACACAGGGCAGTTCTGGCCACACATGGACAGGTCTCGTACGAATCGTATCGAATACCGGGTTTTCAATTGAATACCGAGGAAAATTTTTTGCGATATAATGCATCGAATACCGGATTTATTGAATACCGATGATCGAATACCGGGGGTCCACTGTATTTTCGTATAGTTTTTATGGTTATATTCTCATTTTCATAGTCACATTTGATAGAATGGAAAACACATTATAGAAATGGAGGTGATTTTAACCCATAACCCTTTCAGGGTTTCGGCCGTACTAGTACGGCTTACACACCAGTGTCCATGACATACTAGTACGCCTAAATTCTAGCGCCCTCAAATCTAGTGAGAGAAAGCTGGTAGGCCTACACATGAAAGAATGGGTCTATGTGGTCAGTGTGCGCAGTATAAAAAAAATCCTGCAGCACAGTGCGTAATGAGAAAAAACTTGGACCGTGTTTTTGGATTAAAACAGCGACTTTGCACTGTATTTTCGTATGGTATTTATTGTTGTACAGTGGAGCCCTGGTTCACGTCATTAATCCGTTCCTGAGAGCTCATCGTAAAGCAAAATTATCGGAAAGCGAATCAATTTTCCTCAAGAAATAATGGAAATCAAATTAATCCGTGCAAGACGCCCAAAAGTATGAAAAAAAAAAAACCTTTTACCACATGAAATATTAAGTTTAATGCAATAGAATAATTACAATAGCAATAATAAAACTAGAATAAACACAATAGAATAATTGACACTTACCTTTAATGAAGATCTGGTGATGATTGATGGGATGGGAGGAGGGGAGAGTGTCAAACTTATTGTTTAGAAGGGGAATCCCCCTCCATTAGGACTTGAGGTAGCAAGTCCTTTTCCGGTGTTACTTCCCTTCTTCTTTTAATGCCACTAGGACCAGCTTGAGAGTCACTGGACTTCTGTCGCACAACATATCTGTCCATAGAGACCTGTACCTCTCGTTCCTTTATGACTTTCCTAAAGTGGTTCACAACATTGTCAGTATACAGGTTGCCAACATGGCTTGCAGTAGCTGTGTCAGTGTGATTTTCATCAAAAAAGGTTTGCACTTCAAGCCACTTTGCACACATTTCCTTAATCTTTGAAGTAGGCAACTTCCTCACTTTCTCCATCCCCTCCTCCGAAGCAGTTTCCTCAGGTCTGGCCTCTTGCTGTTGAAGATGATCTAGCAGCTCATCAGTGAT